>JABANP010000017.1:0-300896 GCA_013115135.1 Perkinsus olseni | reverse complement strand
GCCTACGCTGACGCTATTGTCGCGGAAGGCATCCAATCTCGACGTCATTTTTGGACCGGCATATAAGGTAGTCGACGTACAGCGGCCCCTCAGACAGTCGCACAGGAATTTGGGACGTCGAGGGAACGTATCGTGAATCGTGTGGTAGTAAATTTTATCCAGGATAGAGGCAAAAAGCCTAGAGCGTATATCGTGAGTGAGGATGGACTTGAAGCGGACAAAGGAGGTCTTGCATTGTCAGGGTATTCCGCTTTGTGCAGCAGTGGCGATGGTGTTCGCCTTGAAGCACGGCCGTCCAGGGCTGCCGTATGCTTTCAATAGGAAAGAAGTGAAGGATCACGGCGAAGGAGGAATGATAATCGGCGGGCCTCTCAAAGGCAGGGTTTTGGTAAGACCGGGGTTCGAACCGGAGACCTTCGGATTACCTTCTGGATCCAGTTGATCGATGACGTCATTACAGCCGGGACGGCCATCCAAGAGAGCGTGCAGCTGTTGAGCCAGTTCCCCGAGTGTGAGCTTGTCGGGGCTATTGTGGCGGTAGATCGTCAGGAGAGGGCCTCACCAGAATCTACGAAAAGTGCGGTACAGGTAATGATGAGGTTGAGGGCTGATCTTGTCTACCGGGGAAACTTCGACTCTCTACGAGCATCGCGTCAGTGCTCGGTTGAATCGCCCGTGTAGCTCACTTGGGGGTGTGTAACATCGTAGCTACAGTATTGAAGCGATAGGAACCTGCGTACATGACGGCTGAGAAGCCTTGGGGCACTACTACGGGAAGTATGATTACCCAATATCGATGGCGTGAGCATATGTTGCGCCGCCCGGTTGAATGCTGGATGATCCAACTTGGATCGCCTCGAAAATTACGTGGGCGCATGAAGGGCATCATTACGATGTTGTGTGCAGCTGGCGAGTGAGAAGTTCGGTATTAAGATCTACTCCATAGTCCAGCTTAACTCAATATTGACCTATGCCAAACAGGAGGGCAACTCGGGTGAAGTCATTCCTCCGGGTATGGATGAGGCCCTGGAGAAGTATCGACAGCGATATGGGGTGCTATAGAATGCTTTTCAAGCCATGATTCGGCATTTTCCGTTTTTATGAAGGAAGGAGGATTTTTCAGCCACGACTCGCTGTCTTGTTGGTTCTAAGATGATTGGTCGGTTCGGAACAGACTATTCAGCGTCTTTTCAAGTCGGATTAGATGTCGGGTGGTATCACTTATTTTCTGGCAATTACTTTCCCTGAGATCCAAGTTCAAATGGCGGACAGCATCTCGTCTCGGGCAGTGGCAGCGGCGAAGAGGACGGCGGCAGTTCGAGGGAGTATCGACGAGAGGGAGAATGAAGCTGTGAAGTATTGGAGTGAACGGAAGGAGAGTGAGAGGGTTGGCCGGAGCTGGGCATGCCGTGATTCCGAGGTGGTTGCTGCGCACTTGATCGCCACTGGGAACGCTAGTCGATGCGTTCGGGACCGAGTTGTCCCGCGAATTAAAGCTATATGTTGCCTTTCATTCGAACGGTAATGAGCGTCAGTGAGAGCTGACGTAAATTCCAACTACTTGCAGCATTTCTCTTCGCGGACTTGGGCATCGTTCTACTGCCTTAGGGATTGAGAAGGAGATAAGTGACCTACAACAGCAAGCAGCCGAGTATAGGAAGACGCTCGACGATATTGAGAGGAAAATCAGCGGTGGAGTCGGCCAACCCGTGCTCGAGGCTCCCACGGAAGAGGAGGCCGACGTAAGGTTGAGCCGATCAGGGAACCCGATCCGGGCTGCCCGAATAATTAGGAATGATTTTTACCAGTCCGCATATTTTATGATTCATTTCGAATGTGTTCGTGTTCCGATATAGTCTAGCTGGTTAGGATACCTGGCTTTCACCCAGGCGACCCGGGTTCGAGTCCCGGTATCGGAATTTTGTTGTATCGTCAGGATTTCACTGGTGATATTGACTTGGCGAAACCGGCTCTCTCACGAGACCGATTGGCGGCGCAACTACGACTGCTCGAAGTCTTCGGTTCATCGGAGGCCACCCTCGACCAGACTGGAGTCTGCAAACTCAGTACTGATAGGGTGCTGGATTTAGCCCACGATCTTACTATTACCGGTTCTTCCCAGCGCTGCGGCCATTGCCTTTTTTCAGGGTTGGTACCACGGCATCAAGCACAGATCGAGTCGACGGAGAGTTGGACGATTGACGACTTCGAGTTGACAGGGTCTGTTGAAGATAATTGGAAGAAACTTGCAGCCATGCTGGGTGCCTGAATTACCATTTATGCAGGGAAAACTAGTGTTCGAGTTGGGCACTGTGAGGATGAGTTGTGGGCTGAGTCTTTCTAAAGGGCCCCTTTTATCGAATAGGAGACACTGTCGGCACGAGAGAGCCTGCGGGGCCCAGCCGAAGGACCATGCGTTGATAGTGTCGCGTTGAAAGTTGCCTTCTAGCCGTTTGGCTTGGAAGCCGGCTTTTTTCTGGAACTCGTACGCATGAATTTACCAGTCACTATAACGTCAAGGAAGAGGAAGTACATCCTTGGAGGTGAGCCAATACTATTGAATAGCGTTCTATAACTACAGTACCATCGGTCATGCTATCTCCGGCCAGCTTCCATCCCATTTCGTCGTTCTGCTTGTGATTCAGTCACGCTTCAATTTTTCATGATCTCACAGAGGCATCGATTTCGGTATCGCTCTCTCATCAACTTCGCTTCGGTCTGCCATTACATTTCTGTTTGACGCTTTCTCGGCAACAATGCTGTTCTTTCAGCATGGGCGGCGAGTCTCTCTACAGGAGCGGTTTTGTGGATCAACGCAAAACGAAAAGCAGAGATTAGGCATCTATACTTGGCCGAAGGTACGTCGTCACCTTTTGTAAATGCCTCTATCAGTACGAGCAAAACGGATCTTGGCGCCTTTTCCCGCTGCTGTCCTTAATAGGAAGTATATTCACTGGAGTGTGCTAGGACCGGACCAATAGCACCTGTCTTCGAGAAGCGCGCTGTGGGCTTGCAAGCAGGACTTTCCCGAGCATTCATGGAGGCTCTCGAAACTCCTTCGACTTCGCCTCATTGCACGCGACGATTCGTATTGCATTTTCGGCGACCTCAGCATGTCGTATGAAGCCTTACGGTTGTCTCCACTCAGGCCTTGATTTAGTCAAGTCCCACCCTATGGTGAAGCAATTGGTAGGGCCTGAGGTGAAGCGGTGGCGAATGCTAGGTACTGATAATCTCCCCCCGTGGAAGGGATCCCATATTCCGCGCAGCTGATACTCTCTACAATGCTGTTCGACATCAACACCTCGCTCTCTTCCTTCGCATCAGGTATCGGCACTGTTGATCATGAGATTGGATGGGGGACCTGCACTCTGCGGCTGAAGGGCGACTACGGTGATATCTTACTCAGCTCGGCGCAGGGGGATCTCTTAGTTTTGAATATCAGGTGCTTGTGACGTTCATTTGGCAGGGACACCAATAGGACGGATGAAACGGGAAGGGTGAGTAGGAGTCACAGCGGCATCGGGACTTGAGTTGGTCCTGCGCAGAGACGCCGAGGATGATGATGACGATCTGCAGGATATGATTGATGAGTTCGACATCCGAGGGAGTGGTTTTAGCTACTACTGGGAAAAATCCTTGGGAGATCAAATTTGGTACGTCGGTGTTATTACGCCTTCGGCAGTGCCAGTTCGTCTACGACTCACCTGCTGGCGCACAAGACGCTAGGAACTAGTTGACTTGAAGTTGTCTGTGATGAACCGTGATGCTAGCGGGACTGTCGAGTATTCGCGGCTGCGAGAGAGTTATGAGCTCCTCCGAGTTGCGCTGAGCACGTAGTAAGCCTTTGCTCGCCTGCAAGATCCTGATTGTCATCGCTGAGCGAAGCAGTATGATTCATTCCCTCAGCTGTCATCAACGCCTTTTGGCGATCGGTCCGGGCGACTAAGGCATGTGGGGTGTACGTCAAGAACGCTATCACGAAGACTAAGGAGGAGCTAGCGGACATAGCAGCCGAAGAGGTCGAGCCGCCCCAGCCTTGGGGGTGTGATATCGTTCTGGTGAGATAGAAGGAAGCTTCTTGAAGATCGTCCTGAAGGAGCTCCTTACGTGTCATCTTCTCTCGGGCTTTAATTAGCGTTGATTGGGTACTGCGAAGGGTTGCCGTACCTCCCAGAATGCATCCTGCTGTCAATGTTCGGTCCAAGAGACCTACTATTCACAATTAGTTTGATAACTGGGAATAGTAATGAAACTTATAAAGAGGCGTTTCTCCTTATAGCAACGGATTGTGACAGAAACAAGCATAGGTTCGGAATCGCCATCTTTTACTGCGTACCTCTATTTGGGAATACGTCCGCTGGAAGTTTTCCCACAATTTCGTACCAACCCGTAGGCTTGAGTGATGATAAAACCCGTGGTGGGCGAACCCTAGTTCTCGAGTTAGTAACCACT
Organism: Perkinsus olseni; assembly: GCA_013115135.1. Classification (NCBI taxonomy): domain Eukaryota; phylum Perkinsozoa; order Perkinsida; family Perkinsidae; genus Perkinsus; species Perkinsus olseni. Next base: position 296,441 of record JABANP010000017.1, on the reverse strand, counting down.
GCCCCCCAGGGGGCCCCCCTCCTCGTCCACGATGATCGACGACCCGGGTTAAATATGAACGCTATGACTCAGATTTTCATCGTCCATGCGCATTGGTGCCAGGTACATCCGACGAACTTGAGGGAGAAGTTATGCTCGGTGGCCGGGGACCCGATGGGTCATCCCTACTTTGAAGTTTTCCTCGGCCGTACGCGAAAAGCAAAGGATGAATATTCGTAAGCACGCCCGGGTCGTCACTCCAGTCAGAGGCCGGTGACGGCTTAGGTACAAGCGTGTGAAGGTTGTCGTGGGCACGGCCTTCACACTGATGACGCTGGGGGCGATCAGAAGAATTATGCAGACGAGACGTGAGCTCTCCGTGGAGCTTCTGGGCGCAATCGGGTCTACTCTTCCTTCTCAGGATTCTGGCGCTCCTTTGGCTTCGCCCGAGCCTTTGCGATGACTCATCCGGTGACGCGCGCGCACTTTTCTGGTGACAAGTTCCCATCATCCCTGGGTCGATCGAACTCCGTTGTTGCCTTAGATATGTCCAAGGTTAGCATAAGGCATCGCAGTGGCACCTTCCGTTCAACCTACATTGATGGAGTCATTTCCTTGGGGGTAAGGCTTCGAGGTTCAACCGCGCCACACCCGCTCCGCTAGGGATGGCACGAGTCAGCACGATGTGCATCTTTCTGGGATCCGACCAGACGCCGACGCGCCTTGGCGGATCACTTCAGCGAGATTGGTCCCTGATAAGGCTTCTGAAACCGAGACGCTCAATAGAAGTAAGCTCAGGCCTCTTTGCCTCCTCATTATTCGCTGCTCTAGCATTCGCCAGCAAGCTGACGTCAACGAACACTTTCTCGTGAGACCCTGTGCCTGGTCGTGGCCTCAGTAGATGCGTTGGCGTGCGCCTGAAGCCCTCGCTGGGGTCTTAGATTCGATCGTTCTGGAACAGCAGCTCGTCTGTGTGTATTTCCTCTTGTTGTCATGATTTCTGCCCCTCAGCTGGTCGCGGTGTGAGAATGGACACTACTTACGTGCCGCCGGGCTTTGCGAAGAGCTGAGTGTGCTCCTCACGGTCATGTTTCTGACACTTCTAGCTGTATTGTGTCGTCAGTAGGGGCAAAATGTGATGAGAGCTGACAACAGCCAAGTATACTCGAACTTGACCGAGAGAGTTCTACAAATATTCCGTCGTTTGACACGACACGTTCGTGTGCATCGATGAGCATGACGCGCGCTTCCAACAAACACGAGACAAGTATTTCCGTGTCTCGAGCACTGTCGTAGAAAACTAATGGTCTCCTAAATTGGTTACCGAGAAGCCTCTACTCGTGGCGGAATAGACCGTGGGAAGCGAAGAATCCGGTGTGGCCTTTATAGACGTGCGTGTATTGTACCCAAGCTAAACGACTGTCTCAGAACGTGTGCAAGCTATTTCCTAGAGTGTATTTTCTCGTGTGCACTCTCGCATGGTCAAATTGCACGTGTGAATAAAGATGTGACCACCAGGAAAAGTCGTATTTGGGCAGGCCTTTAATTCACCGGGTGTTCAATGGCCTGCCTCTCCTGAGCGGTGGCCCACCAGGGGCCTATTTCAAAATTCTCTTTAAAGAAGAGCTTCTTGAGGTTTAAGAAGCTCTTTAAAGAAGGAGCTCAGGAACCATAACGGATTTCAAAATTTTGAGCTTCCTTCAAGAGGACCTCTTGAATCTCAGGAAGTCTTCCTGAAGGTCTTGAAAGGAAATTCGAGGCGACGTGGGACTTGACGCACGTGGGATTCGAACCCGGGGCCAATAACCCACGTTGTGTTATGTCGCAGCCTACACGGTGAAGGCTTCATAGTGCGCAGGCTACACCCTATGAAGTTCATAATATGAACTACATACTAATATCGCTTATTCCATAATCTTCGTTGAATGGATAGTGTTGATATACCCGAAGACTTGGCCACCAAGTCTTGGGGTAGCCCGGGGTAGGAGTTCGTAGTTCACCCTCCATCATAGTGCCTTCGTGTGTGCGGCTCTCTCGCTACCGTGCGAGGCAAGGCGGGAGTACTAACAAGTCGGACAAGTCGAAAGAGTGTATCGTTACCGATGACTAATCAGCGCACAATTTTTTTGCTAGTTTGGTCGGCTGGTTGGGCCATCTGGCTTACACGCTCGAGGTCGCGGGTTCGATTCGAGGGTACAACATCGCCCGTGGTTAGAGACACTTTGTCGAGCTTTGCGGCCGACTTGTACAGAGACCACCGGATGAAGCGTCAAAACTTCTCTTTAACCTACCCCCGGGTAGGTTAAGTTTCTTGAAACGAGAAGTTCATGAAGATCAGATTTTTGAAATAGGTTATGACCTTCTTGAAGCTTCTTACGCATTTTTAGCGTGTGAAAACGAGGTTCTTACAGGAAGCCTTCCTTAATGAATGGCTCCTTTAAGAAGGGTTCTTGAACCTCAAGAAGCTGATGGTTCAAAGAATCCTTCTTGAGGTTCTTAAAGGAGGATTTTGAAAGCCGTTAAGGCAAAAATTTGGCGGTTTCACACGCAAGAAGCTCAAGAATGCTTCTTTAAAGAGAATTTTGAAATAGGCCCCAGGATCGTTTTTCATGCGCTGGAGTCAATGCTGGGAGGGCTCCGGAAGTGCAAAGAGGAGGCCTCTTTATTACCCGCTCGATTCCGAAGACCTCGCCCGCCAGCGACATGCGTCTTCGAAATTGCTCAGCAGGCTGTGAAACACCCTCCACGTTGTAGCTACCTACTCGCTGTTGCTTTCTGTGATGTTTAATAAGCTTTTTCTTACTTTCGTCTCGTTCAGCTCAGTGTCTTGGCCGAGTAGAGGGGCGACAGTCGTTAGCGCCACGGCCCCTCTGTGAACAGAAGCCGCCACATTTATTAGCACCTAACAAACTGTCTGCTCTGCTCTTCGTTTTCCCCACCTAATGGTTGCCCTCGTCCACACCGTTTCCTTGGCGGTATTGTCTTTAACTTCGGTCGCTGCACTGCAGTCAAGCAGCAAGCCTAAGCTCAGAGTAAACGTGATCTCAGAAGAATTGAGTGGACCTGCTGCTACCGACTGATCTTCAGGTGGAAAGGAAAGTTGATAACTTGCAAGCCAAGATGGCCGAGATGGAAGAAGAAATAGAGACGCTGACTGATCAAGTATCGAACTTGGCCAGCCCCACTTCGAAGGTCGAGGTTGACTGCTCCTGGAGATAGCTACTCGCTTACTCGTTGTAGATCCACAGCACTGATTCGCTCTGCACAGTTTCTTCTCCCGACGGTCTCTTCGGTGCCACTCTAGGGTACGGTGGATCCTACCATGCTGGGTGGAGCGGGGAGGAAGACAAGGCTCGCTCAATCGACGTGACTTGGTAGAATTCATATTGATAGACTCTTCAGCGGCGTACAGACTCATCGAGTGTCTTAATCAGGAAGAAAGATGGGAAGACAATAAGGATCGAGTGCGTTGGCCCTGAGACTAACACTTCCGGCATGGTTGAGAAATCAGCGAAGGAAATCGAGAAGGCGTTCTCGAAGATCATCCCTTTTGCTGATGTATTGAATAAGATAGAACAAGGCTTCAAGTCCGATATGTCGGAGTCGAAGTGCCGCGAGTTGGTCGCCGAAGTACCGGGATACGGCTCCATCAACAAATTCCTGGATGACAACATAGCCGAAGTTCTGAAGCTGATAGCCGAGCAAGAAGGAGCAAAGTGCTCAACTTGATTATGGTTATCGTGGTAGAGGATTGATTATGATGGGAGGCTGGCAGGGCGCAAAATAACGATCTGAGCCGCCAACGACAACATGCTGCCATTATCGAAAGATGCCCTGTGGCAGGGGCCTGTGCACACCAACTTCTTTCCCTTGACAGCAGTCCATTGCGCTCACTCTGCGGTATACCGATCATGGATCCTTGAGTCAAGTTCGTGCCGAGTCCAAACTTCTCAATTAGCCACCACTGGATACCAGGGCACAGGAGCTGTAGTCCCGCTGCCATGTTCTGGAAACTCTTCTGAGGAGAGTCTTCTTCTTTCTGCTCTTCTCCGGTGTACACTGCCTCCGCGGATGAACCTCCATCCACAGCATGATTTCAGAACCAGTTCTTTAACGGCTTGACGACAAGACCACGGGTGTCTTCTCCGACATCATACTGTGACATCCGTCACACCCCTTGGATCTGCCCAGCGCAGACGACGAAGAGTAAGGATCATCGTCGCATAATTCGGGGAAGGATGCTGCTTTTCGGACAGGAGATCCTGATGGAATAATTCCATTGGAATTGATGGATTCGCTAGCCTGAGAGCCGAAATATCCGAGCTAAGTAGAAAAGTCAAGACGAAGCTGCATGAATAGTAGTACTATTCGAATGCTCTTTGGGGGTACGCCAGGAGATCCTCGCCCTCGTCCTGAGTATCATTGTCCATTGGATAGAAAGTCTACGGAGTTCGTCCAGCTTCAGAGCCAGACGCGGTATATACTGTTCACAGTCTCGAAGGTGATTTCGGATGTCATCCATATTTAGAGGTGATTTTTTGGACCTAGCCTGGCCCGGTGCTCATACTGAGCGAGCATGCAGACCTTGTTGTCGGCAATCTGCTGATGCACAGTGCGCCACACGAGAATGTCTACCTTCTCACTAGTTAGACCGTTTTTGTTTTCCTTTATCGCCGCTATCCTCTCCTGTATGATGATCACCTTCGTCGCTCCTACCGTCTTGATGATGATGCTCACTTCGGTGCCGACACTTTCCCTTTACACTTCTAGCCCCAAGCGGCTGAGGGTAATCCAGATCGTGGACCGGCTGCAGCAGCCGGTAAGGACTGCAACTCGAGATCTCCACGACATCAGTCCTGTTCACCGTATACCGATGAACATGCACAGAGCGCATCCCATATTGCGCGCCACGAAATTGAGGTTGGATATTTTTATGTTGGATTTTAATCTTTAATTTGAGGTTCGAGTTTTTTCAAATATCTCTCCAGGACACTGTCACACTAATTCGAACTTGTGTTTTTTTATTTTTTTCGAAAACGAAGTGGTATTATTTAATTCGATCTTGAAAATTCCATTTTAAAATAAAGCGTTTCGAAATAAAGTCTCCTCATTTTAAACTTCGAAAAGAGTATTTAAATTGAGGTCCCATCCTTTTAACTTGAGGTGAAAATGGTGTAGAGTGGGTAAATTTTCGAGCGGCCAAATTACAGTACGACTATGCGCCTTGTAATAATGTCACTAACGGCATCAGAGCGGAAGGGCGGCTTCACTGCGGACTTCGTATCTCTTCACAAGCTCTCGTCTCTGCGATCGCTGTACCCGGGTACTGGAGATTGAGTCTAAGAGATTTGGAATAGAGTTCGTTGCCGTGGTCTAACAAATCTCAATCGTGTGAGCAGCGCGTTATGGGCGTGTGCAGCAGCCGCTCGAGCTTGCGTGCAAGGCGATAGCTATGGAGAGGCTCGTTAGACTAGTTTAGAACTACCCGTCACGGCCATATTTGCTCGTCCCACGGGGACTCCCACCCCTCACCCCTGTTCCCCGATGGGACCAACGTTGCGGTGCCTCTCCTCTGGCCATGACCTCTGTTATAGAAGAAGTGTTATTGTTGTCACTATGGCGCGTGATCTTTGAGTATTGATAGATGCGTTGTTCTTACTCTTTACTTGCATAGCTGGGCTGTTACGCTATGGCAGATAATATAATAAGAGGCTTTCTCACCTCATAACAGTCGTGGTGTTCGTCCTAGTGGGGCTACATAACAACAAACTGCAACAACATCTGGTACTGGGTCACACGCCTCGTTTTCGGTGATGATCAATGTACGAGAAAAGATGATGGCCTTGTTATGTCAGCAGCCCGGGGTTATGTATTCGATCGCATCATGAATCACGATTCATGATACGATCGGCTCCCCCTGATACGTGAAAGGTGGAAGAGAATTATCAAAATCGTCACATCCATATAGCAGGATCTGTGATCTGTGCTGGCTTACAGTACAGCAGGAGCCAGCTGAGATCGTCTTGCGCATGCGTGCATGACACTAATCCGTGATGTGAGCAGGAGATTCGACGCGGATTTCTGGAAGTGTGGGCGACGCCCACTGGGCGTGAAGTCGTCAAAACGGCTGGTGGTATTTGAGTAGCTCCTCGCCGCTCCTCGAGCATTTCCCTGTCAGTGAGAGGCTCCCAGAAATTCTGGGCCAGAATCAGACATCCCAACGAGAGACTGGTTTAGCACGCATGCACAAGGAGTTATCGGCCCGCTTACAGTCCGTTCATAGTGAGAAGTGGTACGGATTACTAGCAGTGCGCAGTGACCCGAGCATCGAATCGCAATCTATACAGTAGTTGGTCTACACTACTGTGTAGATTTGGGGCGGCAGCAGGCGCCCTTTGTGTCGAGAGACGCGGCTAGCGGTACTACCCGAACACCGTGGTACTACCACGTACAGCAGCATGATGTATAAGGAAAGCTAAGCTTTCCGAAGCTTTCGAAGCTTCGATTGGACTGTTGATCTCGATCGGACTAATGAGTCCGAAATCATCATCGAATATCGTCATCTTCATTTTCTATGGGGAAACGATTTCTATAACCAACTATAGAGTGACAGGGTTCTATTTTCTATAAGTCTGATGCTCCAACGATAGTCATTTGCCACTGAGGCGGATCGCATTTGAGCCCCAAGCCTTTTGACGGTGTTGACTTCTCACATGGATGCTACAAGATACTTCGTCTCAGAAGGGGTGCTCCTTCTGCACCGTCTGGGGCCCTACACGAAGAAAGGCCTTCCCATGCTACTTTTCGGCCTCCTCGGGCTAAAGCTGAGTATGAAGTTGCGGAAACTGCTCATTCGCCCGCCTTTCCCAGGCCCCAATGTGAGCCGGGTATCCCGAGAGGGATCTCCCAGCCTGGAGCGCCGATGGTGTCGGCGGTTTCTAGGAGCCAACCTCTCGCAGTGATAGCATTTCTTTCAGTTTCTGGGCTTCATGTGGGCAGCTTTGAAGGGCCCCGCGAAACTTTTAAAGTTTGTCGAGTCGTCAGCGGATGACTACGAAGGAGTCTACTCTGTTCGGTGCTACTCTGCCGTTGCCGCGCCGCTAAGGCTACCCTTCATTCGGTCTCAGGACCCCCAACGGACCACTGGTCGTTATATCCGATCCGGGCATTGGTCGGGAAGTCTTGAAACAGCGACCGGACACCTTCGCTCGGTGGGAGGTCCCCAGGTTACTCAACGAGAGTAACATGGCTAACGCAGAAGGAGACCAGTGGAGAAGGTTGAGGAAGCACGGGAGCAGCTCACTGAATGAAGCTTATGTCACGTCGCTGCTGCCGGTCATATGCAACGAGATGGATAAACTGGTGAGATTCTCTAGGCGGGGTTAGAAGAACCCATACCGATCAGTAGCGATGTCTTGACTGTCCCTCAACGGTTCAACTCTGCAGGTAGAAACCATCCGCCTATCGAAGCACAACGGAACAGTGAAATGGGCACCTGGCGAGGATCTTCGTGAGCAGGCCCTCAGGATCGTCTCGGCTGGCGTTGTTTCCAATGAAGATATCCCAAGATGCGCTAAAGGTGGGCCAAGGTGCTCCGGTAGAACCGATTTTGTATGGTCAGAAGCATTCCTGAGCAACGATACTCAGCAGCTCGTAGTGAGACTTACCCGGGAGCTCACCGACTGTGGGAAATCACCGGTCCCTTTTCTCTATGAAGATAGATTCTTATGGAAAGTCTTATTCCCGACAGTTGGACGCGTGAGTTGGGATAACTTTGAACCGTCGAACTGTCATCGGCCCATCAGTTACATAGAGACTGGCGGAATTTATGTGGCATTATAGACTCGACGTTTTCCGCAAGGTCGAGGAGAGCTCACAGTGGACTGAGTCCCCGCGAGGCGGCTGATAACATCCTATTGTGATAGCTACCCAGGGAGGTGAAAACTACCTCGCCGTTGCTTCAGGCTGTGGCTTGCTGGCGGTGAAACTGTCTCTGTCACTTTGGCATGGTTGCTTTATCTATTTTGCCTCCACCCCGAAATACAAGAACGAGCTCGAGAGGAAGCCCAAGGAGCACGTGACGATTTGCTAACGGCATTACAGTCTGGCAAGCTGCCGTTCATCGAAGCTTGTGTTCATGAAACTCTTCGGGTGGGCCTTCCTGTGCGTCCTCACTCTCGTTGTACTCGCCAGATGCACTCACCCGCCCCCGCCATTCCTGTCTTCTCTGTAAAGGAAACGCGTATCGGCCGGAAGCCCATACCTGTCGGGACCAACGTCTTGGTAGTGGTGGCCCAATCCACGTTGAAAGGGGGTGTGGACTTCAGGTGAGGCCACCTTCGTTGACCCGCTGTTAGTGAGCGCTTTCCAGGCCTGATCGTTGGCTGACTCCTGATGGTATGTCTATCGACCGTGACAAAACCAGTAAGCACCTTCTCTTCGGCTATGGTCGAAGGGCATGCCCTGGCAAAGATCTTGCTCTGAAGGAGGGCATAATCCTAGTAGCCAAGCTTCTCCAGAATTTCGCTACTATACGCCTGAGTCCCGGGGCCAAAGTTGTGCCCGGTTATAGCTCATTGGTAACACTGGCACCCATGGGGCTTGTACTGGAGATGAGGCCAGGGCAATGAAAGAAGATTTTACCGAATTGCGGTACTCTATTGAAGAGAATTTCGCAGCAAGAGCGAAGCGGCTTCGCTTCGCTTGGGCTTCGCCGAAGCCCAAACAATCGAGTATGAGACCTGCTTTGTCGCGGGCCTACTTACTCGGGGTATTACGGTACCTGCTCTTCTACATACTCATTCTTCGACGAAGTGTTGAAGATTTGTCGATGTTGTCCACTCACGTGTTACACATGGCGTTGGCCCCAAGGTGGCGGAGGCTCGATCCGTCCAGACTAGGAGCTCTAGTTTATTTATGCCGGAAGGAGTATCAGGTTCTTGGGAACCGACTTCAAATGCTTTTTCTAGATGCTCGCGTCGTGTTCTGTCCAGTGGCCGTCGGTTTCACAACGGTGACGCTTCTCGCGATGTGTCCATGCCTGGGTCCAGTTGTTGCTCCGGCATGACGTAAAGCAGGGGAGAAGGGCAGGGTTCGCCCGAGAGCTGTCTTGAATAGCATTTCACAGGGTGAAGGCTGTCGGGTGTAAAGCACACGATACAAACTGCACCCTTGGGCTGCTCACTGACCGGCTTTTCATGGCCGTGGCTCGGCTTTGACGTGAGTGTTTGACACAGCGCATGGAGGTCAAAGACATGGACGCATGTAGATCCTTATTGACAATAAGTTATTGTACTAGCCTGAGAGGAGTTTTCTTCCCACCCGACCCTCATTGACCTTCAGTGGACAGTACACTGTTGACTTCGATGTTTCGCTCCCCCAGCACGTTTTCGCTGCCATCTGGCTGCTGATGCTTCGTACTACAGCCTGCCCGAGGTATATTAAGTGAGTTCACGATCCATCGCGGTAGAACACGAGCGCAGGTGGTAGCACCAAGCAGGTCGGAGATATCAGCAAGATAGGTCCGCAGCTGCCCCTTCCGTATGTTCCACCTGGCTTAACTACTGGAGTCCAGCGCAGACAACTTGTCGCTCACATGGCGTGTAGGCTTGGTTTAAGCTGCTTCGGCGCCCTGCATGCACCCAACACAGAGCTGAGAACAGGGCCGGACAGATGGAATCCGACTATTTATTAAAAAGTTCACATGCGACCGCAACGCTTCGTTTTGATTAGAAAGTTTTTAATCAAAACGAAGCGTTGCGGTCGAGTGTGAATTCTGCCCGGGGACATAAATGCCTAATTGAAAGGCTGAAATTCAAACACGGTGAGAGCAACTGCAAACCCCTACAGGAAGCTGGAATTCGGTTGCAAGGACTTCTACAGAAGAGTTGATTTCCAGTGAGGCGAAGGCGGAACTTCACAGTTCGATGCAACCGAGACTACTGTTACGCAACGCTCGCCTCTATGTCGAATTGAAATTATAACATTATCATTACTGATCTCTTCATGTGCCAACATTAACGGCGGAAGGGTCTATCTTCCATTGGGATTAACATCAATATTGGAAGAACTATTATCCGCAGTGATGAATCTATCAAGCTCGTTCATGGTGTCGATTACTTCGGGTGGCAACGATGATGATCGATGACGTAAATGCTGCTCAGCGGCCAACAGCCTGTGTATGGACGCGAACTGGTCAAAACAGGAGTTACACCGTTCAAGCCGATCTTCTCGGGACAAGTCAACCTGACGACGGCTGCATCCGATCATACATGAAGTGATGCCGCACCTTACCTGTCCGTTTGCTTTAGTCGTCTCCATTCCGGCACTTCGAGTCGCAATAATCAAGCTGCCGAAGTTTCTCAGCAGCGTCCGAACTGCAGCCATCGCGGTCCGTCGTGTCTCTGGGCGACCACAGAGCCAGCGAAGTTCCGGCAAGAAGGTCTTTTGGCACTGGGCCAAGGTGACCACGAAGGACTTGTCCGTGCGGAAGATATTTTCGAGCATCCCTTGAGGAAGCTCGGGCTCGAGAGAGTGGCCGGTCGCAAACCACCGGCACCCGCCGTCGACCTCGGGGAAGGCGATGACTTAGGGGATTTGTTACCCGCCAGATCTGATTCGTTGATTGAGGCCGACCTTTGCAGGGAGAATTGTGGCTTCCTGAAGAAGATACACAACTTCCAGCGGGGATGTCGAAATTCACTTCAATCGATCGTCAGGCTCATGCGAGTCCGCCTCGAGCTGGGGCTACAGTACGCGCAATCTAAAGAGTCCGTTTTGTGTCACCGGCATAACTTTTTACCTAGTGCTCTAACGGAGCTGAAATTTTTTATGTAGGCTCTCCTAACACTATTATATTGTTTAAATATGTCACGGATCAAATTCTCGAGAAAAAAAATTTTTGCACATTTTTCACCAAGGTGGTGGTACTACTCAAGACTCGCAACGTCCTACGGCTCCCCTTCAGTCCCAAAACCTCCAAAATTGAATCTTAATTTACAAAATCAATAATTTAGAAATTCTAAGAAGCATTGTTGAAGAGAAAATACTAGTCTAAACGATTTCTAGCATACTTGCCTTTGCGTGACCGGGTGGGGGACACCCGAAGGCCCGGAGCTGCACCCCTGTGCTTTCGCTTTTCAACCCTCAGTTTCTCGATCTCATCCAGTGATTTTCCTTCTCGATAGAGTGCGAGATACTCGCGTGCCGACCTGAAGTGTTTGCGAATCAGCTGGATGGTGAGGTCTTCAGTATCCTGGGCTCCCTCCACTCTGTCTTTGAATCCCTTCGATGACCCAGAGGTATTGGAGACTCTCAAGGTCTTCGCTATTGAACGATAAGCAGCTTCTATGGGCGCCAGTTCCGGGTGGAACTTAACGCCAAATATCACTACATCCCCTCTCTCTGCGGCTTGATCTTCAAGGATAGTCGCCTGGTTCTTGAAGTCCTCGCACGCCGACAACATCCCCACCAGATCCTCGTGTCGCTTCCCGGAGATGGCTTCCGCTCCGAATCTCTCTCTACAAACCTCGCGTAGGCCTTTTGGGAGACCAGGGTATACCGGGTGAGTGGCAGGGAACACCATGGTCTGCGTTATTCTCCTCCCGTTCGACCAGAACCAACCATCACGCATCTTGGGTTGCCTCCCACCAGGCTTGACATTCATCGTTCGGGCATTAAGAGCGTCTTCAGCAAACTTGCAGTGGATAGGACTCCGATCTGTGAGAAAGGCGCAGTGAAGCCTCTGTCCATCTGCAGCTGTGAGCCCTTCAACGGCCTCGCTACACTCTTGGAAGTCCACTTGACAGCGCTCGCTATTATAATACCCATCAGCAGAGACATCAAGTACAGAGCCTGTCCTTTCCCCTGGTACAAGAGGATCACATGCGCTGTATTTGATGAACCCGTATACTTCTGACAAAAAGTCAGAAGTCATTATGGTCCTTCCCTGCGACTTGGTAGGCAGCTTGGAGAAGCTCTTGTCCGACCAATAGCGACGCTGAACGTCATTGCTATGGTGGATCTTCTCATCCTGCGATATCAAAATGTACTCGGCCGCAGGGTTGGGCTGAACTTCCAGAGTATCGTCGTCTATAGTGAGGAGCTTTGGCTCTAGCTTGTCCAGCTGCTTTCCAAATCGCTCGCGATCGGAAACCACATCCTCCCTCTCGTGCCCATCAACATACAAGGTCTTCTTCACGAGAACGATGTCGAACCCGAGGAAGTGCATCCAGTCTCCGACTGTTCGCTCAGAGTAGGCCTCGTCTTTCTCGAGCCCAAGGGTCTCATTCACCCAATCAGTGTTGTAGCCATGAATAACTGCTGACGCTGAAGTTTCATCCTCCTTTATTGGAGGAAGGTTCAGCCTTTCCGAGCGGCGTTTGGGACCACGCTTGGAACGAGCGAGCTTCTTCTTGTGATGCTTCGAGAGGTCATCCTCGGCATTCGAGGCGACTTGGGTGATGCTTGAGCTAGTCTGGTGGGACTGCGCCGATTCCTGGCTGACCGTGATATCGTTGGTATTGTCAGCTAGCATAACGATTGTTGGGTAGTAGGAACGGAAGATTTTCGCTAGCAATGACTAATTCTATAACTTGGGGACAAGGATTGTGTCGAGGAGGCTGTCTAGCGGGTCCGATCATGGGTTCTGTCCTCCTCATAAGCTGATGCTGAGTACCTCAGAGTGAAAAATGTGCAAAAATTTTTTTTCTCGAGAATTTGATCCGTGACATATTTAAACAATATAATAGTGTTAGGAGAGCCTACATAAAAAATTTCAGCTCCGTTAGAGCACTAGGTAAAAAGTTATGCCGGTGACACAAAACGGACTCTTTAGATTGCGCGTACTGTACTCTGTGGAGGTGTTGCTGTAGTTCTTCTGCAAATTCCGAGGTTGATGCCTTTTCAGTCTGACTTTTCCTCGCTCCTCTCCGACTGTGGAGCTCCCAGCGGAGCCCGGTGGAGAATGCGTCGTCTTGCTTTGCTTTAAGCTACTTCTGAGAAGGGAAGAATCGATCGCAGCTCTAAACATCACCAGATATGCCGCATGCCCGTCGCACCTCCGAAGCGCTGCTCTCGCCGTTCCTGCAGCAATCGGCTGGATCGGCTTGGCTATGTGCGGGGATCTAAATCTTTCGTTGATTGCTCTCGGAAATCTTAGGTTTCCAATCTCCAGTCTGGAAATCCGAAAAGAGAAAATGAAAGCAGAAATCGAGTCATCACTCATGAGTCATGACTCGAGGAAAGGGGGCCATCCACGAGATGTACTGACTCATGACTGGTGGACGACACTAGCTCTGATGAAGATCTGGCCGACTTGCCCGCGAGAATTGAGGAAACACGTCATCAAACACAAGATGAATTAGACGTTGCTCAACATGAAGCTGTTGTCCAGAGTTGTGCTGTGTACTCGAACCTTTCGGACTATACTGGACTCGTTAGCGCTGATGTCTGCGCCCAGCAGGGAGCCTTTTTGGCCTCTGCAGCAGGTCCTGTTTTGGTAGACTCGCGTGCGGTGCGTTCTCGGCAGATCTGATGCCCGCGGGACACCGCAGTAGTGAGCCGACTACGAGTATGCTCTGGGCTAGCGTCTGACTGTTCTGGGCTTCATTCGCCAATGGCGAATTTTCATGATATCAGGCCGATCAGGTAGAAGCGAACCGCTACTTGGCTAGTAGTACTAGTAGTACAATCAGTTCCGAGTCTTTAACTCGCTCACGAAAATCGCTGATTCCCCACCCCTTCCCGCAAAGAATGATCGTTTGGGCCGTCGGTTCCTGATCAGAGCACTTAATTATGTAAAACCGCTCACCTCGGAAAACTTGAGATAGGGTCCCAGTAAGATAGTCCCACGTTCACAATCTCACGAAAGGGGTCATTTATGGCAGTCGTAGACTACAAGTGTAAAGTTAGGTTCGAGGGAGTGCCAATGTATACGTGATGGAGGTGTGTGCTGATCCCCTGACCTGATAACTCAACGCAGGCTCAATTACTGCCGGATAACGCCTTAACTCGGAGCCTGCTGGGCAGATATAGCTAACGATGGATATGCGTGAAACTACAAAGGCATGACATCAATGTGAGAACAACAAACTATATCGTAGCATATATCTCACAACAAGCTCTCTCTGGCGCGCCACTACTAAGGGCTCAAGCCTTGTGGTAAGCCGGACAGTCGCCGAGACTTGGGAACTGTGGATTCATCCTCAAATCAGTCCAGTTCTTGATGCTGACGATCTCCTCGTGGATAGCCGCCCTTTCCTCGAGGTTACGAGCCCACATATTAAAGTGCTTGTGCGGAGGTAGAATGTAGAATTGTCGAGGTAGAGAGTCTGGTCCAAGCTGTAATGTGGGTGTGTCAATATCCCACGTGTATTGAACTGTAGCGCTATGGGGGAATGGAATTGGCTTATTAACCCAAGTGTTGACGTGCCTCTTGGACCAGTCAGATTCTCCAAACGTAGCCCAGTAACCGAGATGACTGGCGATATTCAACCGCGGAGAGGTATAGTCATACTCCCGAACGTTTCCACCTCCGGAAGAGGCGACGTCCATCGCTTGATCGGCTAGGCCACCGAAAGCGAAAGCAGTCGCCACACCCATGACCTGCAACGTCTGCGTGAATAGAGAACAGGTGGCACCACAGTTACCATCCGTCACGAAGGCGACCTCTGTCCAATACCCAGGATCGTAGCTCGGCTCGACGACGTTCGGCATGATATTCTCGAGGGTATCGTAGCAGAATCCAAATACACGTTCAGCGGAGTAGTTCGAAGGCTTACCCCATGGCAGAGCCCGATGGTTGGTGAACTGGCTCAGCGGGGGGTCGAAAGGCTTTCGAGATTCGGGATCCAGCGCCTCGTTGTTGTTGAAGGGAAACCAACCATACTGCGGAGCCAATTCCGATCCAAGGGCTGTTGACGCATTCAAGAAGAGTCTTTCCTTCAGGAAGATATTGAAGAGCTTCGCCCGTTCAGCAGCTGTGCTCTGTGACAATATACCCTCTTCGATCTTTTTTAGACGTGGAACCTCGATGCTCTCCACTCGAGAATCCTGTGGGGTCTCTGAGCTGGAGAGCAACTGGTCGGCGTAGTTGAGGAGGAGGTACAGCTGTTGGAACCTCTCGTGAATGAAGGCAGAGTCTCCGACCTTATCAGCATTTTTGGTGAAGAATTTGTCGATAGTTTGATTGTAGTTAACTCCAAAAGAGGATACCCAGGATATCCAGTTATCCGTCATGTGCCGAACAACGGGAACGCAAACGGCATCCGCGTCGGGTAATATGTACCATTGCAGAGCGAACGTAGACATAACCAGTCCGCCAGCGTTGTTAGAGACGTCAAATAATAGTCGTGTCACGTTGTTCTGCCGAGCGAAGTCTTGGACCTCCGAGAAGTTCGCATAGACGTCAACCGGCAGAGATGACTCTTCGCGGCGAAGAGTGACATGGGCCCCGCGCGAGTTTTGGCGTCCCCGGCCCGCCCGGCCCGCTATCCAGGACAGGCTCTCCCCGCCCGGCCCGCCCGCTCAAGCCCGCTCCCCCGCCGGGATGCCGGGATCCCGGGGGACCCGGGTACCCGCAGCAGGTTGAACAAGAGTTGGCGCGTTTTTCACGCTATGCGTGCACCGCTAATGGATTTTTTTGTGCCACGAGGCAGCAGCAAGGCAACATCACCATCTCCCCGCGGTCGCGGGGACCAGCGGGCGGTCCGGGGATGCGGGGCGGGACAGGGCAGCGGGTAACCCGGCATTAGACAGCGGGCGGCGGGGAAATCGTAAAACTCACCCGCCCGCCCGCTGCTTCCCGGGCAGCGGGCGGGCCGGGATTCCGCTAGCGGGCCGGGAATTTTGCCCATGTCTTGCGAAGTCTTCAGAAGACTTCGCCCCCGGGGAAGAAGTCCGGAACACTGACAACCACGGTGTCATCCAGTAATAAGTATTGGTACCCGATCCCATTGATCCATTCGTTCTCCTCGTCTTGAGACACTTTTCTGACAGTGTTAGTCGCAAAGAGCACATCATCAACTCGGCCACCAACCTTCTGTACCAAGATGCCGTTCAACATTTCTTCATCGTAGTCGCCAGCTGAGGAGTCTCCAGCGAAATACCACAGAGTGTCACCCTCCTTCTTGTAGAACTCGGTCTCGAACTTCACCGTCCTCTGGAATAGAGGATTCCAGTTTGTCAGTACATTGTAGAACTGCGCAGTGATAACATCCGTCCCAGCGGATTTGGTGTAGTCGTTCAACCGCCCGAGCCAATTTATAGTCTCTGTAGACCCGTCGTCGAAGGTAAGAGTGAGTGGCCCTGTTGGGGGCTGAAACATACGGAGGTCCCTATCCAGGGCAGGGCTCACGAAGAAGTGATTATTGAGTCTCTGCAACGGGCCCTGAAAGATCCCCAAATACGGACCAGTCTCAGAGACAGCATCCTGCATCCACTGGAGGACAGGCTTGCCATCCACCTCCACGATAACATCACCATTATTGTGCTCAGTCACTGGTGCGCCGTAGATAAGAGGATAATACGACTCGTCCAAGTCCGGGAAACCAAGAGTTATAACCTGAGCTCCGTCACGCATCTGCGATTCGAAGCGAATAGGCAGCACATAGTAGAAGTAGGGCGTATCATACCGTGTGTGGACGTCGTTCAACCGACTCAATTCGCGCTGTAGGGCGAAGTGGAAAGGAGCCGCTGGAATGGTCTCACTAAAGAACTTTCTTCTCTCCGCCGGGGTCATGGGGTCCAACACATCCGCGAAGCCTCTTATTTTACCGTCAATGAATCCCCTAACGTCAACATCAAGGGAATGAAGATTGAATCCACAGTTGTTGGACTGAATAGACTTGTAGAGCCCGTTGGCTAAATCTGTGAAGCCGAAAGTCTCAGTCAAACCGTACTTGAGATTGTGGAGGGTGAAGAGAGCATTGAAGTTAGTGATGGTCAGGCTGTTGAGACATCTGTTCACATTCTCTGCCTTAGCCCATATGTAATCCTTTTTGTCATCGTAAGTGAGGTGCTCTTGAACCGTCTGACCCCTTGCTGGGTCGAGGAGAGCGCACTCGTCAACAGCGGGCATTGCCGGGGTCGGTATATCAGACCGGTTTGCAGGGCCGCAGAGAATGGAAGGATGACTGCCATGACACACCGCATCAGGTCCCATCTTGTAGAACGTACAGTAGGTGTCTTCACGCTGCATCACTTCGCGGCAAGCTTGGTCCCATTTCTCGGAATCCGGGGGCTGGCCCTGGACTGGAGACTTCGAGACCAACCAGAAGATAACCGTGTAGAGGCGGAGCAATCGCATACTATTTACTACAAACTTTCTACGATTGGACCACTACATGATATACAACAACACGCTATACTAAGGACGGAGCTGAATGACTCTGTCAGAGTCTGCTCATGCACTTGCCCTAGTCATTGAGTGCTGCGACCACTGTGCGGCTATTCCTAGTTCCGCAGGAGAAGTGCGCATGCGTGTAACACCGCGTTGCCAACACGCAATGTCCTCTCCTCACCAGCGACAGCGTCAGTGGTGACAACCATGGCCACAGACGTGAATAGGCTGGAAATGGCATGAGTATACTTCTGATCCTCCTCCGCTCTAGGGTTCAGTTGCCATGTTCGAATACAAGAGGACATCACTGGAAATGGCCGTCGAAAGATGTTGACGAAGACAAAGGTCGTGGGGACACAGATCATGACGGCGTGCATACTTGAGGCTTTCTTGGCGTCTCCCTCCACTCTTGTTTTGAAGTCAACTGAGGCACATAACAGATATCACTAGCTATCGGTCCTCCACAACGAGAAGGTGTTACGAATTAGTAGCAGTGCGCAGTGACCCGATCGTTGAGTCGCATTCAACGTGTAACTTACACGCTGCATGTACAGTCTGTCCCACCAGAAAGAGGGCAAAGATCTTGCTCCAAAGGAGAGCAGAATCCTTCTGGCCGAGCTTCTCCAGAATTTCGCTACTATACGCCTGAGTCCCGGGGCCAAAGTTGTACCCGGTTATAGTTTGTTGGTAACACTGGCACCCATGGGTTTTGTACTGGAGATGAGGCCAGGGCAAGGAAGGAAGATTCCACCGAATAGCGGTACTCTATTGAAGAGCATTTCGCAGCAAGAGTGGGGTTCAAACTTCCAAGTATGAAACCTGCCTTGTCACGGGCCTGCTTACTTCGGATATTACGGTACTTGCATCTCCGGCTGCTCTCGCATATAATCATATCTCGAAGAAGTGTGTTCAAGATTCGTCGATGTTGTCCAATCATATGGCACGTCCGGGTGATAGACCACCTTGATTGGTATCGAGCTCAAGCCGCTAACATTGGCTCCAAGGTGGCGGAGGCTCGACCTGTCCGCACTAGTGCTGGTTCATTTCTCAGCAACTCGGCAATACTGCCAAACTCTGACAAGTGCCCTCTTGTGACACCGCACGGCAATGCTAACTTAACAGCCTTATTAACGGCGGAGCAATCGTTTTTCATCTTGACAGCACTTACCTCGTTCTTACCTTGACGACAAGATTGTAATTCTTGCAATGCCTAGCCTGCAAACCGACATAGAAATGCCCTTGCACAAACCTTGCAGAGCAACAACCATATGGCATATGCCTGACTTCCTTCACCCACTCCAAAGAAGAGGAGCCCGAAGGTAGTCTCGGCTTAACCTCAACCACCACAGACTCGGCCAAGTTGTTAACCAGAGTAAAATATGAAGCAGGAGAATCCAACAGTAGCCCACGAGACACGGCCATAGTCTTGAACTTCCTAAACCACACTGGAAACGGCCTAGGATCTTCGACACCAAGCAGAGTCGCCAACAATCCACGACTTCTCAGAGGCTTCTCGACGGGCACTGTAGTACAGTGACTGTACCGATCCTTGCGCTCAAGCGTTTACTCCGCGGTAGAATCCAGTGGAGGCCATCCTCCCAGATCTACCGGAGCACCTTGAGCACCTTCCTCTCCGTAAAAGGCCATCTCGTTTCCGGGCTTCACTACCGACCGGGCCACAATCTCGGACTCTGGGGAAGAAGACACAAGTTATCGCCGATAACCACCATCCATAACAAGCATGATTAACACCGCATAGAAACACTCCTTCATGCGCATTACCACGCGATAATCACCACGAATAACAACCACCAATATCACCGCATAAAGACAGTGTCTTCAAGGCACTCCTTCTCGCGCATTACCACGCGATAACCAGCATCAATAACAACCACGAGTAACACCGCATGAAGACACTGCTACCCGATAATCGAATTTCTCATTTAACAACGGTAAAGGACTACGAAATTGCGATGCGAGATGCATTGCTGTCAATGGGGGAGATT
This sequence comes from Perkinsus olseni, assembly GCA_013115135.1. NCBI lineage: Eukaryota > Perkinsozoa > Perkinsida > Perkinsidae > Perkinsus > Perkinsus olseni. The sequence continues at coordinate 277,118 of JABANP010000017.1, read as the reverse complement.
TGTGAAGAGCAGCTTAAAGGATGTCAATGGCATCTTAATCTCTGTTGGGTCCGTAATATGCAAGAGGAAATGGCGGCTGAATACCGAGCTCCTGTGAGAGAACGGCACTAAAGCGATGATTGCTTTGCGTTCCGATCTGTCTCCCTCCTGTGGTGTGGCGAATTACGTCAGACGAATTTCGTCTGCGTTTATTCGGAATGCAGCCGACTCGTCTCCCCGGGTGCAGTGCTTACGTGAGCTTCAGCTAGAGCTCGATGATGCTGAGGGAGATCCTGCTCGTATGAAGAGGTTTACGAAATACTATTACCGTAATAGTATTACGTAAGGTGGGTGGGAAAATTGAGTTGTCTCTCCCCTATATTAGAGCACTGTGCTGCAGCAGCAGTGCTGCTCTGGTGAGCTACTTCTCGCGCGTATCGGTATACTTTTGCTGCGTGATGAGAATGGTGATGGCGAGCTCGCCAAGCTATGATTAGTGCTTGGCAAGGTGGTCGACCATGTGGTCCGTTTGCACTGCAAACTTTGCAGAGCCAGTCATTGAGTCTGGCTGAGGGCTTCCGCCTTGTTGATGCACTGGAGGGCGCCGTCACGATGTGCCTACCCCAACTAACCGAGGAGACAAGTCTTTTGCTGTGACCGTTCTGAGGAAGCAAGCCTCTGAGAGGCTTAAGTGGGTACGGAAAGTAAAGTAGCGGATTGGTACCTCTAGCGAAGGAGGTTCGACGCGTGTATAGGGGACAATGATTGTCCCCTATACACTAATGATTGTCCGACAATCTGGTCACGCATGGACATGGAAGTGGTTAACGTGGTTGAGGATCGTGGACAACTTGTGGAAGGCCCAGCTTGGAGCCAGCTTATAACACATTGTTTTAAACACAAACTTTCTATCGCTCAACAACAACTCGTAACTCGACATCTTTCTTGAGAACATCTCGGCAAGAATGCCGATGCTGAAAAAAACGACACAACTGGCGGATCCGCATCGGTCCCGCCACAACCTCCACTTTTCCGCACATAGCTCATGTGATTACTCTACTACTATTTCAGCACTACGAGCTTTGTAGTACAAAGTGTTGTATCGTAAAGTGCTGAATTGGGTTACCTTCCACTAGTGCTGGTTCACGCACCAGGCGCTCTAGATCGTTTATGACGAAGGGCGTATCACTGATACGGTATCAGGTTCTTGGGAACTGTAATCCAGGGAACACAATACCCGGATATAGGAGAGGTTAATCTTAATCGATTATCCAATCTCAATGAATCATCCACAGTCGAATGATAGATCACTTGAGCCTAGCAGTATACAATATCACAATACATTGCGTGACAGCTGACACGACAACAGGAACCGAGTTCAAAGGTTTCTTCTAGATGGTCGCGTCGCGATCTGTCCAGTGACAGGCCAACCTCGCCACGATAGCGCTTCTCGCGATGTGTGCATGCCTGGGTCCAGTTGCTCTGCTTCGGCATGACGTAAAGCAGGGGACAAGAGCAGGGTGCGCTCGAGAGCTGTCTTGAATATCATTTCACAGGGTGAAGGCTGTCAGGTCTAAAGCACACGATATAAATTTCACCATTGGGCCGCTCCGCAATCGGCTTTTCACGGCCGTGGCTCGGCTTCGACATGAATGTTCAACACAGCTCATGGAGGTCAAACATCTTCGAAGACCCTTATTATACTAGCCCAACAGGAGTACTAGCCGATAATAGCCCTATTAGGGCTGCCCTAATTCGCCTTCAACGGACTTCGATGTTTCGCTTCACCCAGCACGTCTTCACTCCCCCTCAAGTGAGTTCGCGATCCATTGGTCTTAGGTGGTATCACCAAGCAGATCGAAGATATCAGCAGATGAGTCCGCAGCATCCCCTTCGACGTGTTCAACTCGCTCACTGTGAGCCTACACACCATGTGACATGCCATGTCAGACATGGTGTGTAGGCTATTCGCTCGGTTTAGCCTTTCTCGGCGCTCTGCGTGCAGCCAACACAGAACTCATAACAGGACCGAACAAATGGAATCCGACTTTTTAATCAAAACAGAGCATTCCGGTCGCCTCGGAAGTGGTAAATGATGTGAATTCTGCGAAGTGACATAAATGCGCGAGTGAAAAGCTGGAATTCAAATAAGTCCGAGAATACGGCGGGAGCAACTGTAAACCTCCAGAGGAAGGCGAAATTCGACTGCGAAAACTTCTACAGAAGGGTTGATTTCTAGCGAGGCGAAGGCACGCTCCAGCAATAACAGAACTTAGCAGTTCGATGCAACCGAGACCACTGTTACGCGAGTTGCGTAACGCAACTCTGGTGACAATGTCGAATTGAAATGATAACATAATCATTACTGATCTCTTCATGTGCCAACATTAACGGTGGAAGGGTCTATCGTCCATTGGGATTAACATCGATATTGGAAGAACTATTATCCGCTGTGATGAATCTATCAAGCTCGTTCATGGTGTCGATCACTTCGGGTGGCAAAGATGATGATCGATGACGCAAATGCTGCTCAGCAGCCAACAGCCTGTGTATCGACGCGAACTGGTCAAAACAGGAGTTACACCGTTCAAGCCGATCTTCTCGGGACAAGTCAACCTGACGATGGCTGCATCCGATCATACTTGATGCCGCACCTTACCTGTCCGTTTGCTTTAGTCGTCTCCATTCCGGCACTTCGAGTCGCAATAATCAAGCTGCCGAAGTTTCTCAGCAGCGTCCGAACTGCAGCCATCGCGGCTTGTCGCGTCTCTGGGCGACCACAGAGCAGGCGAAGTTCCGGCAAGAAGGTCTTTTGGCACTGGGCCAAGGTGACCACGAAGGACTTGTCCGTGTGGAAAACATTTTCGAGCATCCCAACCATCACGCCTGGGGAGTTCTTATCGCCACGGCAGCAGACGTCGAGCCCAGCGGAAACATCACAATCCTCCAACCATAGTCGTCCGAAGGTTTTCACTGCGCTGAGCTGTTTTCTGAGACCCTTTAGAAAGCTCGGATTCGAAAGAGTGGAGGCTCGTAGACCATTAGCATTCGCCGTCGACCTCGGGGAAGGCGATGACTTAGGAGACTTGTTACTGCCCAGATCTGATTCGTTGATTGAGGCCGACCTCTGCAGTGAGAATTGTGGCTTCCTGAAGAAGATACACAACTTCCAGCGGGGATCTCAGAATTCACTTCAATCGTCAGGCTCATACGAGTCCGGTCTGAGCTGGGGCTACTCTGCGGAGGTGTTGCTGTAGTTCTTCTGCAAGTTACGGGGTTGGTGCCTCTTCGCTCTGACTTTTCCTCGCTCTTCTCCGACTGTGGAGCTGCCAGCGGAGCCCGGTGGAGATGGTGTCGTGTTACTCGGCTTTGGGCTACCCCTGAGAAGGAAGGGATTGCCCATCATCTGGCAGGCGCACCGCACCTCCGAAGCGCCGCTCTCGCGGTTTCTGCAGCAATCGACTCGACTCTCGTAATTCGCGGGGACCTGAAAGGAATCAATGCTTGACCGTGACGCCTTGCCGTTAGATGCACCGCTCGGCGAGGGCGGTCTTCGGGCGAGCGGCTCTCAGCTCGGCCGATGCTGGGCTAGAGTCCGGTCCTTTCGTCGGGGCCGGTGGTCTAGGTATCCGGAGACGTTCCGACGCTGGGGGAGATGCTTGCACCGGGGGTTCGTCCAGGTTGTCCAATCTCCAGACTCGCACCTGCAAGGATGAAGTGCCAGATTCACCGAACGAGGCAGCCCAACCTGGGGGCCTTCATGCGAGACAACCACTGCCCTGTTGGCAGTACTGCTGCTGCTGATTCTGATATCGGAAGCACCAGACCATTGACCAGGTGCGGGGAGAGGATGGACCGCCTCGCACGCGATACGACAGTAATCAGGATCCCAGGAGAAGATCTTGAGAGCGTCCTGGAGGAAGAGCTGGTTGGTCGGAGGGCTAAAATTGCGGTGAACGGCACCTGGGAACCGTGGAGGAGCGAAGTGCCATCGGGGCGAAACTTAACGAACTTTACAGCCGAATGATCGATTTCAGATGTACCTGAAAGTGATATCAGCAGGCGTGTCGAGGAGTCTAGGTCCATTCATGCAGGTCGAAAAGATATGCGGATCGCCGCGCGGGGGCTGCTTACCAGCTAGGGAGAAGGTATCGCAGTTCCACAGTTTGCAAGTTCTGTCCTCCGATCCCGAAACAAGGTAGAAGTCGGCTGGGTGGAAGTCTAGGGCGGTAACCTGAGCTCATGCTGGTGCTGTACCGCCCAGATCTATGCTCCATCTAGTTCTTCCAACGCCTCTCACGATGAGCGAAAAGCGGAGCGTTCGATGTGCGTGGTCGAGATAGCAATTCTTCTTGAAAAACACTTAAATGCCGTCTCTGCATCGACCAGCCTGCACCGTCTAGCGGCACATTCCGAGTCACTCACAGCATCTCTGTGGGGGTCCTCCATGTCCTTCAGTAGCTTCCCGGCACTCAAGTCCCATAGCCTAACCGAGCCGTCGCTGCCACCCCCCACCAGCCATTTTCCATGCGGCGAGAATCGAACCTGCGACCTCGGAGAGCATGCCATCCCGCACAGGGGATCGGCAGCCTTACAACCCGTATCTTGCCGTCACTCGCCGCGAAATTGTGTCGAACAGCACCGAATTGGTGGCCTCGGTAGACTTGCACGCACTTCTGTTGGCGGAGGTCCCAAATCTGAGGATAGACGGCAACATGGATCGCATGAACGGTCGCGGCCGGATATGTGCTTTGAGACACGCCGGAGACCCGAGAAAAGAGCAGCGAACGCCGCTAGAGAGCTGGCTCGGGCAGTGCCCGATGGGCACCGGGCGCGCTGTCGAGGGGACCGGACTCTGGACGCCTCTTCATACTAGGGAGGCGACCAAACTTTTCCCGTCAACAGATGGAATCCGGCCCGCGACGATTTTTCGTATCGCAAATTTTGCACGCATTTCACCATCAGGGCTTGTGGCTCAACGGTAGAGCATCTGACTCCAGATCAGACGGTTGTCCGTTCGAATCGGGCCAAGCTCATTTTCAAACCTCCTTCGAAGGAGGCCCAGTTCCATCCCGAACTGCTATAACCTACGGCTACCTACGCGGTCAAACATGATTCTCCCAAAGTCCTCAACGAACTACCCCTCAGGATACCACAGGCCTAATCATCACCTTAATATTTGTATCAGCAGATGCCGTAGCGAAGAAGCTGCCGTAAGGGTGGAACTCCACGGTGGTGCACTCCGTCTTGTGGCCGGGCAGAGAGGTCACCTAGAGCGTCAATCGGCTGGCCTCTTCCCTCTCGAATATGCAACCTGAGTTGCTGTCTACGATGACTCGGCGCAGTAGCACCAAACGCGCACAAACTGATGGCTATGTGGATCATTGTTGACACCTGCTCGGTGAAGGTCCCTCCAACAACCTCTACTCTTCCTCAATTCGAAGCTAGAACTGGTTGAGGGACGACCCTCAAGTTTATTCCCGAACTGGCTCGTCGCAGCGCGCCCTACTGATTGCCAATCAGTGACGACCAATCGACTACTCTGCGACTAACAGCTCCACTCGACCTTCCACCGGCAACTGCTGAGTTCTCATTGAAGGGTTGCCTCAAATGCCTCCCTTAGCCCTCATTCCAGTATCGGGCGTTAGGGCTGCAAAATCAATCTCTGCTGTCCGGCTACAGCATCAAGCTCATCATACATGTCCCTTTTTGAAGCAGCGTGTTCTACCGCTTCCCCTCCCGGCCCTCTGACTGTCCCTCGAGCATTCCGCGTAGCTCCACTTACCAGTTTCGAGCTCGCCACATCCCATACTTTTATACCGCCTCCGGTACAGCCGGAAGCGATGATCTCCTCTTGTCGATCGAAGACCACGCAGGACACCGCACTGCCATGGCCTGAGACTCGAGCGGGCGAGGCCAGCGCCCTCCTCGTCGGCCCCTACCGTTGAGCGACATCAGCGCCGAGTTGCCTGTTCTTTCAATCCTCCACACGTTCACTCTTCTATCTTCTCCCCCCGTCACCAGCAGCCTCCCCGAGGCAAGGCCAAGCCGGCAGCACAGCACTCGGTCTGTATGTGCGGTGAAGGTCGTCATCTGAAATTCAGATTTTGAATAGTTTCATCATTGATTGGCCTAGCAACTCAGGACGCCCATCAACACAGGGATGGAGTGTACAGTCAAGTTGGAAGTAGACCTGCGATTGGGTGTCTCCGTGAGTCCCTATCGCACCGACGTAGACGATGCACGCCGTCTCTGGGGGAGCTCAAATTCGTTCACGCGCAAATGCAAGCGTCGATAAGAGTGAGTAATGTATCCAGGACCAGTGATTGGATCTTGAGCTGAACGATACGGGGTGTCGCTCAAGTTGTATTCAATGTATCAAAGGGGCTTGTGGCTCAACGGTAGAGCATCTGACTCCAGATCAGACGGTTGTCCGTTCGAATCGGGCCAAGCTCATTTCTCTGAATTCTCAGTTCGCTCTCCCATCAGTCCCTCTTTCTACATTGAATATGCCGTTCGAACCTTCCTGTGAGCTGCTTGATTGTGATCTCCCAGAGCTGCTAGCGGACGTTGTGGCCATAATCGTTCTCAATCTAACCAAACTGCCGACATCCCCACCTCCCAACCGAGCACATATGCCCAACGACGGGGGAATCACAACCACCCTGGCTCTGCATGCCGCCGAGGCCGATCATCCTTCCCTCGACTCCTAATTGACAACTACACCCGATATCCCTCGACTAACGGGTAATGATAGCAGAGTGTGATGACAGTAGTAGTGGCAGTAGCAGCAACAAATAGATCCACCAACTCCTCCTTTCCCCCCTCTGAGTCCGAGACACCGATTCCCGGTCAAAGCAATCTTCGGTGAAAGGAAAAGAACAACCAACGAGCGGGATGGGCATACGATGATGATAGAGTAACAGCCGCCTCCGCAGGTCTCCTACTATTACATGCAAACGGTTCCGCGAACCAATATCGTTAAAAAGTTGAACCGACTACTACGACCTGTGCCATCCAACTATGCCTTCGAGCTGCTGCAGGATCAGCGGCACTCTAGTAACGTAGGGATCAGCAGATCAGAAGGACAACCACTAAGCGTTGAAATTAATACAGTAACGCGCTACGCATCGGCTGGAGGGGCTTAGTAGCGGCTGGTGCATGGCTGGCCGAACGTCCGCTCTTTTATCATACAGGGACGGGTGAGAGGGCGGGAGGAGACGATTTACAGAAATGACAAATGCCAGCGTCTTCTTCGTCCTCCAGTGGACATCGTAATGGAGGCGGCGGCGGCGATGTCGGTATGATGTGTGTTGAAATGAGCAACAATAAGTAAGATAGATTTCACGTCTACTACTACTACTACTAATACCACAGAGAAAATTGACAAATAATAGCTTCTAACGAACCATCTAATTTTACACTAACCTGCCTAACCAAAATTTATCACCACTGAGATCATCACGATTAAAGCCGAGCGAATATCGATGATGGCCGCGTGGAAATCTGACAACGACAAATTTTCTTAGCGGAGCGAAGCAACCACTGCCGACCTATCAAAATCTCCTATCAGCATGTACAAAAGATGACCCACGGTGCAATCGTCAAAGGGATACCTGCAAGGACACCATCCCGCGAAGGTTCTATCCCAGCACCCCGCCATTTTACCATCCGCTCGACAGTCGCCGCTCCTTCGCGGGTTACTTCAACAGCTCTCTGCCCATCTCGACTCTCTTCCATCGCACAATCAGCGACCGCTTGCGGCAGTGAGTGGACCGGACTGACTGGCCGATCGTCATCGTCCCCTCCCTCTGAGTCAACATTCATGTGGTCACCCTGCGGCAAATCCAGATCGGTGCGTGCTCTATCCTGGGCCTGAGGTGAGAACCGAATGACCATGAGAAACCCTTCTCAGGCGAACGACGCCAAGGCCCACTGAATGAGCATGCTGTGGTCGTATTCCTCCGGACGATCCATCCACAGGAATGTATCGCTCAATACCTCCCGAGTTCGCACGAGGTAGCTAGGCCCGAGGGAAGTGGATACTAGAAAGGGTGGCCAAGGGAAATTACAGAGACCAGATGTGAGACAACACTGCAACCAGAGGTCGGCGAGAGCCAACGTTCTCCCAGAGCAAGCAGGCAATTAGGGCGACTCACTATCACAAGGCGCAGGTTCGATCCCTCCCCCTCCTACCGTTCTTCCCTCCTCAGTTCGTCTCGGGGTCACATTCGGGAGGACCATCGGTCCCCCACTAGCCGGTGACGGCGAGTAGGCCAGCGTACAGCTGACCTTGCCAGGCACCCCACCGCTCATCTTAGACCCGCCACAGGCCAGCATCTTCTGAAGCAAACTCGGTCGTCTCAACTGCAGCTGTATCACACTTCTGCCTTGCTGCAGCGTGAGGCAGCCCTCCACAGGCTTCGGGCCGCCGCTCTTGTAACTCGGGTTCAAATCAAGAACTCCTCCCGTCACCTCAACCCTCATCGGATTCGGAGCTTCCACTAGCGTGCCGAACTTTGACTTCTGATCTTCCAGCACAAAATAAGGTCGTTTGCCGCGGCCCCCAGGGGCGAGTCTGATCACAGCGTGGCACCGACTGACCGAAATGTCGTTGATTCTAACATCAGCATCATGGCCTCGTCCAACTCGAATGACACCTCGAGGATTGTTGCCAAGGGACATGATATGGAGACCCTTCCGAGGCGCCTCCGTACTCTGCTGCAGCTGCTGGCCGGATCTCCTCGAGTGATGATGGTGCTTGATTTTAGACTCCAGAATGATGTACGGAGGAGCCGGTCGAGGGATCTCGTACAGATCGATGCGTTTAACACGACCGTTCTCAAGCGGCATCTCGATAACACTCGGATAGGAGGTCTTGCAAAGCTCACAATCCAGACTCCTCCAGAAGTAGCTGTTGGCCAGGGGATGGCCGTCCCTCTCAGCGTCAGCATTGGTACCGTAGGGGTCGGGTCTCAGACACAGTCGGCCGTCCATCCACTGGCGCAGGCAGTTCAGGTGGATGAACTTCATGCTGCCTTTACACGTGCAGGGCGCGACCAAAGGGTTCTCCTTCTCCGCAGCTTCATAGCAGATTCGGCAGAATCTATCAGCAGGAGGTGGGACCTCTTCCGTGTCATCATCATCAGTATTCTTAAACTCAGTGCTGACCGTAAGGGCGCTAGCTCTGTCATCACTGAAGTCACGACCACGATCTTCCTCAGATTCCCTCGACCTCTCCTCAGCCTCCTCGGCAGTAGTAACAATCTCCTTAACTCTAATTTTGAATCTTCCTAGCTTCAACGTGTCCCCTTCTTCCAACCGATGACCAGCTCCCTTATTATGACGTATCACCTCCCACAGCTTGGACGCCTTGTGACCACCCTCGGTCGAGTCACTACTACTATCATCACCCTTCGGGACGGCTCTTTCAACCCAATAACTACCATCCCTCTCGAACAGCCGCAGTAACCTTTTCGTCTTTACCGAGCCCCGCCCTCCATCAGGGCTCCCAGAGGAGTCCAAGCCGGCGTTGGCTCCAGCCACAGTAGCAGCACTGCCGAGCGGCGAGGAGACGTCTTCTTCCTCATCCTCGTCGTCCGAGGGGAGGGCCGGCGTCATTTCGACCTCGCAGTTGGTACGGGTAACCAGGAACCCCTCATCACACATTTTCGCTCGGTAATTCCGCTTGTAGACGCTCTTCGCTTCATAGTCGAAGAGCCCTCGAGAGTCGTGGCTCCAAGTAAATGTTCGGGCAATCACCTCCACCGGGGTGAGGGCGTCAGAGTGATGGGAGGTAGTGGAAGTCGTCTGGAGGCCGCCCTGCCCCTTGGTCGAGCTACAACTACGACCACGACGAAGACGCGTTGACGGCATTAAAGACTGGCAACACTCACTACAATGACAGAATGCTGACCGCACGTGGGAAGGTAGACGAGAAATTGAAAATAGCGAAACGTGAATCACTTCGCTCCGCTAGAAAAGCTCAAAACGAAAAACGCTTCGCTCCGCCTTTTCGGGTCGGCGCATTTACATTGTGACCACCCCTCCGCCTACTGTTTTTATGCGTAAGATTCTACCATTCGCCCTGATCAACCTAAGATACGCCTACAGTGGATCGCTGAAGGCTCAGTTCACTGTGGAGGGCGGGGGCCAAGTATTCGTCGTTGATGCAGATGATTCAGCGGACGGGTAAGCCTTACTCATACCAACTTTTTCGTATCTTCCGATCGGCGACTGGTCCCGCCTCTTTTCTGACCGCGTTCTCCTCTTCTACGTGACGCTAGAGGGTGGCACGGGATTGTTACAGTCTGTTGACTGGCGAATCGTAGGGCGGTGCGCTTACTACGATTATCAACAACAAAAAATATAGAAAACTGAAATGTTATTAAGGGGTTGGTAAAATTAAATATAACTTATTCGCATAATAACAAGTTTTGCGAAAATTTATGTCGATAATTTCATGAGTTGTCTGATCTCAGCGACGCCCGACTGGGTCACTAATTTGCTTAACGCTCTGCTCACGGGCTCAGTGTCAAGCTGTAGCCACTCGACCTGTTACAGTGTCCAGAAAAATGTCGCGAAATTATGACGTACTAATGAACATTTCCTGTCGGCCGGAGAAAGCCATCCGCTGATATTAGTATTAGTAGTATTTATAATTATGATTTCGTTAATTTTGTTACATCATAGTATTGTATATCAACTGTCTAGGGTTTTATATTTTATTATTATCTCCTTACTACTGTAAAAATGACATACACAGCTAATCTTGATATCGCGTCGGACGCACGGTATGAACTGATACGAAAGTCCTCAGGGAGAAATCCTAACAACTCTCTGATAATTATTGCGGCACATGGATCATCACATTTTTGTATGTACCCATCCAAAAGGGGCCACCGAAAACCGCACGTCTCACAAAACGCTTGGTACTCACGCTAAAAAGACACTGACGTGTTTTGATATCCGCACCTATGAGAAGTGCATTCTTGATCGCTCTAGCGGGGCTCTTGTGATTGGGATTATCAATATAATGAAATTTGTAAATTCATGTACCAATTAATAGAATATCAATTTACTATGAAGATTTTCGATAAACCCCGTTGTAAGCGTTATGTGGTTGATACTTATGGTCCACATAGCGGGTTGGTGTAGATCAAGTTGGGATGGGGAGGGCCGTGAACCCTGAGAAGGACTAGTATCAGGTACAGCTGGTTCTCAGCAGCCGTGGATGGAGGTCACCTAGCGCACTGTCAACTCGTGAGGATCGATCAGTGAGTGCGATACGAATTACGCGAGGGGATAAGCGTTCGTCTGTAGGGAAGTGCTATGCCTCATGGACCCTGGTTCGATCCCTGCTCCCTCCTTTTCTCCTGTTCCCGACGGCACATCGCGTAAGGAAGGCTCAGTTGGCATCGTTGTTGCAGATGGAGTCGTCAAGGCGCTGGCCTTCAATGTAGTACACGGCAACTCTCTTCGATTATCGATCAAAAAATCTCGCGGGAATTTGTATTCTGACCTGAGAAGGGTGGCAACGGAGAATGCACTCTCGTGTTGACCTGCTCTGATCTAGGGAATGGGTTCTCAAGCGGCAGGGGTGCGATAGGAGCCACTACCACACAGAGTGCGGTTCAAAACGGCGCTCTGTTTTTACAGCAGAGAGTCTTCGTTGTAACGTCAACGTACAGCTCAACGTCACCGCCCTACCACCCGAGTGCGCCGCCAGCTGACTAGTGGCCACGGTACTGGTGCTGGCACCGTGCGGGTGGTCGTGGTAGGGCACAGCCACGCCAGTTGTAGAAGCGGAGCTTGCCGGGAGGGAAGGAAGTATCTTAGGTTCGTCCCAGCTTCTGCCCCAGCAGTACTTTCTGTGCAAGATATATCGATGCTTGTCTGACTGAGCCGGTCTTCGGCGTTGGGCTTAAAACTCTCGCACGCCCGCTCGGACGAAAAATAAAAACTTTTCCAATTTCTGATTACGCTGGTGGGAGTCGGTATTTCTCATGGCATCCGATTCAAGCATCGGTCGCGTCGTATGCGCGAAACCCTCGTGGAGCCGTGATGTGCTTGGCAATGAGCATCACCGAAAAATGCTATTACAAGCATCACAGGGTGGAACTTCACTGGTATCCTGTTGAGGCTTATCCTTGGCAACCAAGCCGTTCAGACGTCTGCTTAGCCGGCGTTTCACTCGCGGCTGTTTCTTCTATCGGGCGAAATTACCTCTCAACGACAGTCGAGTAAAGTACTCCGGAGGAGATGCCGCGGATGTCGCACGCGTGGTGCCATTTCCCGCCAACCCATATCATGCGTCAATCAACAACTTTCGTTTTGCGTATTGTCCACTTGAGGAGAGTTGCAGCGCGAGGATCGTGTCAATCACGCACGTCCGCCTGCGTGTATTCGCGATTATTGTGTTTTCTGACTTGGCCGTGGTGAGCATCGGTCTTCTAAGCTGCCGGAATCCTTGCTTCGCTTCAGACGGGTTCCGCTTCATTCGGCAAACTACTCCGGCGGTCGTGACTTTTCTCCCCAACTACCTTAGGAAACGAGTATCACTTTCCTTGCAGGTCGCGCCTGGTACGCGGGGTTACTGCGCCGTCGGCACAATGAGTGCTGAGGACTTGGCTGTGCTGAGGGGTGTTGCAACCAAGGTGGATGGAGCTGAGAGAGGTCCGATGGGTGGCGTTGTGTGTCGTCATGGCGAGACATTGAACGATCGCTTCCATTGGCCCAGCGTGGCGATAGCTGTAGGGGCAGCAGCACCGTCGCCTTGGAAGTCGTGATTTGGTCGTAGTGTGAATCGAGTTACGCATTGACATATCCTCCTTGGTCTTCATTCACTACCATGCAAGGGATCTTCGCTGTGCGCATCGATCAGCCTGAGCATAGGGATACGCTCCTCTCCGTATCAGATAGCATGCTGCGGGAAGGTCGTCGTTATATAAGCTCGAAGACCGCGGAGGTCCGTGATGTGGTGGCCATAGCCAGTGACGGTCCAGCCGCACATCCTCGGAAGCTGAGAAGCTCCATGGGGGTTGCTAATATGGTACCTCTCCCAGCACCATCATCGTCTCTCACTCAACCTCACATACTCATCGGTGGAAAGACTACTATGATACCGGTAGGGAGGGAGCGCTCGCCCAGCTGATCGATTGTGTTGTCATTGCCGATAGAAGGCGATGGATCGAGGGGAGTTTAACTTGCCTCCTCCCTCTGCGATACGGTTCGGGCCGCTGCCAGCATGGCCGACCCGGCCGGTCTACGATGACATCGAGGCAGACGGACCGGCGCCGTGGGGATATGTGGTGAGAAGTCGACGCTTTGGCGCGCCATACCACTCCTTCCGCAAATCAGGGTGGCCTGCTGATGCTCCTCACCGTCCTGTTGGGCGTAGTGTATCGGAAGGAGGTAGAACAAGTGGTGGAGGAGGCCTCCCAGGTCGACCATTCCGACTAGGGTGGGGTGTCCTCTTTCCGCTGTGGTTGTTGTCGCGAAAGTGCTCTGCTGCACTCGTCATGTTAACAGATGTTCTGTCGCGGCCTGCTAGTTGTGTTCAGTCATGTCAGACCAGCTTAGTGGGCACTTCGAATTTCGCAGTTGAAAAGTATCAGATATCGGGGCGAACTGCATTCTCGTTAACGACGGCCTCGCGCGTCAAGTCTCGGAGCGGTTATGGTTCTTATGAACGGTTTTCCGATCGGCCTTGTAGATGTTTATTGGTGAGGCTTCGAGCACAGGGGCATCCGGCGCAGCTCTCATCGGTGGTGACCTCTTTTTCCATTGCCGTTTCCGTGTCCAAAAATCTCATTACCGCAGGCGGTGCATGTCCGTCTTATCGGTATTGGATGGCGCCCACTTAGTCGTTGCAGTCTGCGAGGAGGAAGCCCACCCGAGCGGTTCAAAGATTCCTCTCCCGATACCCTCTTTTCAGTGATGGTGACACTACTACGCTTAACGAGGGAGGTCGCATCGCTCGCTTCGTATCTTGCAGTACTCTGGCAAGATCATGTATCAGAGAGTTACACTTTTAAGTTTACCCTCCTCATCCGTTCTCGCTTCGATGAGAAGGTAAGCTGATGATGATAAGATAGTAGACCCAAGATTGAGTTCCAGACGGCAATCAGACTTCTGTCGGTCGGTATCTTCCGCTAGATCGCGCACTGCGCAAACTACAGCTGGAGGTAAACACGGGAATGAATCGGCGCTCTCCCTCCCGGGCCAGTTCATTGGGTACTCATGAACCAACACCAGCAGTCTCCAATGAATGGAGGCCATCCGTCGAGGGAGTTGGTCGACCCCGTCACTGCTGGCAAGAAGGTATCATCACAGCTGGCAGTACTGCGAGAGAAAATAACAGGTCATCATGAGGGGGTATCTTGAGGTCGACTCTGGCATATATACTGAGTTAAGATACTCCTCCTCATCAGGCATTGAGCGGCAAACAGAACAGGAGGTTCGTCACCGTCGCGACTCCGAGGAGGCCCGCTTGGGTTCGATTCGGGAGGGTCTCGGAAAGATCGAGAAAACTCTCAACTCCGAAATTAAGCATCGTGTTGACGCCAATAAGGCGATGAAAGGGTAGTAAGCAAGTTCCGTCATAGACTAGGGTCAAGCTAAGATACTCTCCGTCATAGACTAGGGTCAAGCTAAGATACTCTCAGGATATTCGAAACGCAAATAACTGCAGCTCAGGAGAGGATGGACTCGTTTTTTACTGAACGACTGGACCAACTTAAAAGTGGGTTGCCCTTATCCGCCCTCGAAGTCGAATACCATAACTTCAACAAATCTCAATGAACATGATCATTTCCCGCCTCCTTGTCTCCTAGCAAGACCTCCCTCCCACTGTGTTGTATATAAGCAGGCACCATCGAGGCTATTGGGGAGAGGGTAGCGGCGGTCGAGAGGGACTTCTCGACGGAGAGGGAACGCTATATCAGGGATATCGAAGTAAGACACATCCTACTGCCCCAAGGCGAATCGAGAGAGTTTTGTCGTGAACACCACTGAAAAGAGCGCGGGAACAGTTGCAGGCTCCAACTGTAGAACCATTTCACCTGAGCAGCTTCAACTTGAAGCTGGACCGCGAACGACTCGTGTTCACCACCAGCGATGCTCCTAATAATGCTCTGGGTGATGATGGTACTACCTGCCATCATTGCTGGTGTCACCCAGACCGTAGCACCTCACCCACAGTGAGACCATCAGGACGAGCCTTGCTTCAGTCGCCGCCTCGCTGCAGACTCGCCTGTGACTGCAGCGATTATGTAGACGAATGTAAATCGTGCGCGTGACCATGAAGCCCCCCGCCATAAAACAACTGTTGAGTATCTTCTCTGTGGGTTGTAAACTCATACCCTATTTTAGGAGAAGAACTCATCAGTTGCCCGAGACGTCTCCGCCCTCCACAACGCCATGGAGAATGATAGAGTATCTCGACAGGAACGAGAGACTAGTGTTGCCAAGAGACTGGCAGATCTAGAATACCGTACCGAAGGTAGCACACCGTCCACAGGCGGAGGGCGGCATTCTCCTCTAGCCGATTCCCAGTGTGATCGAACACAGTCCGCGGGTTGTCTCCGCTATTGGAGGCACCTTGTCGATCAATGCGGTCGGCTGTGGTCATCATCAGACGACAGTCAGCGTATTATCAAATATTTATCATTATATTTTTACTGTATTTTATTGGTCTATCTATTTCCAGTACTCTCGAGATCTGTAAGTAGACAGCGGTAGTAGCGGCAAATGTGTAACTACATTCCACCATGTTGGGCATCCCTCGCCCGAGGGCACTGCTGTCTTAGGTAAACTGGAGCAGGAGAGAGTATCTCGTGAAACTAAATTAACCGAATTACGCGAGACTGTTATGGAGTGTAAAAGACTTCGCGAAAAGGGAGACGAAAAGTTCCAAACTTTCATCTTGGACGAGGTGGCCACGCTGAAGAACAACCTCGTCCTCGAAGCACAACAGCGAGAGCAATGCGATGACGACATAGTGCAGGTCAGGGACCACCGGATCACGGATCTTTCCCTCAGTAGTCTTTCAGGCGCTCAATCATTACACGAGAGCTCTCCAGGATGCACTCAGGATGGTTAATTCGACTTCATAACGATGTTGCCTAGATTTGCGTTTGTTTTGTTGATAGTATTCCTCCGGTACTGAACGCAAAGGCTGTGATGAGGATATTGATTCGCCAATGAAGGCGGTTATGCTGAAAAAATGGTGTCCTGATAACATTCTTCATCAAATAAAAATCTCTCGATGATGATAGAGTCTGCCGCTGCTGCCGCTGCTGCTGCTTCGAGCAACACGAGCATCAGGTTCATCTACACTGAGGAGGAGACGAGTGAACCATATTCCGCCCCGAGTGAGCGATGGAACCTGTACTCCTAATAGTGAAGTAACTATACAATACCGTAATGATCATGATCATGATGTTGTCGTTATCAAGGCCTACCGGTTGCTCGTGTAACTCCGCAAAACCACTGGATGACCATCAATAATATGAGGATTGTTCATAGGGTGGAGTATGTGTTGCACAGCCGCATCGGTGGCGAAAGTGGCGAAGCCAAAGCCCTTACTAATACGAGATCGACGGTCCATTATAACGACAGCCTCTATTAGATTGAACATCGGGAACCTTATAGTGAAATAGGCCCCTAGACTAGCACTGTTGGTCTCGCTCGATAGACCACCCACGAAGATCTTGTTGTTGCAATGAGCCATATTAGATTGCTCGGCCGCTCTCCTCTGCATCTGCTGCTGCTGTTGCTGCTGTTGCCGTTGTTGTTGCACGAACGCCGCAGTAGCCGCTCGGTTACCACTACCACGATTTAAAGAGGTTATCCGATCGGGCAACGGGAAGGGCAATAGTGAGCCCACTTGTATTGCCGGATGACCAACAACCAAATCTTTCGAGGCAAAAAGCATGGGTCTGAATTCGGACGCCAGCTCGTTGACTGGGCTGTTCCGATAATGCTTAATGTTAGCCTCCAAGCCCTGGATACGAGCCCATGCAACTCCGCACTGCTTGTTGGAACGCATGAGCTGAGCAGATATTTCAGGAGTTATCACAGTAGCCTTAGACCCGCTGTTGTCATCCCAATACAAACCAGACGTGTTCGCCTCAGCCACCGACCGAGCCAGTAATACACCCGCGATCTTCAGTCGGAACCGAACGGCGACTTCATGAGAGCTGAAGTTGATAAAAGCGTATCCCAGATTGCTACCAGACTTGAAGTCGAGTGGCGAATAGAAAAAATCGAACTCGCCAAGGAACCCTTCGTGTTTCACTGCATTGGCGATATCCATTTGGCTGAGCTTATTGGGTATGTTCCGCAACATGACTGTAGTTAACATCTCCGGCGGGAGCCCATCAGAGGGCGATTGTTGAGCTTCTCGATTAACTTTATATTGTTGACGAGAAGAAGGCGAGTAGCTACCAGTGTATCTAACAGTGTCAACCGGCTGTTGTGTCAAACCAGTTTCTAAGCCCTCTATCATAAGGCCGCTCACAGTAGGGGCATCGTGAGTGTCGCTGAGATCAATCGTACCACTAGTACCGCCGCTCAGCAGAGTCTCACAGGCATCTCTGAACGAGTTGGCATCATATACGGTGCCCCCGTAGGTACCAGCCGCGTGATTCTCGATATGAGCTTCGTCCAAGAGCCCAACACCATCACCGCCGTCGAACTCAAACTCTAGATCCTCGATGTAAGTGGGGTCGGCCATCGCCAGCTGTTCGTTCAAGTTGGGCATCGTCTGGGGCCTTGGCATGGATGCACCAAGTTTGGGGCTGACCTCCAAGAAGGTGTTCCGAAAGTTAATCTCCATGCCAGGCATATCAGGTAAAGGCCCAGGAGAGACCGGCGTGGTTTGCCGCATCAAGGGGCCGGGGCTATATAATGCACTCTCACCTAGGCTGTTACGATTCACCTTCCCACCCGGGTTGAGCGTCTGGTCGACTTCTATTTCCATTCCCTGGGACAACTTGGCCAGAAGAACAACTAAAATGGGGCGATCAAGTCCGAAAAGAGAGGCCACACAAAGCGAACAGGGGCTGACTTGAATTTGCACGCGTCTCAAGGCTTCGCTCCGCTTCCGAACGAATGGCGAATGACGCAGATTTTGTGTCGCAGATGCGTAACGAAAAATGTGGACATGCCGGGGTTTGAACCCGGGGCCTTCTGCATGCAAAGCAGACGTGATACCACTACACCACACGCCCGTGCTGTACGTTGCACGTGTTTGCCACCGGAAGATGACGATAGTACATATCGAATGCTGAGAACTTTAGTTCTTCTTCCAGGCGCAGTGCTTCCTCACAAGAAATTTCTGTTGGCAATGTCGTGCGGCCTGCAGCCATCCCACTGAACGAAACGCCTGCTGATCACAAGAAAGCTGATGGAAGTCTGAGGGCTACCGGCGAGCCGGCAAGGCGATTATGATGAATTGAAAACAGCATTTACAAGTTTTTATTTACAGTACTTCCAACAGATGGAGAAAACCGTATAACCATATAGAGGAGAATAGCACAATAAGTGAGACTGTAACTGGCGACTTCAGGTCGATCTGAAATGTGAAATCTCGATCACGTTTTTTGCCAACATCTTCTGTATTGGCAGGCTGCGTCTCGGGCTGATCACTGGGAGCCGAGACAGTGTTGACGGGTTGAGCTGGTAGCTCTTTCTCGCTCTTCTGTTCATCGATGATCTTCTTCACATCGGTCGAGGTCTGCCCGATGAGTTGAACGGTCGAACCTAGCATACAGCGATGAAAGTACCCCTAGCTACATTCAGAGAACTCCCACGGTACCGGTGAGGTCCCTGACGCTCTCTAACAGGTCCTCTATATTGCGCGTACGAAGGACCTGTATAATGGCAAGGGCAAGCCGGTAAAGAGTGTCCCCGAGCTCGTGCATCTCCTTGGTCGTCAACAGAGCGCAGATGCGCAACCAAAGCTCCGCGAAGAGAATCACCACCTACCGGAAGAAACCGATGACAGACCGTCGTGAAGGAGTCCGACTTACGACTCTCGACTCTTTCGTGGACACGGTTCGGAGTGTCCTAGCGAAAACGCGAGCACTGGCCCTGGCCACCGCCGTCGTCCGATACACCAAAGGCCGAGTACTGCCGCGAACGACGCTGCTGACGGGTGAGGGAAGGAACTGGTCGAGAGAGGATTCACTACGCCATTGGCGGCGTCAGCACTTACAACACATACGAATGTAATGGGCCAGGCGATAAGAGCGACTAAGGCGTTCGTCAACACTTGGACTTCGTGGTTGTAGTGAGTGTCGGAGACATCCACAGTAGAAGATGTCGAAGTCTGATATGAGAGCGCATCTTAAGCTCAAGCTCGCAAGATACAATAGAGGTTGAAACGACCACGATCAGCCTTCCATTACCGTGGAGCTAGCACACTCTTCCGTTGGACGCTGTACAGAAGGCTCGACGACAGTCGCGGGGGAGCTAGGCCCTAGACCTTCGACAGGTATTTCCGTTATCTCCGGTGAGGAGCAGCGGACGCGGCTATCACTTGTAGTAGACGGGCTGCACATTATGATGATGGAAGTAACAAATCTGGGGATGGGCAATTACCCCCTCCCAAGGAAGGCCACTGACGGAGGACGGAGCGACACAAACGATGCTTAACGCTAGCGACAGGTCCTCTGGTGGGAGAACCTCCTTCGGAAGGCCTAAGCCCATTCATCCCGCTGAATCTAGGTTATGTGCCACTTTATCACCTTTCCGCCTCGCACAACACAAGGCCGGTGGTGAGCAGGGAGTGTCAGTCTCGTTTATCGGTAGATACCGATCTGCGGCCGTTGTGCTGCTTGTTCGGGTTGTATGCCCTCAGTACTACAACCACAGTCGTCATCATCACAGCCCAGAACGCTCCCGCAGCGGCAAGAACGACGGCTGGAGAATCTTTCGACTTCGGCAGGTAAACTCGAAGGAACTTCGGTATCAATTTCGCTCGGGCGAACCGAGCCATCTTCACCCATGCGGGATTCGGGCGGCTCCCCTGCAGCGTCCGAGAAGGTGCTGGCGTCGAGGCAGCAGGCTTCGGCCGATCAGTATTGTTATGGTAAGGCAAGGTGGATGTCTCTTGAGCATAGCGCTCCTCGAGGTCCAGCCAGCGGCCTACATGCCCCAATGATGGTTGCTGAAAAAGTGTGAGGATGAAGCGGTAGCCCTCCGGCGGAGTAGTGTAGGTTGGTGGCCCATCCCTCGAATCAAGAGTATCCCTTCACGCAGGACAGATTTCTCTATTATATGTACAAGCCCTCTAAGGAATCCACCGTCCACACCCGTATCATCTAACTCCCGTGCCTACTTTTTTAGGGTCGGCCACCAATTGCCGCCACTTAAGATTCCCCTCGGCCTTTTCGAGCGTCACAGTCATCCGCCCAACGCTTGACTGAGCCCACCAACCTGATCGTGTAGTGATGAGAGCAGGCGGAGCGAAGCGAGATCCTCTTAGTCGTGAAAGGCATCCAGCATCATGAGAATCTCACTAGTCAGGGATCGAACCTACGCCCTCCTGCGATCCGATCACGAACCCCCCCTATTACTCTGATCATCCGCTCCACACGGCACTACGTCATGCGCAAGCTCAAAGCTGAGCATGTACTGCTTGACAACTCCCGAGTGCTCGCCAGTCGCGGAGAAATTAAAACAGCAGGAAGAAACCGCTAAGCTAGGGTCCGTAACATGCAATGCACCTACACAAATACCGTACATGCCAGGTGCCGGGATCGAACCCGGGACCTATCTCACCTGGACCATACCATATATGCTATATATATTATTGTAAAGGCACTATTCTCCATATTAAGTCATAACTATATTAATATAAGGATAGATATTAGTAAACCATACCTTTAGATCGTATTAAAGTATCGCATAAGCAGTTCTTAGCCTTATGAAACACAGGCCCCGAACTTAGTATGACTGATAAAGACCCTCGAGCCACGGGAAAACGATAAGGGTGACGGTGGACGTGTGATCTGTCAGATTGCGTCGAATCTGCACCATCAAGCTGACAACTTAGTGCGGCTGCTGGACAGGGACTACGCCATGGGCCATCACGCTAGGGTCACCCCCGCTATTCAGTGGGCACAGAATTCTACTCATGTTTTTATCAATATCAAATACTCACACAGATGGAATAGTATAATTTATAGATAACTACATATTTATATAATAATGATCCTTATATATACTACTATAATACCTCAATATGGGTTATATATAGTATGAGGGCTTCGAGAAGGTTCCCTATGATCATCGACGGGGTGACGCTGGCCCAACTAAGCTAGAATCGCCTTGGCCGCCTCTTCCAACATACTACCTGGCGTATCTTGAAGTCAAGTTCGGGACCTCGTCCAGCTACCACCTCCTGTTTGAGTAACTCTGATGCGTCTTGCCATTGAGAGCTGTTCACCGCTGTCTCAATCTCAACCAAAGGCGATGGTTCCTTGGCCGCCCTAGTTACCCACAGGATAGCAGAAGCAGCGAGAAGGCAGAAGGCCAGTAGATCTAACCTAGGACCCATGCGCAGGAAAATCAGTACGAAGCTGGCTGAGGCTGGTGATCTTCGTCGGCTTGGCCATCACTCAGCTTGAGCGAGGATACGCGAGGAGGAGGAGGTCCCAGCGGAGGACTACTGATAAACTCAAGGACGGTATCGATGACGAAAAGGATGACAGCTGGTGGTGTGAAAAAAGAGAAAAGCGAAATGGATTTGTAGTTTTGTCGAACAGAATGCCCGTAGAATAATCTGCAGTGGTCGAGCTGATAATATATTCTATACTATTCTCGTCATAAGACGCAAGTCAACCTATTTTGTATCCGACTGCCTCGACCTCAAAGATACTTAATACGATTCGTCCATCCAGTCGATGAGATGAAGGGCTACGCTGAGCTCCGAGTACTTGAAGGCCTGCACAATGCCGCTGTCGCCAGCAGGTGCAGCAGCAGCACTGCCGTCAGAGGGCCCACTAGCCGGCTGGGGATAGAAATCAACATGAAACTTGTTGCCCATGAGCACCTTCTTGCCACTGCTAACCTTCCCAAGACTCAGAGTAAAGCGCATACAGGCCCCCTGGGGACAGCTCAGGCCAATCGCCACGCACCCCGGCGGAGACTTTCCCTTCACGCCAAATGGATAGAACTCCAACTGTATCGGAGGACCAAGCTCACCATCATCCCGAGGCAGCCTGAACGTAAGGCTGGACACGCCTTCCCCTGGTACAACCGATTTCAGCTTGTCACTGACCGCTCCCAGGTTCCACGTCACTTTCCTGGCTCGGGCATTCACAAATACGCCCTGTTGCCTCTCAACATTCCGAAATAGATCGTCGATGGTCGAGCCCGAACGGCGGAAGACGCGCTTAGTCGCGGCGCCGTACTTAGTGGCAGTAGTAGGCGGAGCGAAGAGAGTGTCTCCCACAACAGTATGGCGTCTTGGGATGAACACCGGCGCATCGGCGGACAGCCTCCTCGATGACGTCGCCAAGGCAGGAGGGGGAGCAAGGGGCCTGACAAAGAGGACAATCAACCCGAACGAAGGGCGACTAGGAGAACTCACTTGGTGGTGTCCGCGGTAGTCGGAGCGAAACTGATTCTCCTTCCCTTAGAAGGCGCCGTGATGGACCTAGACAGCTCAGGCAGCTGCTGCTCCCCACTGAGCTCATCAACAGCGGCAGGCGAGTCGTTGACAGGCGGGGCAGGCAAGAGACCGTCACCACTTTGGGCGGCTAGCAGTTGGGCCTGCGCACTGGCCATCATACTCGCGAAGGCTATACGCTGGTGGGCAGCTGCTGAATCGGCCCTCTCCCTATTACGACGCACAGACCTGGTACCACTAGCCTCCTTCTGAGAGCATACAGCTGCCGCTGCTGCAGCCGCCGTCGCCACTACGGGCTTCGCACTCATCGTGTAAGTTGGGACGAAGGTGCTGCTGATGCTCTTAATGTCCCACTTAAAGCCCATGCCCGACATTTCCTTCGGAGTCACGCATCGAGCTAAGATATCAATGGGGTCCCCGAGCTTCCCAACCACCCAGCCCACCAGGCCTGCTCCTTCGTCCGGTCCCAGTTCCGGTATCTCCTCGCCGTAGCACATGACCATGTCCTCACATTTGCTCTTAAAATAACAGAATTTCCACTTCTCCAATACCCCTCTAGCGGTCGCCTGCAGTACATAACAACCGTTGATCTCCTCAGCATTGGGCCCTGTAGCGCCTTCCAGCTGTATGTGACTCGGAAAAGGTACGGGGGTGGTAGTTGGCAATGGCTGGAAGGTGGCAGCAGTAGCAGCAGAGGTCCTAGGAGTCTTGGTACCACTCGCAGCGACGAGACTGATGCTCCCAGAGCGAGGCGGGAAGGAATTCTCATCGGCCGACGCGCCAGAGGTTGAACCAGCAATGAGCATTTATACGTGGCAACTTGATGGCAACAGTGACATGGACAAGACAATTTTATTTTCAGGCGCGCGCTTTTTACACTAAAAGCGCGCTCGCCCAGAATCAGCGCAAGATCTCAGAGACGGTTGAAGTGGTCACACATTGTTAATTTTCATGTTGAGGGTTGTTGTTCATTCCTTCCTCAGCTCGTCTATGCTGGCCCTGGCCGCTCCGATTACGCTGCCCATCGCTGAGAGGGTAGGAAGACTCAGGCCGAACGTCAGCGGTGCTAAGTAGGCCCCGATCCGGGCACCTGAGGAGGTGGAGGAGTGGTACTAGGGCAGAAGAGCCCATGGACTATGATACCGATACAACGATCGACGCAGGGTAGCTTTTATCCTGACAATGAGCTAGGCATCGTACGAGGCCCTTGTCTCGTAGCTCTCTATTACCGAAGGTTCCAGCGGGACGAAGCAGGTTGATGATGCAGCAGTAACAGTAGAGCACGATGAAAATAGTCTGTGCTACAAGTGTTCTCATCGGAAGGTGTATTCTCATCATTGCAAAGCATAGCGTGTCAATGAATCAAGCTAAGCTCTTCCCACTGTATTCCAGATTAATTTGGAGCATTGTACTGTGGACGACGAGTACATGATACCAATGATAACTAGGACTACTAGAAGACGTAGGCTGGCGCTGCCCTGCAAGACGACGGATGAGAATAACGGGAAACCACACAACTTCACTTCGACTATGCCGTATTGACGTTCGCGACTCGAAATGAGCGGAGGTCCTCTTTCAGAGGCGATGATCAACGTGAAATTAAGATAGATGATGGGGCTAGCCGAAGCAGGAGGGCGGTAGGAGTCGCTATTCTCACCTTGGGCAGCCCCAGAGGTAGCGCCATCAGCAGCAGCACCTGCTAGCCTAGTGACCGTCTCCGTAGCAACGTAGCATGCATCAGCAGCGATCTTCTTGAACCCTCCTTGGACCTCGGAAAGACAGTTATCGCATCGTAATTACAGCATACGATAGAGTAGGTAAATTATTCACTTATACAGTATGAATAAATACCGTAGTCTGAGTCTGTCAAAACAACGCAGGAAAGGCGGCAAGTAGCTTCAGCGAGGCCACTACGCCACGTCGCTCGAGAACAGCGAACCGCTGCTCTCGAGCCGTCGCTGTCAGCAATCGAAGTATTGAAGGACTAAGCCAGTATCTACTAAGTACTGCTCCCTCGGACCCCAGTTGTTGCACATGGGGCATTATATGCAATAATATATATTATATAGCTATTACTATAGACATAAGGGCCTCACTTCCCATTGACGCTATTGTTGTTGCTATTGACATAGTGACCTTATTTTTGCATGTGGCACTTCCTTCGTCGTCACAGACAGTATAACTAACTATTATTCCTGCACGATGGCTGACCCCGGGCCCAGCCAACCGGAAAATATCTACGGGAACTGAGCTGTGTTGTTCCTAGAGAACGCCTATCGAAGAACCAATGTTCCGCATATCATGAACAGAGTACAGGAATTTAGATGCTACAGATGCTCTTTACCTTCTGTCGACTTCTCCCTCTGCGCCGCTTCGCTCGCCCTTGATAGTGTTCTTTCCCCGGTTCCTTATCCTTCATGTAAGTTACATACCTACCAATGGGTCATAACGGTCAGTGAACGCTGCCGTGCAGATGCAGTCTGACGGCCCAGACAGGCACAGGCGGTGGCACATGGAGGACGCGGCATTTCAGAAACACGAGCGATTCTGAGTAGACGCTGAGCCGATCACTGTTCGTTAGCCATTTCTAAGGGAATCCTATCCACTTTCTTTTCCTCCGCGTATATGCTTAAATAAGGCGGGTATTTACAGACACGTTAGCTCGCCTACCGTTGCCTGAGTTCCTCAATGTCTTTCTCATCGCCATCATCTACTAGGGCGAGGCCCGAGTCGCCATACTCGTCATAAACCCACCTAAAACACCGGCATGAGATCGCATGAGCCATTGGCCGGTACCTCCGGAAGGGGTTGGATAGAGTCCTGTAGGCCTCGCCGACCCTCTGGAAGACCTTCACTGCCCTCTCAGTGTAGCTGTGGTCGTGTTCCGAACCACCACACTTATCGGGATGAGTGTGAAGGGCGAGCCATCGATAGGCATCCTGAAAAACTATACATCCTACTGCGTCGAAAGTGGGCGCCAAGCGGATGTGCTGACGATACACACTGTGGGTGGAACGCGAGAACAACACTCCCGTCACACTGTGGGCGAGCTGAGCTCGCGGCGCTTCTTAAGGATGTCAGTGCCTCATTCTCATTCTCACACACGGACGAGAAGTATCAAAGATCCCCCAATCTCGCATCGTCTCGAAGACTTCACCGGAGAGCTAGATTCCTTTTGCTCATCGAAGATGTAGTTGGCGCCCCCCCCAGCTCACTCGGATCTCCTGTGCATCCGACTGAGGATGCACATCGAGGAGGTGGTAGTAGTCATCAATATCCTCAACTTCACTCAGACGAAACGAACCGAGGTCGCTCTGGTCAGAGTCGGAGTAGTCCTCATCAGCGCTGCCCACGGAGTGACCACCGAGGGCCTCGGTACCACTGCTGATACCTACAACGGGATTCCTGCATCACCATAGTCGGACGCAGTCTGTCAGGCGCGAAACTACAATGTTGAAGGACACCCGAAACTGCGCAAAGCAATTTTGAAGGAAGAATGGCATTCCCTGTTCAAGGCAGCGAACCTCCTCGACTCTTACGCGAGGATTCATTCAGGATTCTCAGGATTCAAGAATAGCATTCAATGTCTCAGACGGTGAGAGACTGTGAATGCTGTTCTTGATAGTAGCCATCGTCAAAAATTTTGACAATGGCAGTTAAGTTTTGATTCAAAACCCTTCGATCCATCACTTTGAATCATTGGATGGAACGACTTCGATGATGCGGCGCTCCGCGAAGTGCCTTTCCACATTATCCTTGGAGAACTGTGAGGAAATTCGTGAGCCGATAATTAACTGGATTTTCCGATATTCTTCATGAGGGTCAGCAGCAGAATATTATCATTGGTCTAGGAAGTCATGTAGTAAAGTACCAGAGAGGTATCGGACCAGCGCTCACCCACCCACCCGCGCCAGCGTCGGCCTCAGCAACGAAGGACGAATCAGAGGTCGGAGGCAGCTGCTTCGAACGTGATCCATGGGACCTGCAGAGAACTCTACAACAAGCATACCACCATGTGTAATCTCACTGATTGCTCATACGCTTGCGTGAGCAGCTAGCCTTCCTCGGGGATGGTGAGTCGGGCACTGAGGTCAACAGTGGGTGGCTGCACTAACGCCGAACACAACAGTCGTGAAGCTCATCCCTCCCGAAGGAAGTGCTTCATCGGACAGTGAAGGTGATGTCATTTCGTTCTCGCCGATGCAAGCACAGATGACCATATTCATGCGCGTGCGGGCCTCAGGATCCATCAAGGGTTAGAGAAATTCTTTAATTTACTTGATTCTTTAAAAGAATGGCTACGAATACCGCAAGTCACACTGAGCTCAACCGCCTATCCACGCTCCTCATCATCATCACAGACTGTGAATCACAGTGTAGGCCCCCAATCTGACAGCCCACCGACCCAGAAGCAGTCCTCAATCGGTGATTGATGATTGATAACCCCGTCTAATAATAACGATAAAATTTATCCGCCTTTTTCGTAGCCTGTTTAATCACGCCGTTCATCCGTTACCCACAACAACCACAAAAGGAAATTTTGCGGAAGGAATTCCATTCGGCCCCGACCGGTGTAGACGGGCGGACCGACCAGTGAAGTCGCTGATGAATTCCCGGAGCCTCTCGTCTTCGTCCCCTACGTCCCTCATAGCCCCTCTAGCTATGATACCTCTCGCTTCCGATACCCTGAAAGGGGAAACGATCACAAAACAATGATGATTTGGGTGACATGGGGGAGCGCTCCCTGCGGCGATCACCAATGACAATTCGTAATTCGTCATCGTGTGCATGAATTTATAGTTCAACGCTGCTACGGGGACATCTCGTGTTAAGTAAAGTAGCTCCGAGACTTGGGCTCGATCCTGGAGCTGATGCCAGCCCGCAAAATGCGATTCTAGAATAAATTCTAGTTCCACGATTAGTTGACTGTACACCCCCTTAGTTGGACCCTAACCGATGTGCCTATCTCCTTGATGGATTCATGCAGTGGTTCAACCACTGTGGTTGATGTACAGTGACCTTCGGTACACGCCACGCGTACAGTATACGCGGTACAGCTTCATAGGACTACACCCGCCCTCCGTGGTACGAGTCAGCATACCTCTTCCGACGCTCTCTCGTCATCTTAACCCACACAGGTTTCCTCTCTGGCCCAACGAAGCGAGTTGGAACGCTAGGCTCAGAGTCGTGGCCCGGCAGACCACTCTTAGTTCCTTGCGGGTCACGCCGGGCCATCACGATCACCACGATAATGACACTAAGAATACAATGGCTCCCTCTGAAGTACTCGGACGACGCAACCGACCACGCAGCTCCTTTAGAAAAACCAGCGGTACACTCGAGAGGCTTGTCACCATGTGAATGATCACGGCAACAGCTGCTACTCCCACGGCAAAGTCCATCCATCCTTGCCTCGTTTGATGGAAGTGCGATACGGAAAAACAGACATCGGAACGGTGAACAACAGCAGCCATTGTGGCGGGGTCGGACTGATCAGAATGAGACTAAAGTACGGAATATCGGGATGGTTGAGTGACGATGCTGATGGACTCGTCAAAATAGGTGTCACACATCCCTACGTTCGTAAGAGTAACGTACAAACGATGCACACAATTGTTGCCTACAAATGGATAACTAAGGGACCTGATCGCAAGCTCCTGCAACATACCAACGCGGAGAAGCGCCGTCCAACAACCTTTCGTTCAACGTGCTTCGAGCTTTGAGTAACGGCAGCATAAATGAAGGTATCAGGCTCGCTAGGGTACATATAACAATAGCTAACCACAAGCCATGATAGTCATTATCCTGTCCAGGGTTGCCGGTCACTTTGAGCACTAGGACCCTTCGACGTACACCCCTCCACAAGTTCTTAGCATGAGTGGTGTGCGACCTCTAATACGTTCATGGATTCGAATTGAGACCTGAAATTTAAGTATAAAACCCTAGTAGATGCTATACACCTATCCACCAACGCCAATGATGACCTTTGGCTGTCAAAGGTCAATTCCACGGAGCACTTGTCTACTTCAGACCGAGTTGAGGAGTGTCAAGCCATCCAAGAAGGCAAGAGAGTGAACCTGAGGGCATTTCCAAAGGTCTACTGACTGAAGTCGCGCGCAAAGCCTGTGCGCGCGGCAAGTTGATCGATCCGTTCGAGCGCCTCTCGTACCAGCTACTGTTGTTGAGTACAATTGAGTAACCCGATACGAGTTGTCGGATTCAGCACCATTGATAACCCTTGATAATCCGCACGTAATTCGCACTAGGTGCAAATTTCTGTATTTCCT
Organism: Perkinsus olseni; assembly: GCA_013115135.1. Classification (NCBI taxonomy): domain Eukaryota; phylum Perkinsozoa; order Perkinsida; family Perkinsidae; genus Perkinsus; species Perkinsus olseni. The sequence goes on along the minus strand of JABANP010000017.1, from coordinate 248,213 downwards.
GCGGGGCACAGTATATGCGAATACCGCGGCAGAATTCTGTCTCTTGAGGGTGACGAGTATTCGACATGGAGTAATGGCGAGACGGGGTGTTCGATAGACCTTTCTCGGAACTCAAGGCCACTGGAGCGCCTCCTAGAGCGAAGCCGGGCCGGCTTAGCCGGCTAGAACCTGTTCAATAGAGCGACCCGAGAAGAGCTCCCAGGAATAAACTAGAGTGCTCTTGGAGAAGTTCGGAAGTGCGTCAAGTGGGCACAATCCGAAGGATTCTTTGAGCGCTCTCAAAGATCGCTCCTAGGAGTGAAATCTGCCTCAACTATTCAAGTTCACTGGAGCTCAGTAGCTCCACCGGGTACTATCTGTTCAATAATTGAACACATAGTACCCGGTGGAGTCACTGGGCAGTTCAGCTGGCAACTGCCGCAGTTGGGTACACTATCCCTATTTTTTATCGGAAACGCGTCGCTTCTGCCTCTACCAGTACACGCGCTTCCACAACATTCTCAATATTCAGTGTGAATAGTGGGAACTGCAGCGAGAGTGTAGTGCCCAAGATTCTACTTGAAGTTTGCGAGACTCTGGACTTGCCGCTATCCTCCCAGCAAACTGCGTGGATTCTTTTAGGTGAAATTGTAATCCTTCTCTTTCCGTCGAGGAATGTGGAGGGCCTCCGCCTCGATGATGCTCGCCGTTACTCTCCATATCTTGTGCCAAGCCTCAGAAGTGATATCAGATGCCCCAGCCAAGACTGTGACAATGCCAGTCGAAGAAGGCTACGTCAACGTCACCATAGAGGGTCAAGAAGTAGAACTACTTGTAGACAGCAACGCCTGGGGCATCAAATTGATAGACGGCCGATGGTACGAAGCAAAGTACGGCAAGGGCGCTTGTGATGAGCCTCACGCCGGCTGCTACTTTTGCAAAGAAGAATCCCCTTGCGTTTTCAAGAAAAAGTTGGTAAGAAAATCGAGCTTCGACGATGGCAAATGGATTGAAGGCATCGAACGCACTGGCTCCCTCGAATTGGGTGGTCACGAGACTTCCAACTTCACCTTTACGGTATTCAGGATCATCGAATGGGTTGGAAGCCGGCCGCACGGGTTTTTCGGCCTGGCAGGGCTGCCTCGAACGTCGAACCTCTTTCAACCATGGCCTGGCCAGGAGGGTTTGCTAGATGCTCTTGTGCGCCACAACGTCATCGGGCGTCAGTCGTACACCGTCCGAACGGACACGACACAGGTTTCTGAATACGTTACCGGGCAACTGACGCTCGGTGGCACTGTGGAGAGGTCAAAGAGTACCAAGTACACTTTCCCGCAGTTTACTTATGACCCACGATTTTACAGAGCCAGAACTTCAGTCTGGGTGTCATCGCTGAAGTTGTTCGATCCGAGGGGGAATCTCACGACCAAAGAGCGACCGGTGGGCTTGCACTCTAGCTCGTTCTCGACTACTATGGACACGGGCGCGAACGGCGTGTACCTGCCTTACGAGGGGCTTCTCGAGGATATCGAGAGGGAGCTGAAGAAGGAGATGAAGGGGAAAGGATACAGAGAGAAGCAGATAGGAGAAGTGTGGCGGCGAGACGAGTGGGGGGTTGTGTATGTCAAAGAGGAAGCCTTCGACAGTCTGCCGGTGCTGGGATTCCAACTGGGCGAGGGCGACTATTCTATACCGATCAAAATACATCCGATGCATTACTGTGCCGACACTCTGGAGGGCGAATATTTGATTTTCGTGCAGCAAACTAACCACAGTGTTCTGGGTACACCATTCTTCAGGGCATACAGTGTACACGTTGATTACACCAGCAAAAAGATAGCCCTGCTTGAGAATTAATCCCTCCGAGGGCTCACGATGGTGAAGATGTGAATGTGATGGTGTTCTGTTCATGTAATGAGGCAACGACCACCCTGTTGTGTTTCTACGTCTGGGAAACTGATGGAACGGCAGAGTTAGATTGTATCTGACACAGGCTTGCTTTCCATACGCCATCGTCTCGGTTCAGTTTGTTTCTTAGTTCGCCAATCTATGTAAAAAAGCGTTCTTAGAAAGCCCATCTGACCGTCCTTCTAATATCGAGGCCCAACTGGAGCGTCGCGTGCAAATGTGCAAGTAGCACTCGGACAGAAGTCCTTCATTATAAACAGCGGCTCGGAGGCTTCAGTGAACACCGGTTTTCGAGGAAAGATTTTCCTGAAAAATCTCTCACAAATTTTGTCGATAATTGCGTTATAGTATTATGTTCATCATAGCTTCATAGTCGGGGTACCTCCATTCATACTGAAACGTTTCGCTCATGGTATGTTCCGTCCGTCGATGGAAGTGCGATAGCGAACAGAAAGACGACATCGGAACGGCTAACCCCGGTAGCCGTTGCGGCGTACTCGGACTGAACGGGATGAGAATGACGTATGGAATACAGAGATGGTTGGTTGACGATACTGATGAACTTGTTAAAATAGGTTTCACACATCCCTACGTGCGAGAAACGTACAAACGATGCACGCAATTGTTGTCTACAAATACACAACTAAGGGTCCCGATTACAAACTCCTACGACACACTAACGCTGTGAAAGGCCACCCAATGAACTCTCAACGTGCTTCGAGCTTTGAGTAATGGCAGCATGAACAGAGGGATCAGGCTCGCTAGGGTACATTTTGTTGAGTGGAAAGTTTCCACTGGAGACGGAATTATACACGTCTGATATGGTAGATTATACGGATCAAAAGTGAAACGTTTATCAACAGCTTTAACCAGCGTAACAGACAGGCAAATGCCCGCAAGCAGCACAGGCCAATCAATAGTAAGTAGTAGACATGCTTGCCTAGTAGGCAATGCCTACTACGGTGCGCAAGTCAGAAGGTTCCGTCGTAAGCTACGATGCATCAAGACCCACAGACCAGACGACAACTCTGTGCTCCCGGAGAACGTCGTGGAGCGGGCGACCACTCCCGTCACCATCGAGCGCAAGTCATCACCTTGCTCGTTCTCAGACGGCTCGCCCCGGGACCATATCCATCACATCCACGATCGTCATTCAGGAGACTTCGCTGGCGTCGTAAGGATGCAGGACCTCAATAACATGAAGCCACTATTTCCCCTCCCGGACTATTGCACGTCAGTACCACACAATGCTATAAAATACATCGCATCGATCAATGGCGACGAGGACGTGAATAATTCCCGAATAGGGTACATATAAAGATCACGCCCTTCAAATAGCGGTGAAAATGGCGTAGTTGAAACGGTTAGGTTCTCGAAACTACTCACCCTTTTTGGCTATTGAAAGATAAGCCGGTTGGTTCGATTGGTTCACTACTCAGTTGGAGAGAACTACTAGTATTGCTACGATGGACTAATTATTGTCAGCTTAGTACAGGCGACCATCTGAGGTGGATCACCGCAGGTGATTACTAGTCATTTGAGCTACTATTAGGAGTCCTTATTCGGGACCTAGGCTACTATCGCTCAACGTTTGACTTACGATTGCGATGCTAGGATCTAGTTCCGCTAGTGGTCGGGCGGTATTGAGACTAGTGATTGGGTGGCTTGTCGCGTTCTCATTGTTTTCCTCTTGTTGCTTTCAGAAACTTCTGAAGTATTAGGATATCTTCGAGTTACAGCTCATTGGGGAGCCTAGCTTCAACACAGTCTACTTCTGGCCTTCCTTATCACAACTTTGTCCGGCAGTTGTTGGAAGTGAGCTGGCAGTTGTCGGTCGAATTGTGAGCATCTCATCGGTTGGTACAGGGGCGCTTTTGCGGGGGATTTACATACGCAATGCGTATTACGCATCAATTCACTGTCGTGGGCCGGTTGGTTCGTCAACTGTTTTGCCGCTGCTCGAATTTCCTCTCGCTCAGAGAGACTCGCAATCTTCTACAGAATTCACAAGCTGCCCTTGACAGGAGTTTCCGATATCTTCGTTTGAACTTCATACCGATTCGACGGCGGAAGAGTTGAGTTCGGGTTGAGTTGAGTTGAGTCTAGCTGAAGCTGGACGTATCCTGTCCCCTCAGGATGTGCTGGAGTTCAGAGACAAGGCTGAGCGACTGGCGACGGCTGCTGTCTCCTCTGAGGCTAGTAAAAACTAGTCTTTCCGACGAATTTCCGTGGCTGAAGATCCCGGACTTTCTAATCAGTTTCCAATGGCAATTTCTGTTATCTCAGTCGCCTTGTGTTTTTATCAATTGTACGTTCGGTCCAATGCAGCCAAAAGACAACAAGCCTTGGTGTTGAACAAGGGAAGGATAAGAATCAAACCGACATTAGTACATAGTGTGCAGCTACGACGAACAGGAGAAGGTATTTCCTAAAATGAGTGGCGAGGGCTGCCCCCGCCACAAATTTTGTTGATAATTGCGTTATAGTATTATGTTCATCATAGCTTTATAGTCGGGGTACCTCCATTCATACTGAAACGTTTCGCTCATGGTATGTTCCGTCCGTCGATGGAAGTGCGATAGAGAACAGAAAGACGACATCGGAACGGCTAACACCGGTAGCCGTTGCGGCGTACTCGGACTGAACGGAATGAGAATGACGTATGGAATACAGAGATGGTTGGTTGACGATACTGATGAACTTGTTAAAATAGGTTTCACACATCCCTACGTGCGAGAAACGTACAAACGATGCACACAATTGTTAGATAAGCCCGTTGGTTCGTTGGTTCACTACTCAGTTGGAGAGAACTACTAGTATTACTACGATGGACTAATTATTGTCAGCTTAGTACAGGCGACCATCTGAGGTGGATCACCTCAGGTGATTACTAGTCATTTGAGCTACTATTAGGAGTCCTTATTCGGGACCTAGGCTACTATCGCTCAACGTATGACTTACGATTGCGATGCTAGGATCTAGTTCCGCTAGTGGTCGGGCGGTATTGAGACTAGTGATTGGGTGGCTTGTCGCGTTCTCATTGTTTTCGTCTTTTTGCTTTCAGAAACTTCTGAAGTATTAGGATATCTTCGAGTTACAGCTCATTGGGGAGCCTAGCTTCAACACAGTCTACTTCTGGCCTTCATTATCACAACTTTGTCCGGCAGTTGTTGGAAGTGAGCTGGCAGTTGTCGGTCGAATTGTGAGCACCTCATCGGTTGGTACAGGGGCGCTTTTGCGGGGGATTTACATGCGCAATGCGTATTACGCATCAATTCACTGTCGTGGGCCGGTTGGTTCGTCAACTGTTTTGCCGCTGCTCGAATTTCCTCTCGCTCAGCGAGACTCGCAGTCTTCTACAGAATTCACAAGCTGCCCTTGACAGGAGTTTCCGATATCTTCGTTTGAACTTCATACCGATTCGACGGCGGAAGAGTTGAGTTCGGGTTGAGTTGAGTTGAGTCTAGCTGAAGCTGGACGTATCCTGTCCCCTCAGGATGTGCTGGAGTTCAGAGACAAGGCTGAGCGACTGGCGACGGCTGCTGTCTCCTCTGAGGCTAGTAAAAACTAGTCTTTCCGACGAATTTCCGTGGCTGAAGATCCCGGACTTCCCAATCAGTTTCCAATGGCAATTTCTGTTGTGCCAGTCGCTTTGTGTTTTTATCAATTGACCGTTCGGTCCAATGCAGCCAAAAGACAACAAGCCTTGGTGTTGAACAAGAGAAGGATAAGAATCAAACCGACATTAGTACATAGTGTGCAGCTACGACGAACAGGAGAAGGTATTTCCTAAAATGAGTGGCGAGGGCTGCCTCCGCGATTCGCCAAGCGCGCAAATTGACAAGCTTCACGCGCGCTGCGCCCGAGACTGGAATGACGGCACCCCTGGAGGCAGTCTCCTTCCATGCAGGTTTAAGAGAGACTATATATGTGCACCTGTTTCCTAGTGATTTAAGATAGTTACCCTCCCAGATTCCGATGAGGCTCCGCAATTTCATGCTCCTACCGTGGATGGGCATTCTGGAACTGCACATCATCACAGTTTGGTCTCGCCGAGCAGCGCCCTCGAGTTCCATTCCTCCCGGAGTGTATCAAACCGTTCGTCCAGTATCGTCGTTCGAGAGCATAGTATTGAGGATCTTCGAGAGAAAACGGTGCGCCCTATCACTCCACCCCCGGATGATCGGATACCAACTCTCTTCCTCGATCGAGACAGGACCGCTGGAGATGCAGTCGTACCAATCTAGAGGCTCCTCGTGTTACCTTCTCTTCGACGATGACAACAAGGCGAGCTATTTCTTCAGTAGAGCGAAACTTCTCACGGCAAATTACGGAGAACCAATGGATTTCCGTCTAGGCACTGTGTTGCCCTGTATTTCGAATGGAGTTGTCTCACTGGAGGTCGGAAAATATACATTACCCTTGAAGAAGTTATCGAACGATCCCAGTTATATCTTGGAAAAGCCTCTCGAATGGCCGCCCCCTGGATTATACGTTAACGATGGGCGGATACCCGATGCTTTTCTCGATCATGTGGTGGTGGAACTCGGTGAGGCGGGGAGATTTTCGCTAAGTTTCGTACTTCGAAACCATCGGGCACTCAAGTACACTGGAGCAGCCACGGAGGGCAGTCAGACCAAGGGATGTTTTGGGGTAAAAGATGAAGAGAAGAGCATGGAGCAACGCCGATTATTTTCTGGTTACGGGGGTATGCCACGCGGGCATTTTGTGCGCTATTTGACCCCGAAGGATGTGGGTATCTGTCGAACGCTAGAGTCTCAGATATACTTGGCGCTCGATACGTTCTTCATCCCATTGAAGCCGGGTCAGCCTAATCCTGAGAAAGCTTCTGACATTCCAAAGTTGCCGGAAGGCGCCATCTCAGCTGCCAAACGTCATGGATCGAGTTTAAGCTCCGGTTTAGGCGACAGTACTGCCGCGAAAAAGCAGGCCTTCGGAAGAATGACCGTGAGGGGCGTTGAGAGGGTGGGGGACCATCCGGCGAGTGGCAGCAGGTTGATCACAGCGTTGAGCGCTGACCGTTCTAGCGCAGACGCGAAGCAAAGTGGCCTTGCTAGCGAGCTCGAGGTGTCCCAGAGCAAACCGATCAATTTGAGGTTTTCCAAATCGGAGGACGAAGGGGACCAGTCAACAGCCACCAGGGGAGCGTCCACTGACAGTGCGAGTCAATCAAAAGTCGACCAGGTTGGGTACATTTTAGATTGGGTGAGGCAGCTACCCGATGAATTACTGGATCAACCAGCTTAAGAACAGTCGAGATGAAATATTGAAGGTTCATCGATGAAAAATGGATTGCTTAGTCAGGTTTACACCCATTCCAGATGAAAGGCAATTCACCAATGATCTCAGTGGCTCGTCTGAGAGCGACTCATCTTGCTCTCTATGTATCTTGGCTGTTTGAGTTGGTGGTGATGTAGCAATCTCACATGCTTACAGTGAGCAGCTTACTCAGTATGTATACTTAACTTTCTCCTGCACGAGCCCAATTGCTGAGCAGGGCAGTCGATGTGTGTTCAAGGGGCCTCGTTTTGACCTTCTGAGTTGTCAATCCCATCTCCTCGCTCAGCGGGTGGCTCTTGTGGTCGACATTGGGTCATATTTCGGTTGCTGATCGTGGTTGAACTAGCCGAGACCTTCACATCAGGGAGCCGATGGCGTTTGAAAAAAGACAACTCGACCGGGAGTGCAACTTCTTGAAAATGCACTAGCATGGCGGTAAACCGCGGCGCTCGATTATTCGGGATACTTTCTGAACTTGCACCTGCCCTGCGGTAGAGCAGGATGGCGGGACTCCTCCCAGCCGAGTTACGCCGAGTAATGCGCCAGGATGGCCCGCATTGTGATGGAAGTAAGTAGCTGTATGCGCGTTGAGCTATGATTTTCAGAGGGACTCTCTCAAACACTTCTCGTGAGAGCTCATCGGGTGTGAGGCTTGTGAACACTCGAAAACTACGAAGGTCGCCCGAAAATTGGCATCGATGGAAGACCTCTGAACGCGTGACTGGTCGGCGAATATGTCAAGAAGCCTGTACCGCCGTTGGCCCCATAGCGACGGGCAAATCCAGATTCTGAATCTGATATTCACAGGCTGTGAATCACAACGCAACGGCAGCTAACGATGTCAACCGCCGATCAGTTTCATTCGCATGCGTGCATGGCAAGGAAATCGTAGGAAACTGAGTCCGTGGTCTTCCTCGGTTTTGGCAAGCTGGTCTAAGGTGGTGATTGCGGGAATACGAACCGACACAGCGAGAGCAACGTCCATCCCTCACGGCTAGGCTAGCCGGGCTAGCGGATGGACTTAAATCCGTCTGATTAGCACGAGCCCAGTTGTTGGAGTGCACAGAATGCTCTCGCCTAGTGGAGAATCTCCACTGGAGATGAACTCAGAACGCAAGTGGATCTCGATGTAGATGGCACATGACACTTTAGGGTGGTGGGACAGTGAGAGTGACCGTCGTGGTTGAGGGGACAGTTCCGCGACGGATGAGAAGACAATTCAGTGACGGAGGAGGGGACACTACGGTGACGGATGAGGGGATAATGGGAACACTGCGATGTCAAGGCTGAGTCAAGTGAGATAGAGTAGAGTCACAACTGCCCAATTCAGAATACGATCACACAATGAAACGCTTAAGATCCAAGTCTGTGCGCAGGATTCGTACGATAACCCTCTGCATCCAGGCTGCAAACCAATACAGCCCGTGTGACACAGAAGGTTGTGCATACGTGTATTCCCAGATTCTGGAACTGCACGCATGCACAGCCCCCCCCGGAATCCAGAACGCAAACGCATATCTGCCGCTAAGCATACAGTATGCTTACTGAGCACTATCCACGGTGAATGCTGGCAGTGAATGATTCACCTGCGAGACTGATGCTCAAGCTTTCCACCGTGACTGATGATATTAAACATTCTACTATCAAGGGGAGCATTCTCTCAGCACTAATGGCTACAACGAGTGAAGAGGCCATACTGAGCTAGCGGCGCTTCCGTTTTTGTGTTCGCATTATTGCGTGCTCGTTCGTTAGTCCGACAACCTTCAATGGACGTGCGGCTGAGGTGAAGCTTTTTGGCGACCGCACTTGGCACACTCTCATAGCGTTCCAAGATAGACCTGCTACCACAGGGCGTCAGAAAATATTCTCATAACGTTACATTATCAATCGTTTATGTCATCAACATTGATCAACTCGATGATGAGTGTATACGATAGACAGTTGCGTTCCGGTAACCAACGGCAGTATCGAGGTATCTCATTGGGCCCCAATGATTGGGGTAAAACCTTCAGATTCTCTCCTCGTTAAACACACCATGTCTGCCGAGCGGGAGTTTCTCTCCTGGACCGACTCCTGCGGGAACGTCTACCACTACTATCAGAAGCCTATGCTGAGAGCCGTTATCTTCATTCTATTGCAGGAGATCTGTGAGCGCCTGTCTTTAGCCGCGATTTCGCCAAACGCTCAGACCTTTTTCAAGGAGTACTTAAACTACACGGACGTTCAGGCCAATTCGTATATTGCATCATTCACAGCGATATTGGGTATTACGCCAGTGTTTGCAGCGGTGCTATCCGATACTTTTTTGGGGGTTTATGCGACGATTTTATCGTTCTCTGGAATTTATATGCTAGGACTTATCCTACTTTTCTTTTCTACTATCAAGAGCATCAGTCAACCATGGATGATCCATTTGTCCCTGCTCGTTCTCATCACTATCGGCGGAGGCGGTCTCAAAACCTGTGTGAACGTAATGGGCGCACATCAATTCCATCCCGTTTATCACAAGGATGACATCATTTCTTATTACAACTACTATTACGCTATGCTCAACATCGGCTTCTTGGTTGGTTGTATTGTCGCTCCGATTGCTGTTCAAGAGGCCAACTTCACTATTGCTTTTGCCATTCCCTTAACAGCCTTCGTTGTAGCAACTGCCGTGTTCGTGCTTGGTGGTCTTCTCGGCCGATATGTCAGGCCCAAGCCCCAAGGCTCTGCGGTCCTCGAAATTTCGCGAGTAATGGTAAATGCCATCGGGAAATGTTCTCTGGAGAAGAATAAGAAATCTCGAGGAGGTCGCTTTGAGGATGGCTTCATAGAGGACGTTAAAGCACTTCTTCGTTTAGTCCCGCTGTTCTCACTTACTATTCCTTTCGCTATCGCTTATGTTAACCTCGGTACATCCTACCTCACACAAGCCCAGAAAATGGACAGGCGGATGTTCGACTGGCAGATCCCGGCTGCGCTCATGCAGAACATCGATCCTATAGCCGTCTTGATCAACGCGTTACTACTCAACTCCGTCCTCTACCCGATGCTGAAGAGGCGCGGCATAGTACTGTCGGTTCTTGTAAGGTTCTTCATTGGAAATTTTCTTGCAATAATTTCTTTGGTATGCGCCGCCATAGTGGAGCTGCAGATCAAGTCCAGGCCACTTTTCACCGTATCAATATGGTGGCAAGTCCCCCAGTTCTGGATCGTAGCAGCTGGCGAGATCTTCCTCTTTTCAACGTCATATGAAATTGCCTTCACCCTATCCCCGAGCTCATTGAAGACAGTCGCATCGGCGGGGAACCTCTTATTTCTCTCCGTCGGGTTCGCGTTGGCTGGAGTGATCTTCCAGTTGTGTGCTCCGTGGCTACCGAATTTCGACCCAAATAAGCCAACTGTAGCATCCCATGAAGAAGCCTACTATGAGTACTTCTATTCGGTCCTCATCGGACTGTGTTGTATCGGAGCGATCGGGTGCCTAGCTCTCATCCCGTACTTCAAGCGAGTCGCTGAAGCCAACAAGGAACTGGAGGTCGCATCTCAAAAGGATGGCGATATCGAGACCGAGCAAAGCGAAGGACGTTTGGAAGGCTAAGGAGTTATCCCGAGGCGGACGTTTCGCCGCAGAGCCGAGCTTCTATATGGCCCTACTCGAAAATATTGCATTTTTCTACTCGGATGACCCGAAGTTCAGACCCTCATCAGACCAGAATCGGGTCTGTAGTGTGCAATATAATTTAATTGTCCACATTCAGTACGATGACCGTCACAATGTAACAGGGCTCTCAATTTTTGTCCTAGTAATAATAATTTAGATACAGCTATTTCAGAAATAGTATTAGTAAATAGTATTTCTCACGCTCGGCCTGATTGACCGCGCTCGATCGAATCACTCGATTCACCCAGTTTGAGCGGTTCTACTTTCTCGTCCATTAAACGCTGTGGTGTTGAGTTTGTCAAGTGGTCCTTCGAGTTGACTTAGTCAACTCTCCCTGGGTCCACTCTCAAAGTCGACTTCTGCCTCCTAATGATGAGCGCCGTCTGCCTCAACCGCCAGCAGTTCCGGCAGTAGAATGGGTGAACCTCGAGTAACTGCGCAAAGAAGGATTTTTCATACTTGGATGATAGCCAACATAACCCACCAGGGATCACTGTGACATAGGGTGTACACATTCAGGAAATTTCCTGAGCCGTCGGAAATTTCAGCCAGTCCTGAGAGGAAATTTCCTGAAATTTCCGTTTCCGGTGATAAGGGAAAATGTCGCTTCCAAATTTTCCCCTTAATTTTCTTAAAACCCCTCCGGCAGTGTCACTGTCACATCGCACTTGATGCATAAGTACGTCAGTCTCCTGATATTATTTATAGACTATTATTAATAGTCTATAAGTATTAGTCTATTAGTGATAGTCTCACCGTATTGTCACAGTGTGACAGCGGCGCTGTCCACAGCCACCTATCCGCAGCTCAACTAGTGTAACTTACACTGTGTAAGAAACCTCCCCATCTCCGCTCCGTTGTCTCTATATTGCGCCGGCGCCCATAGCGTGATCGATACCCTGCATTATAGCCTATAAGCAGATCTTAAGAGCAGCACACCTACATTTGCGCCCCTGTCGCGTTGCTAGTATGGACGGAACCCTTACAACTTGCGCGCACTGCACGCAACGGCTTCTCCATTGTCGCAGCGGCCGAAAGGCCCCGAGTAAACGAGCCCAACAATATGACCGCAATCTAAGTATTCACCTAGAGACAAATTTTATGAAAAATTATTTGATTCGATGAGATCGATATTGAATAAAAGGGACTGCAGGGTGAAGGGGAGCCGCCTCCAACCATGCCACCTCCGAATCGACTCGTCGTCGAAAATGTAGATATTGATGAGTAGAGCCCCTAGTCCAACCCTCATCTAAGAAAATTCGGACAATTTTGATGAGACGAGCTCAAGGTATGGCAAGTAGTGAACGACTGAAGCGTTTAGCGCAAAGCAGCGTGTTTTGCATGACAAACGTTGCAGGGCCTGCAACTTGCACACGTCAAGAGTCACTTCCGGAGTCGTTGGATTAATAACTCAGTCGATCGGGAGCATGGGGTGAGGACCAACAGGTCGAAAACCCGGCCCGAGAGCTTGGACAGGCTCAAGACTTACTGGTTTCCAACCGATAGTCACATTACCTCCTTTGAGAGGCCCAACGCCTCAAAAGGGGGCCCCCTCGGAAGGTAATGTCTCCCGATCAACTTAAAGAAAAATTTCTTCGACGAGAGCTCGGACGGATGACCCAGCACTGGTCAGGTCATCCCTATGGCGCCCTGGGCAACCGTTTCGTGCCCAGGGGCGCGCGCCGCACTCTCTCGCGACCCCCGAAATTCCCATGAGGCAGAGGTTGGGAGTGTGAACAGTGCGCGGCCTTGCTCTGACCTGCTCAGATCTTATCAGTGTTAGAGCCAGCAGCTAGGCAGTAGCCTACACTCGCTGCCAACTGAGAGTTGGTGGCCACCACTGTTCAGTAGGACATTAGATGACTGCCCGACTCCATACCCAGTCTGGGTTGAGTCAGCAGCCTCCAGTGTCCTACTTCCACGTCCAGGGAGCGGAGGGCTGGGTCGACTCGACCCGGTCGAGCTCACATCCGCCGTTATCACAGCCATTACAACCTACGGCTGGATCTGTTGCTAGCACTCGTCGCTAGCTCTAGCATTGGATCAGTTGAAGTACCGCATTCCTCTTCGCGCAACCTACTCCCGCGCACAACTCTTTTGTGCGCGCATAATCTCTGCTCGGTAATTTCGCTCACGCCGATCCTCCTGCGTAGGATTCCTACCAATCTGCTCCCTTGAACTTGTTCTCAATTCTTGATAACAACACTTATTAACGTGCGCAAGTTGTAGGTTGCAAATTGCCTGCTTAGTGCAGGACCACCTGACAAACTCAACACCACAGCACCTAATGGACGAGCAATTAGAACCGCTCAAACTGGGCGAATCGAGTGATTCGATCGAGCGTGGTCAATCAGGCTGAGCGTGAATCTTATTGTTTGCTGCAATACACCGTGACATAATAAATACCGAGGAAATAGCTTTATCTACACTATTACTAGGAAAAAATTTGAGAGCCCTGTCACACTGTGACAGTCAACATACTGAATATGAGAAATTGATTAATGTTACAAACTATAGACCCGCATAAAAAAATGGGTGGTTTACGAGCAGGGCAATATAGGGGCGGAACCTTCGCTTCGGGAGAACTCCTCAGCCTTCCAAACGTCCTTCGCTTTGCTCGGTCTCGATATCTCCATCCTTTTGAGATGCGACCTCCAGTTCCTTGTTGGCTTCAGCGACTCGCTTGAAGTAAGGGATTAGGGATAAGCACCCGATCGCTCCGATACCACACAGTCCGATGAGGACCGAATAGAAGTACTCATAGTGGGCTTCTTTATGGGATGCCACAGTTGGCTTATTTGGGTCGAAATTCGGCAGCCACGGAGCACACAACTGGAAGATCACTCCAGCCAAGGCGAACCCGATGGCGAGGAACACAAGGTTCCCCGCCGATGCGACTGCCTTCAATGAGCTCGGGGATAGGGTGAAGGCAATTTCATATGACGTTGAAAAGAGAAAGATCTCGCCAGCTGCTACGATCCAGAATTGGGGGACTTGCCACCATATTGATACGGTGAAAAGTGGCTTGGACTTGATCTGCAGCTCCACTATGGCGGCGCATACCAAAGAAATTATTCCAAGCAAATTCCCAATGAAGAACCTCACAAGAAACGAGAGTACTATGCCGCGCCTCTTCAGCATCGGGAAGAGGACGGAGTTGAGTAGTAACGCGTTGATCAAGACGGCTATAGGATCGATGTTCTGCATGAGCGCAGCCGGGATCTGCCAGTCGAACATCCGCCTGTCCATTTTCTGGGCTTGTGTGAGGTAGGATGTACCGAGGTTAACGTAGGCAATAGCGAAAGGAATAATAAGTGAGAACAGCGGGACTAAATGAAGAAGTGCTTTAACGTCCTCTATGAAGCCATCCTCGAAGCGACCTCCTCGAGATTTCTTATTCTTCTCCAGAGAACGTTTCCCGATGGCATATACCATCACTCGCAAAATTTTAAGGACCGCAGAGCCTTGGGGCTTCGGCTTGACATATCGGCCGAGAAGGCCACCAAGTAAGAACACGGCGGTGGCCACGACGAAGGCTGTCAAAGGAATGGCAAAGGCAATAGTGAAGTTGGTCTCTTGAACCGCAATCGGAGCGGCAACGCCACCAACCAAGGAGCCGAAGTTGATGATAGCGTAGAAGTAGTTATAATATGAAGTGATGTCATCCTTGTGATAATCGGGATGGAATTGATGTGCGCCCATTACGTTCACACAGGTTTTGAGACCGCCTCCGCCGATGGTGATGAGAACGAGCAGGGACAAATGGATCATCCATGGTTGACTGATGCTCTTGATAGTAGCAAGGAAAAGTGAGATAAGCCCTAGCATATAAATTCCAGAGAACGATAAAATCGCCGCATAAACGCCTAAAAAAGTGTCGGACAGGACCGCTGCGAACAGTGGCGTTACATAAAATATCGCTGAGAATGATGCAATATACGAATTGGCCTGGACGTCCGTGTAGTTTAAGTACTCCTTGAAAAAAGTCTGAGCGTTTGGCAAAATTGCGGCTAAAGACAGGCGCTCACAGATCTCCTGTAATAGAATGAAGATAACGGCTCTCAGCATAGGCTTCTGATAGTAGTGGTAGACGTTCCCGCAGGAATCGGTCCACGAGAGGAACTCTCGCTCGGCAGACATGGTGGGTTCGACGAGAGAAGAAGCTAAGGATATTTCCCCGATGGGATACCTCGATCCTGTTTGTTAGCGAAGCGCAAGTATCTACCGTATACATCGATCATCAACGACCGATAATGTGACGTTATGAGGATATCATTAGCAGGTCTATCCTGAAATCAGGCAGTGTGCAGCCACACGTCCATTCAGAGGCTCGCAGGTGAATAGTGGTTAGTAGACATACTGCACGCTCAGCGGCGAAGGGGCGGGCGTTCACGTTCAGGATTCCCGGAGGTGTGCATGCGTGCAGTTCCAGAATCTGGAAATACACGTATGCACAACCTTCTGTGTCACACGGGCTGTATTGATTCACAGCCAGGCTGGCGAGGGTAATCGTACGAATCTTGCCCACAGGCTTAGATCTTAAGCGTTTTATTGAGTCACAGAAGCCGAAACTGGACAGTTATGACTTTGAAATTTGACAAAGTCCAAGGGACAGTACAGAATCCAAGGCGCTGTCCCTAGGGACAGCTCAGGGCGAGTAAGAATGCTTCTTCGTCTTTTGGCCTTCGCGCGTTTTGACGAGCATTGCGTCGCGTGCACATTGATGTACATGCTGTCCTGAGAAGTCAATTTTCCGAGGCAAAGGTAGGAGAGGTGAGGAATGGAAACTCTTCGCCTTGGGTACAAATACGAGGAATTTCACAGAGTTCGTCCGGCGGTAAAGTGAGCATGTTCGGAGACCGGATTCAAAGCTGACAGGCGTGAGAAAAGAAAACCAAGAACTATAGTGGAGTATTGACCGTAATCCACGTGAACCCGTAAGTTCCGGGTTCACGTGGAAGTTCCGGGCCGGAACCCGACTTGGTCGCCCCTCGGGCGACCTTCACCTTAAATCCTGGAGCTGTGTGAGAGAGTCTCTCAAAGAGACCAGTAGTTTCGGGTGAGCTCGAAGCCATCCTCAGGCGGCCTCAGGCTCAGGGAGTCGCTCGAGCCAAAGCTGTTGACCAAGGCAAGGATGTCACTCACGACAACCAGAAAGCCAGGTTTGCGCCAGGAAAATGCAAGAGTGCAAGAAGAGTGATATGCGCCTTGTAAGAGAGAAGATCGACTTGGAACTCGGGAATCGCCCTCCTCCATCGCCTCATTTTCCTCTTATCCGTCACTGTATTATCCCTCAACCGTCACTCTCACTGTCCCACTGCCCGACAGTGTCATGCGCCATCTACATCAAGCTCCGCTTGCGTTTTGGTCCATCTCCACTAGGCATTCTCGAAACTCCAAAAGCGGGGCTCTTGCCAATCAGATGGATTTAATCCATCCGCCAGCCGTAAGCCTCCCTTGCTCTCGCTGTATCGGTTCACATCCCCTCAATCATCACCACAGACCAGCTTGCTAGTAACAAGGAACACCCCTGCCTCAGTCTCCTTTGATTTTCTCGCCATGCACGCATGCGCATGAAACTGATCGGTGGATGTCCCGCCGATGTGCTTGATACTGGGAAACGATGAGAATTTGATCGTGTGTCAATATGAGAATGGCAGGAAGATCCACAGGAAGTGGTTCCGGCAAACGCAGCTAGGACTCCACGTCTCTCCATCTGACGCAGGACTTGGGGGATGTTATGATGCATCGGCGATTAGTTTGATATCGTCACTTGCCGTCACGTTGCTCTGAAAAACCGAACTGAGTTCGGCGAACTCAAAATCTGGATTCGCCCGTTGCTACGGCGCCAACGGCGGTATAGGCTTCCTAATATACCGGTCGACCAGTCGTCCGTTTAAAGCCTTCCATCGGCGACATCTACGAGGCGACCGTCGTTGTTTTCAATTGTTCACGTGCCCTACGGAGCCTGGGAAGCTCCCACTGGGAGCTTCGAGAATCGTCAATGATCTATCAGGCGAAGTGGGAGAGAGAGTCTCTTTGAAAATGATAGCTCAACCCGCACACAGCCACTCACCTCCATCGCACTGCAAGCTCCCTTAGACAAGCGACATTCTCGTGCAAGAATTCCACTCAGTGAATGAAGTGAATGAACAAACCTCTTCCGACGCTCTCTCGTCATCTTAACCCACACAGGTTTTCTCTCAGGGCCCGCCGAGCGAGTTGGAGCGGTAGGCTCAGAGTCGTGACCCTGGATCACTGACTCAGGGGGCCACTCTTTGGTCTTTGCACCTCACGTCGGGCCATCACGATCACCTCGATAATGACACTGAAAACAAGATGGCCTCCCTCTGAGATACTCGGGCAACGAAACCAACCACGCAGCTCCTTTAGAAAAATCAACGGTACACTTGAGTGGCTCGTCACCATCACTATGGCGACGACTGCTACTCCCACGGCAAAGTCCACTCATTCTTGCCACGCTCGATGGAAGTGCGATAGAGAACGAACGGCCAACACCGGTAGCCGTTGCGGCGGACTCGGACTGGCTAGGCGGGGATGAAAATAAAGTACGGAATATGGAGATGGTTATATGACGATGCTCATGGGCTCGTCGGAACAGGTTTCACACATCCCCACGTCCGTAAGAGAAGCGTACCAGCGGCGCACAGAATCGCTGTTTACAAACGGTCAGCTGGAGGTCTTCATCAAAAAACCTTAACGACGCACTAACGCTGTGAAGGGTCGTCCAACAACCTTTCGTTCAACGTGCTTCGAGCTTTGAGTAATGGCAGCACAAATAGAGGTATCAGGCTCGCTAGGGTACATATAACAATAGCTAGCCACAAGCCACGATAGTCATTATCCTGTCCAGGGTTGCCGGTCACTTTGAGCACTAGGACCGACCAGTAGGCAGAAAGGTAGCCTCCTAGGGAGTTGAAGGCCATCAAGGCAGCAAATATGAAGCCCTCGGAATCTTGAGTTCTACTGGCAGTCACTCCAGCCAGCACAAGCACCGGCATCAAGGCGACTGAGTTGCAGGTCGCAACGAAGAGAATATCCACCGCAACGAAAACGCCGTCGGGAATCGCTAGCACCCTGTTGACATGCCAGATGACACACAAGCGTGTCAGACCAGCACAAGCCGCTATGATGGTGGAACAGATGAAGACCTTCGTGAGCGGAGAGTCTCGTAGCAGCCACCAGTACAAGCTTGTACCGAGAAGGCTTCCGACAGTATAACTGATACCGAGAAAGTTGAGGATCGTCTGGTTGTAAGAGAACACGGTGTATATGTAGCTAGTGTAGACATCGGTTGTGTTGGGCATCATAGCGAAGATAACAATGAAGCAGCATGGCCTTAGTAGTGGTCTCACAATTGCAACAATTTCCGTCACAGGAAAGTCACAACAGCTTGTTCTACTCAATGTAGGCCGATGATGAGTCTCGATATCGCTTCTACAGCTGACCACGGTCAGAGCCGAACACAGCGGGACTACACAGGTCGAGGCGATCACCGTCCGATGCGGGAGGAGGGCTCCGAGGGCCGACGCAACGAAGCCTATTAGTAGCGTGCCGAGGGTTCGACAAAGCATGGCAGCACTCTGGATATCAGAGGCGGCCTTTGTATAGCCGTGATCTTCCGCGGTAGGATCAGCGATGCCCGTCGAGTTGTTTGCAGCGGTGCGAGACCTCTGGACAGCGATGGCGTCCAGGCAGGACTCGGAGAAGGCGAAGACCACATTGAGGAGGATCGCAACGACATAAGCCCTCGGTAAGGATACGACCCAGGTGCCGTAGAGCAAGTATAAGAGGGACATAGCGGCGTAGCAGACGAGCAAGTAGAACAACCTACGTGTGCCGCACACGGGGAAGTTGTCGGATACGAAGCCGTAAAGGAAGCGGAAGTAGAGAGGGATGAATGCGTTGGCGTAGAAGAGTGCCAAAGCAACATTGTCGCTAGCAAGTCCGAGGTCTTCTCGCAACAGGATACCTATTGCAACCATAGGGAGGGCTTGAGTGAAGGATGATAGGACGTATAGAGTCATTAGAGTTCGCTGACTCGATATGACCAACCATCGGTCCTGAAGCCCGGAGAGTAGGGGCATTGGTGACACCGGAGGAAAGCCTGACACTGGGTGCTTGTCAATCACGGACCAAACCTCGAGTCATCAACGCAGGCGACAATATTAGGGACTCTCAAATGCGTGTCACGAATTTCGTGAGCGGATACCGCCAGGGGGAAGGAAACTAGCCAGACTGAATAGACCCCCCCTAGGGTAGCGTTCTGACGACCCATGTGATAATCACTTCGTATCGATCTCTGGATGGAAAGAGTTGCCAGGAAATGAGCACATCGATGAAAGCCTTACTAAGCCGGTCCCGGCGTTAGACTACAATGGCAATAACACGTCTTAACTCACAGAGAAAGCACGCGAAGGAGTCAATAAGGTGACGAGCTCCTAATGAGTCCTGGCTGCAACATCTATGGCCATCACCAAACGCGTCAACGATATCCATCCATTTCAGATTCGGTGGCCATAAAGATCACAGCCGCTATCGCGATCGTGGTACGAAACCTGTTCACAGGCCCACCTTTCTGTACGAAATACTCAAGCCGTACAGATCGCTCAGCGGCGCGGTTGTGGTCCACGACTCACGCTACTGCAGTGCTCGACTGTCAACAGACGGTACGGCGATCTGGAAGTTTAAGCCAAGTGATGCTGAATATTAATGGCGCATGGCCTTAGCGGATAATGTCAGCGAGAAACCGACCGCCTCTTCCGGTACTCACTTCTGCCCTTCACTCCAACCCAACGGACGTACTCTTGCTTTATCACATGAACAGAACATCATCACAACAACATAATCATCATGGGCCATGCAAGAGTGTTAATTCTCAAGTAGAGCTATCTTGTTATTGGTGTAATCAACATGAACGCTGTACGCCCTGAAGAACGGTGTACCAATGAGGTAGCCGCCGTAGTGTCGCACGAACACTATCACATCCCCCTGCTCAGTATTCCCGCAGTAGTGTCTCGGATGTATCTTGATCGGAATAGAGTTGTTGGCGTCACCCAACTCGAGCCCCAACACCGGCAGGCTTCCGAAGGCTCTACTCTTCACATGAGCGAACCCATCCTCGCCTTTCAGCCACATCTGATCTATCTTTTCTTTCGTGTAACCCTTCTTCTCTTCCAACCGTCTCTTCATCTTCTTCTCAATATTATCGAGTGTGCTTCGGTAAGGCAAGTAAATGCCGTTGGCTCCCGTCGCCAGGGTCATCACGAATGATCGTGACTTGCGAAGCTTGAGGCCTTTCTTCCTCTCCGACTGTCGTCCATCACCATAGAAAAGTTCCATCGAGGACAGCGAGACCGCAGGAAATGCGCGATGATACTTAGAATCACTGACCCACTCAGGGAACATGTACTTGGTCCTCTTGGATTCGTCGAGCGTGTCTCCGAGTGTGAGCTC
The DNA here is from genome assembly GCA_013115135.1 of Perkinsus olseni. Lineage (NCBI taxonomy): Eukaryota > Perkinsozoa > Perkinsida > Perkinsidae > Perkinsus > Perkinsus olseni. The sequence goes on along the minus strand of JABANP010000017.1, from coordinate 227,899 downwards.
GCCGGAAATGAACTGTGACGTCTGTCTTGTGTCAGTTCGAATAGTATAAGACTGGCGCCCAATGACGTTGCGGCGGACGAGAGCGTCAAGTACACTCTCCTGATCAAGAGATGGATGGAAGCGTTCCGAACTTGGTGGTAGCCCTGATAGACCGAGGAAGCCGCATGGCGCGACGGTCTTGTTCCAGGAAATCGGTCGGGAGACCTGGATGGTGAAATTAGCAGCCTCCTTGTTGTCCAAGACCAGCGTGGCAGTCCGTCGTATACTCTCGATGGTTCGGTCGTCATCGAGGACGGTTGTCTTTCTGGATGGGTCGGTGTCGAAGTTACAGGGGTCCTTTGGCGGACAGACGTAGCATCCCGCGCGGTCCGCCTTGCAAGACCCTTTGCCGTACTTCTCTTCGTACCAATCACCATCTATCACCGTGAGGTCGAACTGAGCAGTCTCCAAGAGAAGTCTCACGTCTTGACCGTCGATGTTGACGGTGACGAAGCCTTCCTCGACTGGCATTGTTACAGTCTTGGCCGGGGCGTCTGATACCACTCCTGAGGCTTCACATAAGATATGCAGAGTAACGCCGAACATCATCGCAGCGAAGGGCGTCCACATTGCTTGTGAAGGGGTACAACAAGCTGAAACCTGAAAGTTCATGAGCATTGGCGAGTGGCTTGTGCAGCTAACGTGTTAAGGCATCCCCCGCGTTGTAGTCGCTGATGGCGCAAGCGATGCACCTGCGTGAATGGCGTTAGGGGAGATAAGACTTGAGACTCACCATGGGCTAGCTGCCACCACACGCTACCGTGGCCTTTTACACCGGAGACGAGATCAAGCACGTCCGACTTGGTAGAATACGAGGCGGATGTGGGACGTTCCTCAACCGTTAGGAGTCAGATGAACCAATAACGCCAACAAGCAGCACAGGCTTGAGTGAGACTTAGTCACGATTAGTAGCTCTGCTAATTGATGCCAGGATTGGAAAAGGACAGCGAAGACGCGCACAGTAGGTTCGCGTGCGCCAAGTTGATCGATATGCAGCCCTGTTAAGGAACCGCTGGTCGAAGGCCTCCGGACTAGAACTCGATGCAGTGACGGACATAATGATGCAATAGATTAGCAGTAGCAGTGGAGTATAGGCATACTTAATAGATATCATCATCAGACTGAATGGGGAATATCCGAAACGGGTCCGTTTCGGGCGGAATGAGAATCTTGCGCTGTTAATGGCGCACGCCGCGAGACTGAATGGCTGTAGAGTCTTATCAGCCCGATATGAGCCCCTTCATCATCTTGACATGTGTCGATGTCTCTTGTAAAATTATTCATTTCCTTGTGTCTCTTGAATGTTGTTAGCTGTGATCCATTGATAGCGCTTTAACACCTACTTCAAGGTGGCTGAGAACCAGCCTCATTTTCCCCATTGAACGCCTAGATCCTTGCAGGTGTCGCTGTGCTCCCTCTCTCCTCCCACAAGCAATGTGGACGCCCTTCGCTGTGATGATGATCGGATTCACTCTGCATATCTTATGTGAAGCCTCAGGAGTGGTATCAGACGCCCCGGCCAAGACTGTATCCATGCCAGTCGAAGAAGGCTTCGTCACCGTCAACATCGACGGTCAAGACGTGAAACTCCTCTTTGACACTAACGCATGGGGCATCAAACTAGCAGAAGGCGGGTGGTATGAGAGCGAGTTCGGTGAAGGCGCGTGTGGTGATCCGTGGGCCGGCTGCTACTTCTGCTCGAAGAAGTCCCCTTGTAGCTTCGAAAATGGGGAAGTGACTATATCGAACTTTGGTGATGGCTCTCGGATCGAAAGCATCGAGCGTAATGGCTCCCTCGTGCTCGGTCCAGGTGATCCCGTAAGTATCACTTTCAAGATATTCAAGGCTATTAAATGGGTAGGGGGTCGACCTCACGGGTTTTTCGGTCTACTAGCAGGAAATCCCCCACCGTCTGACGGTCGATGGCTCAAGAAAGAAGGTTTACTCGACGCCCTTGTGCGCCGACGCGTCATCGGACGCCAATCATACACTTTTCTCACCGGAGCCAAGCAGGTCTCAGGATTGGTCACCGGGCAGCTGACGCTGGGTGACACGATACCGAAGTCGAAGGCAAGCAAGTGGGCGTTCCCCGTGTTTACGCATGACCCCAAATATCACCGAATAATGACCTCTGTCTGGGTGTCTTCTGTCAAGCTGTTCGATCCAAGAGGCAATCTCACGACTAAGGAAGGCCCGGTGGGTCTTCGCTTGAGCTCGTTCCTCGCTACCATGGACACGGGTGCTAACGACATATACCTGCCTTACCCTGGTCTTTTAGAGGATATCGAGGAGAGGTTGAAAAGAGAAATGAAGGAGCGAGGTTACGGAGAGCAGCAGATAGCAGGAGTTTGGCGGAAAAGCAAATGGGGGCGTGCTTATGTTAAGAAGGAGGCCTTTGAGAGCCTGCCGGTTTTGGGGCTTCGATTAGATGACGGTTATGATTCTATTTCGATCAAGATACACCCGAAACACTATTGTGCCGGCCCTTTCCAAGGAGAATATATTATTTTCGTGAAACAAACAAACGACAGCGTCCTGGGTACACCGTTCTTCAGGGCGTACAGCGTTCATGTTGATTACACCAATAATAAGATAGCTCTACTTGAGAATTAACACTCTTGGATGGCCCATGATGATTATGTTGTTGTGATGATGTTATGTCCATGTATCACCCTGTTGCGTAGAAGTCGGGAAAGTTATGGTATGGCCGATCTAAATATACACGAACAAGGCTCGTTCCCCCGCAACAACGTCTCTGCTCAGTTAATTTCTCAGCCAAGCAATCTATGCAAGACAACCTATTAGATCATCTTTCTAAGTTCGAGGCCCAGCTGGAGCGTCTTGGTCAGATCTGCAATCAACACTTGGCCAAAAGTGATGCATTATCCGCAGCAGCTCGGAGATTACAGTGGACACCGGTAGTGAGGAGGGAGGGGCTGGGGGGCCATACGTTAGTCGTGTCGATATCGGTGGTGTTATGGTACTAAAGATAATATCCATATTATCTATCTTGAGGGGGATCATTGAAAATTGTATTTCAGCGACATTTGAGCGCTCTCTGAGCTGTGGCATGGTGGTCTCATTATTGCTGAGGTATAAAGGATGAAATTACTCCCATTACTAAGTCTCTCGCCAATGGATTCTGCTTCGGAGATTGATCGTTTAGGTCGAGTACAGCTCTTGCCGTGTCGGGACTGTCTCAACACTTTTCTCGAGCAAAGTTCATAGTCCCTTGACATTCTCGTGCAGCAAGATAGCAGCCGCATTCTGGTACTTCCCTCTTTGGGGCCGTGCACCTTTTATGTTCCCATGTGGAGGAGTTCGACGTTACCGTACTGGACTCGAAAGACTCCATCTGTGTCAAATTCGTCAGGAATGTTGTGCGAGGTTCTTCTTCCCTCAGGTTTCAGTTATCCTAGCGGCAGCAGGGTATATCTTCGCCGTTATTTGTCTTATCAGCGGAGAGATGGTATCTCCGATTTCTAATGTGACCGGTGTTGTCTATCCCCTTTATCGCACCTTCATGATTCTAGGTCAGAATCCGGTGGATTCCGCTGAAGCGAGGGTAGTAAAGGGTCGCTTGAGCATGAGTTCGGTTAATTTTGTTCACTAAGGGCAGAATGGGGTAGTGAAGTGTAAACTCTAGGCTAGTGAGTATGTTCTACTTGAGCCATTTGGCCGCGTGGTTAACTTGTATACCTGCGAACCGAAAACCCCCGGTCTGACTGATGCCTGATACTGTCTCCGGCTACAGCTGATAAACCCACTAATCACGAAAATGTTGATCGGATTTTCTCAATTTTATTTTCGGTATCAATAACGAGTAGTAGCGCCTTCATGGCATCGCATTTCCGCTCTTCGGATGTTCGGAAGGGAGTTCTATTCGTGGTCACTCGTGCCATGCTGCATGGCTGCATGCCGTTTATCGTGGAGGATTTGATACTCGTTAAATCATTATTAATAATGATCCGGAGAAAAGGTTGAGATCTTAACAACCCGCAGTTATCGGCCTGGAAACGCGCTAGGCGGGTACATCGAAGCACTCCACCTTCAGTCCTCTCTAGACGTGAAGTCCAATATAGCTCTCCATTATGAGTCCTCGCGTTGAGCGCACAGTAGAATCTAGGTTGAGCTCTCATGCGGCAATCAGTCGACGAGGTCATCCTAGGCACTCCCTTGCCAGCGACTTCACCCGAAGGCTTTGGGAAGGCCGTATTCTCATTCTCTCGAAGTCTTGTCTTTTCTCAGAAACTTCTCATGTACTGGGCCATCTTCGAGTTCCTGCTCATCGGGGAGCCTATATTCAACTCAGTCTACTTCTGGCTGCCTTATCACAACTTTGTCCGCCCGTTGATGGAAGTAAGCTGGGGGATATCGGCAGGTTGGGAGCGTCTAGTCGATCGACACAGGGTCGCTTGTATGGGGGTGTTACATATTCACTCATCTTTCAAGGCGAGTTGACGCTATTCGAGTTTCCTCTCGCTGTTGGCGTTATGCATCCTTGACTTTTCTGAAACTCACAAGCCGCCGTCGTTCGCTCCGTTTCTCCACTCCCATGGTGTGTAACCCGTGGCATTTGCTAGAAGTTATGCTAAAATTTATATCAGATTTATCTTTGCCTTGACGACTTCGACGCCTGCGGGGTGGTCTACGATTCTTGCGTGAAGCCGGTCGTCAGTCAAGCTCTCGAGTTGAAGGATCTGTTCGTCACACCGCCAGTTTATGTGAAAGATACGGGCATGTTGAGGAAGGGCGAGGTGAGAGTTGGGGGAAGTGTGGTATAACTGCGTTACTAAGGGAAGCTCGCCCGTATTTCTACACTATTGAGTTGATACTTTCATCCTTTGTGTATCCTCCTCTTCAGGATGTGCCGGAGTTTAGAGAGAAGGCCCAGCGAATGGCGGCGGCTGAGTCTTCGAAGGCTAGTAAAAACTAGTCCTTCCGATGCTCCTCGAAAGTTGAATTTCCGAGACTTATTAGTCACTTTCCATTCCCAGTTTCTGTTTTCCCGGTTGCCTTGTATTTTTATGAGTTGGGCGTGCAGTCTGAAGGCGAACTCTCATGCAGACGGAAGAGACCCACCGAAGCTCACCCGAATGCCACTTCTCGAGATGATCCGCGAGGGTTGCACTCCATGATTCGCTGAAATCGCGAGAAGCGTCATGCGCGCTACTGACACTGTGAGAAAAATTCGAAACAGACGCAACTGTGCGGCTGGGACGTTACCCGATTGACCTCGAACGCACGATGGGCATCCAGAAAGACCATGATGGGAGCCTTCATCAGTGCAGCGGAAGACCTGTGCGGCTTCGAGTCCGAGACCGCCTTACACATTTTGGCACCCTACCTCGAGATGCTATCCTAGTGAGGCTGCATATTAGCCTACCACTTCAACCTCTGTCACCTTGCCGGGCTGGATCCACTGCTGACAGAGGCGGGCATGCCGTACTAGGAATCTCGGACGTCCCTTCTCTGCCTCGAGTGACACTCCGGGGAGCCGTCCGGTGCATCAGCATCCTGTCCGATTTTCACGATATGCAAACGATATGAAACTCCGTGCATATATTTTCGAAGCTTTGGCCCATGCCCTTTGAGAGGATCGCGAGTGAGCTCGCCGTGGATTGCGACGCATTCGAGGAGTTACCATAACCGTCCGTCGCGACTCACGCGCGCTACGCCCGAGACGCTCGGAGACAGCTTCTCTTCCGCCAGGCGAGGGAGTTGAGCGCAGCGATTAGCGAGTCGGAAACCTCTGCGAGATTCGGTATGCCAGATCGCGGTAGACCGTGGACTCCATGGTATAATCCCTCAGCTGCAGATTAGCTTTCTCTGCGCAATGTGGACGCCCTTCGCCGCAATGATGATCGGCGTTACTCTACATATATCATGTGAAGCCCGAGGAGTGGTATCAGGCGCCCCGGCCAAGACTGTAACAATGCCAGTCGAGGAAGGCTTCGTCACCGTCAACATCGACGGTCAAGTCGTGAAGCTGATCTTGGACTCTGGTTTCTGGGGACTCGTGGTTATGGATGGCCGATGGTACGAAAGAAAGTACGGCAAAGGCGCGTGTGATGACCCACGCGTCGGCTGCTACTTCTGCTCGGAGGAGTCTCCTTGTGAATTCAGCCAGACGCAACCTCTCCCGGGTGTGAAGTTCAAGGATGGAGATCGTATCAAAGGTATCAACCGCACTGGCACGTTGGTATTGGGTGGTCGTGAAGCTGCTAATTTTCCGTTCGTGATTTCCAGGGCCCGCAAATGGAAGACGGCAGGCAAACCGTACGGGTTCTTCGGAATATCGGGGCTGGAACCGAGCTTCACTGTTCCTCACCCGTGGCCTAGGGGAGAGAGTGTTCTCGATTCCCTCCTGCGTCTTAACGTCATTGGACGCCGGTCATACACCCTTTACACGGATGGCAGCAGAAATTCTTACCGCATATCCGGGCAGCTGACGCTAGGCGATGCGCTTGATGAGTCCGAGGCGGGCGAATACAAATTCGTAGACTATGCGTATGATCCGGAGTCGTACCGGGCGTTCGCTGCTGTATGGGTGTCGTCACTGAGGCTGTTCGATGCCGAAGGTGCACTACTAATGAAGGAAGGCCTCGTAAGGAAGCGTCCTATATCTTTTCTGAGCACGGTGGACTCAGGGGCCAACGGCATATACCTGCCGTATCCAGGTTTACTAGAAGATATCGAAAGCAAGCTCAGAATGAGACTGGAGAAAATCGGCTACAGTGAGAAGCAGATGAATGAGATGTGGCGGGAGGACCAGGGACCTCTCGTACAGGTCAAGGAAGAGGCACTCGACAGTCTGCCGGTGTTGGGACTCGAATTGGGAGAGGGAGATAATTCTATCCCGATCAGGATACATCCGAGGCATTACTGCGTGCACACTGGGGACGGGGATGTGATAATATTCGTGCAGGAAAATAGCATGAACCTCATTGGTACACCGTTCTTCAGGGCGTACAGCGTTCATGTTGATTACACCAATAATAAGATAGCTCTACTTGAGAATTAACACTCTTGGATGGGTCATGATGACTATGTTGTTGTGATGATGTTATATGCTGGAGCACAAATTTTCCCTTGCGTTATGGAGAAGAGAACATAAGTATTATCCATCGGGGTGGGGCTCGGACGTACGCACGCATTACGACTTGCTATAGGGTTGCTCCAAAAGTCACATTGGGAAAGTTTCTGCTTGCTCTACCCAGAACATCGGGCTTCACCTCACTCACAACTCAACTCACGCAGAGAAACTAAATTAAGATTCACATCATCCGCGGTGCAGCGTGGCCTTGACAGTGGTCTCACAAGAGAGCTTCAGCGAACCACAACCGAATGAAAGCGCCATTAGTACGTGCTGGCCACATGATGTCGCGCGAACGATGAGCAAGTGTCGTTACTTTGAGATGATGCGCGAGGGCAGCGCCCCAACCTTCGTCAAATTCGCGAAGGGACAGCGTCATGCGCGCTGCCTACACCATAAACTGAGCGCATCGGCAAGAGTCTAACTAAGCCGGAACCGTTAGCGTTGGACTATAAACTGACACGCACACTATAAACTCACTTAGATTCAAAACAGACGCAACTGTCCGGATGGAACTTCACTGAATAGACCTGGCGCCCAGGATGGGTTTCCAGAAAATGCATGTTGCCCTTCATCGGAGCAGTGGAGGATTTGCGCTGCTCTGAGTCCGGGACCTCTTAACACAGATTGGACGGCGTTTCACCGTCGCCTTTTCGGGCTGGAACCACTGCCGACTGCGGTGGGCATGCTCGTCACTAGTCTCGGACGTCCCCTCCATGCCTCGAGTAATGCTCTGGGGGTCCGTCCGATGCATCTGTTCCCGGCTATCTGCTCACGCGCTCGAGGATTGCCACCACACAGGTATGCAAACAATATGAAACTCTGCCTCATGCTCTTTCAAAGGATCGCGAGCGAGCTCTCCGTGAATCGTTATTGTTAAGATTGGGTTAGGAGCGTCACGGAGACGAACCTCGTACGACAAGGCGACTCGCGCGCGCTACGCCCGAGACGCCCGGAGACAGCTCCTCTTCCGGCCTTTTCCAGACATGAGAAACGAGCAGCGCAGCGGTTAGAGAGTCAGCAACTTGTGTGGGATTCGGTAAGCCGTGGCTTCCATGATCTAAGCCCTCAGCTGTAGATTAAGTTTCTCTGCGCAATGTGGGCGGCCTTCGCTGCGATGATGTTCGGCACTATTCTGCACCTTTTGTGTGAAGCTTCCGACGCCCCGGCCAAGACTGTAACAATACCAGTCGAGGAAGGCTTCGTCGCCGTCAACATCGACGGTCAAGAAGTCGAGCTCAAATTGGACTCTGGTTTCTGGGGGCTCGCGGTTATGGATGGCCGATGGTATGAAAGGAAGTACGGCAAAGGCGCATGTGATGACCCACGCGCCGGCTGCTACTTCTGCTCGGAAAAGTCTCCTTGTGAATTCAACAAGGGGAAGCTGGCCCCGGGTTTGAATTTCAGTGATGGCAAACGCATCGAGAATATTAACCGAACTGGCACGTTGGTAGTGGGTGACCGCGAAGCTGCTAATTTTACGTTCGTGATTTCCAGGACCCGCAGATGGCCAACTACGGTGAAACCATACGGTTTCTTCGGAATATCGAATTTGGAACCGAGCTTCACTGTTCCTCATCCGTGGCCTGGCGAAGAGAGTGTTCTCGATTCCCTCCTGCGCCTTAACGTCATTGGACGCCGGTCATACACCCTTCACACGGATGGCAGCAGAAATTCTGACCGTATATCCGGGCAGCTGACGCTCGGCGATGCGCTTGATGAGTCCAAGGCGGGTAAACACAAATTCGTAGACTATGCATACAACCCAGAGAAGCACCGGGCGTTCGCCGCCGTACAGGTGTCGTCACTGAGGCTGTTCGATGCGCAAGGCGCCCTGCTGATGAAGGAAGGCCTCGTGAGGAGACGCCCCGACTCATTGCTGAGCATGGTGGACACGGGGGCCAACGGCATATACCTGCCGTATCCAGGTTTATTAAAAGACATCAAAAGCAAGCTCAGAATGAAACTGAAGAAAAAAGGTTACACCGAGAAGCAGATTAATGAGATGTGGCGGGAGGACCAGGGACCTCTCGTACAGGTCAAGGAAGAGGCACTCGACAGTCTGCCGGTGTTGGGCTTCCACCTGGGCGAGGGAGATAATTCTATCCCGATCAGGATACATCCGAAACATTACTGCGTGCACACTGGGGACGGGGATGTGATAATATTCGTACAGGAATATGCCATGAACCTCATTGGTACACCGTTCTTCAGGGCGTACAGTATTCATGTTGATTACACCAATAATAAGATAGCTCTACTTGAGAATTAACACTCTTGGATGGGTCATGGTGATTATGTTGTTGTGATGATGTTATGTCCATGTGATACACTGAAGCAACGATTTCTCCCTTGCGTTAGAAGACCACTCATATTCATTCATCCGGGTGTGGCCCGCATGTGAAAATGTACCAGGACTTGCTAAGAGCTGCTCCCGAAGTCACACTGTGGAGGTTCCCGCATGTTCTACCCAGGATATACAGGCTTCACCTCGGCTCACGAAACATACAACGAACATACGAAACACGATATACAGGCTCACGAAACTCGCTCAGAGAAACTAGGTCAAGATCCACCCAAGCGTAATAGATTTATTTAATAGTCTTCTTACTAATTGCTGGCGTTAATATTTCATTTACCTTATTTATTAATAGGTTTATTATTATTCATAAATATAATATTCATACCTCAATAGTTCAAGATGGTGACAATTTAATGTCAACCGCGTTTTGTGTGTGTGAGCTTATAGTTCAACGCTGACGGTTCCGGCTTTGTGAGGCTCTTGTCGATGTGCTCAGTTAGGGCCATTCTTTGCTGCACTAGTAGCAACAAGAGATCCACATGAATGGGTGAAACTAGGACTAAATCAGTACAGATTGAAAAACAAATCAAATTAAACGTATGATGCTGTATCATATATAAAAGTCAGGCAGTGCTGCTCAGTTTACGGTGCCATCCTCCTTCTTGATGGTCTCGGCGATGCCATATCTAATAAAACCGAAAATGCACCAGTTTCTCGCTCAACCAACAATTGAACTCACCTGCCAGATCGTCCACCAAATTAGGGTTATCAATGCGACCCCTGAGATGATAGCGTTCTGAACGCCAATAACCATCCATTGCCGCTGGTCCTCCTCGGAAATAGCCTGCAGCCACACTCGGAGTTGGGAAGTGCAAGAACAGAGAACCTGAGAGATAGGGCTGTGAGTTCAACGCCAACTAGAGTAAGTCGGTGAGATCAAGCGGAGCGAAGCGAAGAGTGACCCGTAGTTTTGCAATCCACATCCCTTATTTCAAGATTTCATGATTTCATCAATGATTCTTGACTCGGGAAGCCGGCACGATAAGGCTTCCTGAGCATTCCTCATCATCAGGTGTATTATAGAAGAAATACTTCATCCACAAATTGTGGATGAAGTATTTCTTCTAGAAGACACCAATACCAGTGGAGGAAGGCTCGACTGGTATTGCATTTGGTATCTTTCTTCACAAATTGCGACCTCCTAGTTACCTTCGAAACGAGTAAAAAACTTGCATGCTATCCTCGACAAACTGTACAAACCAATGGATTAGAACTCCTAATTTGGAAGCCGCAGGCCGCTGAGCAGGGTCTTAGTCGTGGGCTACGACAACTGATACCTCCCGGTACTCACGTTAGAAGCCGCAGAAACTCCGACCAGCTCGAGACAGGCCGCACAGTGACGTCGTTGCGGTGCGAAGCCCTCAACTGAGGGTACTGTGGAACAGACCGCTGTGATGATGTCCGAGAAATCGCCAGCTGAAGTAACAACGGGAACACCAATTTTGTGGCGCGCGAAATAGGATTTTCGGTCTGCTCGGATGACCGAACATACTCTACTGATGAACATACCAAGCAGCTGGTGAATACTAGCGTGGACCCCGTCGGCCCTCGATCGAGATCAGACTCACCATCGACACCGCTGCATCTTATTTCGCTGATGAGGGGTCTCGAACAGGTGACGCCAACTGGGAAGGCTGTACACCGGGCGTCAGTGTATCTCTCCACGGCCTTCTCGAGTTCTCCAACTCTGAAAAAGGCGGAGCGACGCACAAGTCACGCTCAGGAAGGAGAGAAGGAAATGTCGCGCGCCACGAAATTGATTATGATCTCGCGCTTACGGAATGGTGATTGAGTAATCTCGAATTAACTTCAACGTGATGAGTCCAAGGGCGAGCTCGGGATACTTATTAACCTGAGAAAAATTCACTTGCAAATCATCCACAATTTCGTTTGAGTCACTACTAACCTTCTAGCGTTCTCTCACTAGAAATGGTGAAATTAAAATTACGATGAAAGCAGACGCCGTGCAAAGTCAAAGAAAGAAACGCCATCGCCGCGAGACCCGCATCCCGCAAGAATCGTAGACTTGACAGTCGTACCCCACTCACCACTCTCTGCAACTCATTCATGCTCAGCTTGCCAATGACCGACATACCGATTCCCGTGCCGCCCACCAGGAGAGCCCCGACGAAGGTCAACAGCAGGAGGCCCCAGAACGTGCCACCGACTAGGTACTTCCATGGTTCGCGTTTTCTGAGATGCAACTGATGAATAGAGAGAGAACCGAAAGAGGAGATTATGATGTTAGATTGGGCGGATGTCTTTCATTGCCAGCATGGGAGGAGTCGGAGTATGGTAAAACACGCATGATACCCGGATACGACAAACATATGCACAATTCGTCTGATGAAGAATCATCACGAAATATGTATGCATTCCAATCAACAGCGTATCTTTGCTACATGAAAGATACACTTCCAACCTAATTCGTATCTTCCCAGCATGCAGGATATCTACCATCTCCTACCTCGCAGTTGAGCTGCAATGGTAAGTGATACCAAAGATAGCGGCAAAAGGAACCAAAACGCCAAGAACGATGGCGAGCACCCAGGACGCTCGTACAGGGTTAATCGGTAGGAAAATCGCAACGCCGAGGCTCTCAGCCAAGTCCATCAGCTGAGAAAGATACTTTTCATGCGTATCTTAGGTCGAAGCATGCACTACTTGCTGAGGGCTCACATGAGTCACAATTGACTCCTGCGCATGCACGCTCGTGTATACTGCCGAATAAATCGCGAACGCTCCGAAAAGTACAAGAAAAACGACGTAGATGAACGACCAAATGGAGCAGCTTATTGACCCGCGAGAGCTCTTAGCTATCAATTCGATGGCCATTGGTAATAATAAACTCACTTAGTGAACCTGGCGAGTTAACTTTTATAAGGTAAAAACGCAGCCCGCCGCAGCAGAAAGCACCGTCTGTTTCCTCAGATATGTATTTCTAATAAAAATAAAATTTTTTATGAAACATTTTAAGCCGTGCATTCCAAGATTATTTGGCACGTCTTTCGAGGGGCCCTCCGAGATCCCGGAAGCCATTAAGAGTTGTGACCTGAAATTTTGGGGCTATATCCAGCGGATATTTCAAGGTCATTTGGAAGAGTATTTTAAAATAATCGGAGTGCAGATCCGAAAATACTATCTTCGGATCTGGATGATGAACAGCGACAAGAAATCTCCATCGCCCTCTACCGCGAGAAGAGACTGCTAACGCGGTTATTCTAATGATAGCTGAATAGCCATCATTAGAATGCTATGAGTGTCCATGAATGCTACCCATGCCCATTACCCCAATGTATCCCATGCCAATGAATGCGATGAGAGAGACGTTTTGATTGATAACGCCATAGAGAAGGGGTGAGACTGAGACGGGATGCAGCAGCAGAACACAGTTGAGTAAATTGAGGGGTGGTCGAACCTCTCTGCATCAGGAGGGGTTCGGCTGATCATAAGCGATCAGGACTTCTGTAAGGTTGATGGACAGGATATCTGACCACACAGAGGATACATGCTCGACGATAGAGACGCCCTTGATCGGATTCGAAAGGCTGAGTTAGTTTTCAGGGATACTCACAGATACAGGACCTGGACGATTTCGAGCTTAAAGCCGTCAGTACTCATAAATACTAGTGACAACTGCCCCGAGGCTTACGAGTTGATGAACGATTAACGATGCGCGAATTATTCACAATTGAGCGGAAACTGACTCCTCCCCGAAAGAGTCTGGTGCTCTTACTGCCGATCTCTACAGGTATCAAGATTTTTTCAGCGGCACCCATCCGCGCCGATCTGAGACTTACACGTCTAATGATCCAAACAACAAGGAGGAGGGCGCATACAGCCGCTATGACGGCGTTAACGAAAGCTGCCTTTATCCAGACATCTCTGGCCTCGGGACTAACAGCATCAACCCACGTCTTAAGAAGCGAGCTGCATAAACATAGAACCTGTGCACGCGAACGCTTACACTCACGAAAAATTTCAAATTTTGGGGTGGAATTTTCCACGATACTGGTCGCATCCCCACAAAATTTTGTAGCCAAATTCTCTCTCCGCTTGGGAATCTCCTCGCTGAAACACTCGCAAGTAATAGCGTGGGGGCGACGCAGTCCTCATCTCCCGCGGGAAGGCCCGCCGGCAAGTCATAACCGAGTCCACGCACCGGAGTGGTGCAGTTCCAATTTGGTGGGCTTAATTAATCGCCGCATCCGTGCAGTAGGTCAGTATGATCCACCCGCCCTACCTGAGCAGCCTGCGTGTTGCCGTGCTGATGGAAGCAATCAGAACAATGGTCCACGCTAGGAGTATAATCTCGGTCCAGTCGGGGAGGCGCTGAACAAACTTCATTTGCTGCTGATATTATGGTAGGATCTGCAAACCAGTCGCGGGTCATGAAGAAGAGCATAAAAAAATCTCACTGGCTCTGGCGGAGCAGGATATCTTCCCGACCGTGTAAGACGAGCATGTCACACGAGCCGAAGGTCGGCACTCATAGGCGTCATAGAACGCCATCAGCGGGGTAATAAATCTGACAGACGGAAAATTGAATTTCGAGCGCCACTGTTCGAGAAACTGACTTATTGATATCGGTGGTGACGTCGGTGGAAATGATACCCTTGGTTTCGACGCTGGCCTTCTCTAGCTGAGAAGACACGACTCTCTCGGTGAGAACGGAAGCACCTCAGTCGAAGAACCTCGCTGCATTCCAGATAAAATACCAAATTTCCCCATCAGGTGGCGGTCATGCTCTCTTGAAGCTACAAAGCAAAGCTTCCTAAATTCCCAAGCGTTCTGCACGCTGCCAAAAGATTGGACAACCGATCACATGAAAATGGAGCGGAGCCCACCTGATGTTCGATCTGTTCATCCGCCAGTCGGCTCAGCTCCGCTATGCCAAAGCAGGCTCCCGCCACAAATACGCCAGCAACCACGAGAAAAGCAAGAAAAAGTAGATAAAGCCCAGGAAGGATACATTTGTAGGGATTAGTATTCCTAAAAAACACAGCAGAGCATGGACAGTATCTTTGGAAGCGCTCGCACTCCGAAGGATACTCTGAGCTGGGAAAGTGCAGAAGGTAACAGATGCTAGGACGGCTTGAAAAATCCTCATCGACCTAACGACCGAAAATTTTCGAGAATTTCCAGCAAATTTTCGGTTGGCCGTTCACATTGACGGGGAAGGCATCTTGATCTCAAATCCCGCAGAGACTCTTTGCGACATGCCGTGTCATCATTGATGACACTCAAAAACACGACAGACGATTCGCCGCAGAATTCCTACAGATATTCATACCACTCCAAGCCCAACGCCCTGAGAATTGAGCCCCCCCTTACCGACCCACCTAATAGTGGAAGAGAGATGCTGAACAATCCCAATGAAACCAGCAGCGCATGATACAGCAGCCATGCAGATAACAACGATTTCCATTATTCCCAGAGGGTTTACGGGAATGAAGAGATTCACACCTTGGGAATGAGCAACCCGGGTAAGCTGAAAGAAAACAACCAAAAGATACTCGACCGCACAGAAAAGATTTCCGTGACTCCAGCATGAACGGTAGTGAGGAAGGCAGCTCGGTGGGGTAATAAGGCGTCGCTCAAGCTGCCTCCCAAAGGCTCACGGAAAACGAAAAACCATAATTTTTACATAATTCATAATAAATTTGAGTATCCGAAAAGAAAAAGATACTCGCGAAGGTCGACCAGGCCAAAGATACTCCTCATTCGGGCTCGCCATAGCATCCTGTCTCGAAGTCAATACCCTCAATCCCGTTGATGATGAACTAACCTACCTCTTCCGGAGACAAGGCGACGTAAACCGAATTATTGATGACACTCCAAGTCAGATAGCAGCTCCAAAGACAAGCACCAACGGTTGCCAATAGAAGGGCAACGTAGACAGTTGAGGTGAGACGACGGAGACACTTCCGGGAGGGGTCCTCAGAGGGCTTGTATACGTAGTCGTCGTATGAATCAACCATTGCAAACAAGAATGCTATCGAATAGCGGCAACGATTCGGAAACGGAGCGGAAACGATATCTCAAGGTTTTTTTTCGGATATTTCCGTTTTTTTTGCACGAAGATACGCACAAGGATACATCAGGACGCGACCGGTTAGCTTAGCAGGAGAACTGAAGCTACGATTTATCATCCGAACAACCCAGGTTCGAACCCCACAGCCGGCATTCCTACACTCAGCTCAAGCCACTCTAAAGTAATATTCAGATGCAAATAGTCCGCCCTCCATGAGCGGGGATTATTGAAACGCCTTCCAGGATACCAAATGAAATAAACACGATCGCGGTCTTCTCCTGCCCCTCAGGCCTGGGCCTCACCGCCCTCATTCATACCCTCATACAGGTCAAAATCGCCCTCACCGTCTTTCCCATCGATTTCCGGCCTGGCAGAAAAACGGATGAATTTTCCGGAAAAAACTAAAAATTTCCCCCACTTTTCGGCGGACTCCTTTTCGTCGGCTTTTACATCGTTCCTTGACTCATCAACCTGAAAGATCCGAAAGACTGAGGGAATCTTGCCTAAAAGCAGCTCCCTGAGATGACACAGTGGAGCCAGTGAGAAATCAGATAACGACTATGAAGTAGAAACAGCTGTTTGGCGTTCCGAATATCCCCAAACTCCAATTCCAGGGCGAGTATCATGCCACCCAACCCTACTCCAACCTGCGACCCCTCCTTTCCTGGCGCCGAAAAAGCAGCGAATTACCACATATTCTTCAAGAAGCGAGTTTTCACGTAATAATTTTAGGCGAGGTTCCCAAACTTCAGAGAGAGTGCACTTCCCACTCGCACTCGTTAGCCGCCTAGCTTTCTCCAGACCCAGGAAAACACTTCTGAATTTTCTCCTTCACAATATGCCGACTGATTAGTCGGAAGATGCAAAAATTGTTTCGATTTCTCGAAAATTCCACCAGCTTATGATGATCATCCCAATGCCCGCCCACAAAGGACTACGAAAAATTACTCAGGACCAGGATCACTCCCGAGTTCTTACAGGAATGATTCAACATACTTAATTTGAACACTATCATATTCGGTACGGCAGCTTCAAGCTAGACAGTCTAGCGAGGAGGCATCCGATCGCACTTTCCATCAATCTCAAACAACTTTCGCACTTTCCAGAAAGACAATCGACAATCGCTATCACCCTACCTTGTCCGTGTGAGTTTCTTCCTGACTCTCTTCGGCCGAGTTCTCCTCCGAACCGCTGGCACTTGACCTCGATGATGATGACGAGGATGAGCTAGAGGTGTCAGAGGAGGAGTCGTCCGATGAGGATTCCTCAGCCTGATCGACGGCAATTTAAATTTACTCTCAATAAGCCACTAGGCTACTAGGCTACTGTGCCACATGCAATAATGAGGCGGCCACTGACCTAACTCGTCCCTCCCCACCCCTTCTACTCAACACCCCTCCTCTACCTTGCTAGTTGGCTCCGACACTTCCCTAGGCTTTTTGGTCTTCGCACCAGCCCCTCCCGCAGTGCTGGACCTCTTACGCTTCTGACCAGCTGCCTTCTGCGGAGTTCCGAAAGCAGCCTTCTCAACGCTGAAGCAAACAAGAATACCTCCTCCCGATCATCGACCAATTCATGCGGGTCTAACGCCAAGCCCGCAGCGACGAGTTCGGGAAGGAGTGGTATCCACCCTAGGCTTGAGACAGCCGAACTGATACGAACCCTTCGATCTTCACTTCTCTTGTCGGGATGCAGAACCCAGGCGGTCCGGCAAGCTCAGGGCCACCTCAAAAACCACTGAGACTCTCCTCACTGAATCACATGCGCACAGGTTGAAGAATTTCCAACTGTCCTAATTAGCATGGAGTCTTTTCGAATGTCCCACGCGTCACTACCATAAATTCCCCAACAAATAAACCGACAACGAAGCGAACCCACCTCGACATGCTCGTCCACTCAACGCTAAGCATCTCAGTGACCTCCTTAGGAGTCAGCAGCTTTCCCGCTTCTGTGGCCTTCAGCTCCTTCGTGCGCTGCGCTAGGAAATTGGAGAACCCCGATCCCTGTCGACCGGCTCCTCGCCCCTTGGCCCCCCTGGATGGCGCCCTTCCAGTGGCCGAGGCCCTCCTCTTAGTCTTCGGCTGAAACACACCAAGTCGTCACTCCTAAATACGATAGATAACGGTGAACAACGGCGGGGACACAATTCCTCCACCTGCGAAAGCTGATCGTCGTGGGAGAGAAACCCGACCAACCAGGAACCAATTTTCTTCAAAACGCCACCATTCTTGAATGAAGAGAGGCAAAATCAAACAAGAGTAGTTTCATCACTACCACAATTTTCACTACTCCTCAATCAATACATCGGGCGAGTTCGACAAAGATGATTTTCCCCCGATTTCGTACTGGTGCGCGTCCCTGGAGGGAAAGAACATCTCCCCCTCCACCAATCTCAAGAAACATTCGAGAGAGCCTCTAACTTTTCATCCATGCATTTTGGTATCTTCCCGACTACGACCTGGCGAATTCCAAAATTCCGCCACACGCCACAACGACGCTCCTCGAACGTGGCCGCCAGCTAGCCGACTCAATTCACCTCATCGAGCCAAGTTCAAACGACGCAAATGCAAACCAGGGCGGCCCACGTACCTTCTTCAAGCCTTCATCTTTGGGCACGTCCAAGAACCGAAGAATCGACTGAAAGAGAAAATGATAATAACCTCCCGCCGAAGTACGGTATAGTGTAGCGACTCCCAGAGTAATGTTGACGACAATTTCCAACTTTAACTATTATTCTTGGCGAAGCAACCTCCATACCCTCGGAAGTCCATTCATTCCGGTGAGACAGTTTCGTGCCCTCACCAAATACGGAAGAATTACAGCTCGAAGTCAATACCGCACTTTTCAGTCATCAACCGAGCGCCAGGCTGCCGAATGCCACGTGGATGAGCAGACGTCGCAAGCTTTGACGATCTGCGTCTCGGATCAAGCTCGCTCCGCGATAATGTGATGTTATCCACCACATTTTTACACGTGCGGAATCGAAAATTTCCGGAAAACATTCGAAAATTTCTGGAAAAAATTCGAAATTCCCGGAAAATCTTCGAAAATTTCCCGACAAATAGGAACCCTAATCGTACCTCTTCCAAGGCCGTGCGACTCTGCGATGCCGGCAATCCCAGAGTACGAGCGATCTCGCGGAGGCTCTGAGGTCGAGAGATGAACAGCGCTCGAGGGGATTAGCTCACCTCTTGCTTCTTGGTGGCTGTTAGAGTCTTCTCCATTCTTTCACGATCCTCGGCACTTTGAGAGCCGTTCCAAGCCCGGATCTGAGGAAAGGCATGATTCCAACCTGTTTTGTATCTTGCAAGGTCGAGCTAAAGATACTCACATCTCTCTTCCTGGTGGATTCCTTACCAATTGAGTTGAACAAACAAACGTGTAGCCTTTTAAGGCCCTCGCCATCCACCGCCGCCTTACTAATCCCCTTCGAAACCTGCCACACCCGTCATCCGAAAGGTCCCCGGATCGATCCCGGCACCCTGCACTCACCACTTCAATATCTCCCAGCTTAATTCCCTTCCCTTCGCCAGCCTGAACTTTCTTCTTCACATCAACTTTTCTTTTCTGAGGCGGAGCGAAGTGCTCCACCGGTTTACTCCTTCTAGTGCTCTTCCTGATAATATCTTCACCCTCCGACGACATTTCCGACTCAACTCCAGGCTGCTGATGATCCTCTGCTTGCGGGGGCTTCTCGGTCGCATCAGCCGTGGACATGATTAACAGAGCCGAAAGGGAAGCTGAAAGCACAAAAACTCTAGTACCTCTTCGCCACGCGGTGACGCTGTCACTTTCTCAAAACTGAGAGCTTCTCATTTTTCTGTCACCAGAGACCAAATTCACTATTGCTGTTAAAGCAGAGCCGTACTGTAAATTTAGTTCACAAAAACTAAACTGAGTTTCGGCGTAGAGGATGCAATATGAGAGGAGTTCACACGACCTCACAAAAATCGGTGTAAACCTTAGCGAGGTCCATAACTTAGCACAAGTTCAAGGGTACTGTAACTAAATCAAATTTTTGGTATAAGGGATCCACCTTGATTTTACAGGAATTGTTACAACAATTGAGTACTGAGCACTTTCAAATCTAATAGTTCTATATTCGAGAACGCGTTACCATACACCACCCATAACAAGGACAAGTTCGACCCACTACGCTACTCGGCCCTACGCTAGTACACAAAGTTAATAACACGTTAATGCTGGTGATGTAGCATAAAATAGTAGCTCAACCCCGAACTTCTTATGCCAATTGTCTCTTTTAATGCTCATTAATTTTTGTCGAATCATGGATTCACTTCTCGGTCTCACTGGCCAGCAATGATGGACCAGCGATCGGCGTTCTCTCATCAAGGACTTGTTGAAGGACGTTTCACGAGAAGGTCCAGAAGGCTTTCAAATAGATGAGAATACCAAAGACGCCACCAAGAAAATTATGCCGAACGTGGAGGATGGAAATATCCGGGCGAATCCAGGCGATACTGATCATCAGTAAATTGCTATTGAACTGTCGCAAAAACCAAGGGATTAATAACCAAACAGTAGCTCTTCTGATAGAAGAGTAACTTAATCTTTATTAGTCAATTTCGGTTTCGCAGCAGCTCCGATGATTTTAACGTTGGTGGTCAACCAGTTCTCAGGATTAGTACTCATCATAAATTTTTGTAATTATTTTCCAAAATTATGTGAGGGAAAGTGATGTGATCGTGAGTCATTTGGCAGAAAAACCTTCCTTGACACACTTAGAAGAGGACACTCCATGGTAGCTGATAGAAACAACAAAGAACTACATCACTGCGCCAGGAAAAAATGAGAGGAAAGCTGATTCCAATAAGAATGCGGTCTGCGTAATGCGATCTGACTAACGTGAAGGTGGGTCCTAGTCTCGGAAAGTACTGCCAGGATTTGGTATAGGAGTGGTACTGAACCATGACCAGCATCAGCCCTCCCAACCATCAGGGTTGTGAAGAGACTGACTGATTGAGAACACAACGCCCGGGTTTCGCCATTTGGAATCCAATCTTTCATCTGCTGTTTCTTATCATCCGCTACTTAGCGTAGCTTCTTGTCGGAGCAAGATAGGATCAGCGATATAAACATTACAGGGTGGTGGTGAATGACGACCACTCATAGACTAGCCTGGGCACCCCGACAAATGAGTCTCCAATGGTGATGGCCAACGGCTGTGAGCAGCTGTTGAGGGAATCGATTCCGAGACCGACCGGAGCCTTTCTCAGTGTGGTCAGCCGACTTGGGAGCAGTGCTAGAATCAATCATGAACGCATTCGTAGAAGCACGGGACCGATGGCTTCGGTACAAGCGTCACGCGCCGCGAAATAAAAGATGCGTTATAGGTTTCCGTCACGCGCCACGAAATTATTCTTGCTACCCCACAGACGATGATAACGAACCAACTCCGACAGTGGTGCAGCTAGAGGTGTCAGAAAGATATCATCGTACTCTTCCTTCTAGCAACTTTCGTTCTTCGGATCCTTCTCGCTCAATAACGACCCAGCGGCAGCGGAAGTAGTAGAATGCAGAATCCACCATTACAGTATTCTCACGATTGTCCAGCACCTGGCGTTGACGTAGAATATGTCAGGGCTGTTCTAGGTGGGTCCGCCTTGACCTATTTTGTATCTTACTAGGGTCGACTAGAAGATTCATTTTCAGCCAAAGCGGCCGAAAACGCTCAATTGAAGGTGCCCAGTGGCGTGAAAGACAACTTGATGGGCGATACTGGCGGGAGCTGCGCCGAAAAGGATACGCCCTATGTAATGAGTATCTTTTTTTCTGCTAAGGGCAAGGTCGACCTCGAGGATTCAGGTTAATGATTGGACAGGAACGCTGAGGACTGCATCGACAGCGTCAAGCTCATCTGCCACTTCGTCGAACGGTGTAGCCCCTCACGCAGCCGACACTCCCGGGGTGCCAGCCCTTGACGATGCATCCTCGGAAGATCAGCATAGAGCGGTAGTAGTGGTGGGAGTAGGGGGAGGTGTGGTATCATTATTATCCGTTTTATTTGACTAAGAGGGAGCGTCTCGCTTATTACTGAAAGAAATGGCGATGTAATTCCAGCGGAGTAAATACACCCTAAACTTGCTGGCGGTCGTTTCGTTAATACACGGACGCGAGTATGATTATCATTAGAATGAGTAAGGAAAAAAAACAGTTTTATCATCGTCAAATCAATGAGGGTTCGAACGAAACCATTTATCGTCCGAGTTGGACGAATAAGTCGAATAAAGCATCACCGTCCCGTCATACAGTATCCGCGGTAATCGCTAAATGCGAAGAAGATGAAAAATTCTTCGTTATTTTTCGTGTGGGGTAGCTCTTCTCGAATGTTCATACTCATCATTCGTACCAGTAGTTACCATTTTCCAACAAAAACAGTGTCATTGGTTAACAGCGGTTTCCTTGTATCGCCATCGTTGTAAGATACCAAATTTTCCCGGAATCTGGCGAATATGCTAAGATAATTCCCTTCGTGTTGTGCCCAGGTACAAGAACTAACTTCGCAGATCGTCAACTTCCTCAATGCTGCAGGCGGCGCTGCGGCTGAGTCGTACTCTCCTGAGGTAGTAAAGAGGGGAAATTGTGGTATGGAATTTTACGGACGACATTGCTTTCGCTGTTTTCGAGCGTTGGTAATTGTGTAGGGGCAGTAATTTTCGAAAAAAAGAAAAAATTTTAAGGGAACGGGTGAGTGGTGCCAAAGGGGAGCTAGGTTGTTACACACTAGCCACAACGTCTTCTGGGACTAACGAGATTCCGGAGTAGAACAATATCCAGTTTTTGACTTTGCGAATGCCTTTGCTTGGCATCAAAATGATTCCTCTCATGCTGCTGCTTCGCAAGGCCTCCTTCGATCCGCCATTCTCCTTTCAGGCCAACAATTCGACGGATTTTCCAGCGGCAGCAGCAGCGGCTTCCTTCTCTTCGTCGCACTACTGCGTGTTGGTTTATGTTGATGGGATGAGCTTTACGTACCAGCTACTCGAACACGACTTGAGGAAGGTCATAAGGGAAGGAATTGGTCGGTGGGAGAGTGGACAAATCTCAGAATTGTGGGAAACGGAATTTTTTGGGTTTTTTTGCCGACTTTCGGAATTGTATTTTCTGTTTTCTGATTTTTTGGTTGTTTATTTGAATGATTAGTGAGAAGAATCTTCGTCAATTGCTATAATAAAGGTTCTCGCTCGTATCGTTTTATCGCGGTTATCAAATATCCGGGCCTCCCGTTTTTGGTGGGTCTATCACAATTATTACCATCTCATTTCTTTGGTAAATTTTCTTGTATTTTTACATCGTTCAGCTTTGCAGGTATTCGGAATGTACGGTAATGTCGGAAGGCGTTGAGATTTGCCCGGGAGGGGAGTCGGCAGTTGTTCGCTTCTTTACTTGGGACGACGCGGCCACGGCTGTTAGAACCCTGCATAATAAGGTCCTCAATGGTGTAAGGGGCAGGCTGTGTGTTGAATGGTGAGTAATCGGAAGGTCTCGGGTTCGATCCTAGGCGGAGGGTATTCAGGCTTTTTGCTGTTGCATCCGGGAGACTTCCGTGTACTGAATAACCTTGGCTCACTTCTTCCAGAGTATTCACCCTTCCCTGCGTGAAGCATCTTATGTTAGACTGGTTTTAATAGCTTAACGTCGCCGAGGCGAGGTTGAAAAATTCCCTCATAGGAGCGTTCTAGGGCGATCCACTTTCGAAGTTTCTCTTTTGATTTTTTGCCCGGCCAAGGTACTACCCTCCCAGCCAACGTCAAGTATGGCTCTCAGAAGACTCAGCGTTGAAGACGGAGTTCGTTACCGGCCGTCTTGCCACCGACCCTGCGGTGTCCTATCGCGGGCCCTTCGGACAGCACACGTTCGCAAGTGAATTTAATGGCGCGCGGGAAGTTCCCTCTAGACCCCCGCCTCCCCCGCCTCCTACGGCACCTCCTGGGGATTCGAGCCAGAATAAAGCGACGACCGATGGACAACCTATTCGCAAGTGAGTACTCCGTGGTGTGGGTAAGAAGGTTTCGATCGGTTGTGGCTGTGTCGGTAGCATAAATTTGGGATCTTGTCGCGTAATGGAGCCGGGCAGCAGCCGTTTCAGTGGTTAGCTTATGATCATTGTCTTTCGTGAAAGGACGACGAGAAAGCGCTTTTCTTCCGAGCTCTAAATTCTCAGGTACACATGTCGGTTTCGAAATTGGCATTGAGAATGATCGTGATTTTCACGTTGCCCGACGGATAATTGGAACTAAGGGTGTTAATATGAAGAGGATCGTGAAGATGTCTGATGCCAAGCTGAGGCTGAGGGGGCGGGGCTCGGGCTTCCTGGAAGGCAACATGAAACAGGAATCTGATGAACCGCTTCATCTATGCATATCATGCGTTGACCCAGTTGGGTGAGTGGGGTGGTCAGCTAGTTGACCTGTTTCGTATCTTGCACGCTTCGAGATGAGATTCTTACTCGAATGGTCAGGTATCGGACAGCCAGTAGAGAGGTAGAGAAGCTGCTGAAGGGCATCTACGAAGAGTATCGGAGTTATTGTGAAGACTACGGTTTGGATTATCCCGAAAATTTAACGGTCGTGATGAGAGAGCATCCATTATTGGCTAACTCGAGTTCTGGCAGCAACGCCGCCCTCAATGGTGTCCGGGAGGCTGCGGCGGCTGCTCAGCCATTCGAAGGAGGTTGGGATGGTAGTGAGGGGTGGCACGGCGGGGAGTTCTATCCGAGAGGGTACTT
The DNA here is from genome assembly GCA_013115135.1 of Perkinsus olseni. NCBI lineage: Eukaryota > Perkinsozoa > Perkinsida > Perkinsidae > Perkinsus > Perkinsus olseni. Next base: position 203,619 of record JABANP010000017.1, on the reverse strand, counting down.
TCGAGTCCGCGAGGAAGCTGAGTGTGAGTGGCCGACGAACATGCCGAGTATTGGAGAAATTGAGAAGCTGATTGATGAGAGAAATGAAGCTCGGAGGATGTGCAACTTTAAAGAGGCGGACCGGATTCGAGATCTGCTTCGGGCGAATGGCATTGGACTGATGGATGAACCTGGTGGGAGAGGGAAGGGCTCGGAGGTGACCACGTGGAGGTTGTGGAGGCAGTAACAGGGATGGTGGTTGGTATAAGGAGACTGAATTAACTAGCATGTATGATGAAGCTACTTTGGGAAGGGTCTTATTCTTGATCCAAAAAGTAATGATCGACAAATTCGAGTTTGGAATCGTAATCGTAAAACTAGTACTACTTCTGCTCACCCGCTGATCGCAGTTTTCACGAGAATCTCTTACTATGGAAGATTACGGAAGAGGTTGATTCTGGTGGAGGCTGGGATGGGTGGGGGAGTGTTTGGGCCTTCGGCTCGAGGAGAGGAGACGGCGATTGTTGATTGCCTCTGATGGTCTGCAAGGGCCTTGTAATATGTCATTGATGATATGGCAGTGTGGCGCCGTTGAGGAAATGCAAGATTGCAAGATCCACGAGCGGCAAGTCATTTCTCGACGGTTTCGACTGTTAGTCTGTCTATGCATCTTATACGTCTATCTTATATGCATCTTATGTCTCGGAAGCGGCGGCTGGATTTTTGTGTTTTTCTAGTCGAATGGTTATGGCCGTCGGCTCTCACGCTGTGGGACGTGGGTTCGATTCCTGGGTGTATTATATTTCATCAGTACCTTGTTTCTATGACTAAATTCGGGCAGCTGGTGATGGGCCCTGCAGGGGTCCGGTAAGTCCACGTACTGCAACACCGTGTATGAGCACTACGCTGCTATTGGAAGTAATGAAGGTTTGGGTTGGGCCCCTCGCCAAGAGGCTTCGCTCCGCCTGCGCGGATCGCATGTGTATCAATTTATGAGAATCATCGGTGAAGTAACGCACTTAAATGAATATTGGATTCATCCTAGAGTCGTATCTTTCGTCTTGTTTTGTGCAAGCTTCGACCTTCTTCTTTCTCCTTCAGGACCAGTTCGAGTTATAAACCTGGACCCAGCAGCAGAATCCTTCGCCTACCCATGCGCTGTGAATATATGCGATTTGGTAGTAAACACGGGTTCTTTGTGGTGGCCCATTTCGGGAGGTTCGGATGGTGATAATTTCGTGGCGCGGTGAAAAGTCCGAGAACTTCCTCTTAACGTCGGTGAACTCAGTCAAAAATTTCAACTCTCGTTCTTTTATTACACCAAGATCGGGCGCTCTGTTGCGCTTGAACATCAGACTAGATTCTCCATGAAATGATGCAAAATTTTTTTCAAAATTACTTAGCGATATAATTTGTATCATTCCGTGAGTGCGATTGTACAATTCAGTCGAGTGGGCACCTAGGTGGCACTCAAAACAGAGGTCTGGTGCTTGCGAGAAAGATACCATTTCTGTCGTGCTAGGTCTCACTGGACGATGTAGTGGAAGAATGTGAACTGGGACCCAACGGAGGCCTTGTCATGGCGATGGAGTAGTAGCTGGGGGGATCGGGTATGCAAAAACGAGTTGCCTTTCGCTGGTGTGCCCACGTAAAGGGATCGTAACTCATGGAGATATCTCGATCACAGTAACGATGCTGTCGCAGGAATCTCCCTGCGTCGTGGCGACCTGACGTCGCTACACGCACAGGGGTGGAAGTCGGTATTCAGTGTTCGTGAGGTCTGCTGAGCCGGAGTATTACAATTTGTTACGAGTGATTCTAGATGGATACAAAATCGATGTTGCTGGTTGTAATTTTGTGATAAATTTTAGCGGAGCGATGCTCGGGACAGATACGTTTTGGAAGAAGGGTTGGACTGGTTAGAAGAGGAGATCAGCCAGTTCAACGACGACGAGTATTTCATGCTGGACTGTCCAGGTGATGAGGAAGCGCTCGCCCGGCTGATCGATTCTCGTAAAGGCGTGAGCGCATCCTGTTCAGGTCAAATTGAGCTTTACTCTCACATACCAGTGATGAAGGATCTGGTGGACTTCCTCACCAATCGCCTCGATATGCGGCTTTGTGGAGTGTAATAAAAATTGTGCTTCGCTCCGCTAAGGGATTTTCTTCATATTTAGGTATTGCCTTGACGTTATGTTCATATCGGATACGCCGAAGTTCATCTCCGGTGCCCTGTCGGCGCTTTCGGTGATGATCAATATCGATTTGCCACATGTTAATGTAAAACATCGGGAGGAGTGGGGTTAAAACGTTCGTAATTTATTCACATTTGATCGATTTCCGCGAATCGTTTTTTCTTGGGTTTTAAGGGTCCTCATTATTCATAAACCCCGCGACATTGAATATGAATTTTCCTATTTTAGACGGGACGATCGAGCATCCGTAGCATGGGGTAGCGCAACCCTTATGACGCCCAGCTTGATACGAAGGACCGCATTTTTTTGTGAGGAGAAAATTTCTCCAAGAAATATTTCCTGTATTCTCGATTGGCGTGAATATGTATCTTTATCGCATGGATAGAGGACGCGGTGTCTGTCAGGGAAAATTCTATTTTTTTCACGTGCTCGTAGTGGTGGTCAATTTTCCGCGAAGTTGATGATTGTGTTCAGGTGCTCACTAAATGCGATCTTGTTGCATCATCGGAGGACCGTCTCGAGGAGTTCCTGGAGTGCGACACCACCGATTTGTGTTTGAAGATTCAGGAGGGCATCAGTGACAAGATGAAGCATCTTACCATCAAAATGGCTGAACTTCTACAAGAGTACTAGGAGAGTGGCCGCCGCCCGCTGGCTCCTTAGGACTGTTTTCCGGGTGGAAGAAGGGCCTCTCATCTCGCGCTTCGAGCACTGCTCTTTTGTCTCCCATTGGTAATGCGGAATTCCCCTTGCTGAGCAACAAATAGAATTCAATCACCGAAATCACGGCTCTCTTCTTGATTTTTTTCGATTGCAAAGGACCGCGCCTGCCCTCCTTTCTCCGCTGTTCCCGGGTAACCGGTATACAGCATCGACACTCTCCCTCGGGGGACTGATTTCAGGTATTCCTTGGTCAGCTTCACACAAGTTGACCGAGACGACGAGGAGAGCATCGAGAGACTATTGGAGATGGTTAACTTGGCTATCCAGTAGTGTGGGGAGAGACTTGCACGTGGCATAGTGGCCTCCTCCTTTCTGCGTGTTGCATATTCTTTTCCGTTGATACAGACCGTGTAATCACGGCGGCGTTGATACTGAAAGCGATTGAGTCCTTCATATTCGTATTGCTCGCATGAGTCCGAGTAGGAGGTGGGGGATCCTTGGTGGAGCAGGTACGGTGAAAACCTGGAGCCGGAGGACAAGGATTACCTTCCGGAAGAGGAGATGGATGGGTCCGATGAAGTGGACTTGAATGACTTCAATCAACTCTGACGAACGTCGCATTCAATCACATTCACTGAAACGTTTCTATTGGAAATGAAGGTCTGTGTTTGAAGTAAGGAAATTCACGGTGGGAAGTTTCGACCTGTGCGTAGGTGGAACCTTCCAGGGGAGTGAGCACATTGGTGAGGGCTTCACTGAGCGCATGGTGGTGTTGGGCTGTAAACACTCACACGGCTAGTGCTTTTCATATTCCGATAATTCATACCTATTCGCAATGCGTTGCATTGGAGTATTATTTGCAGGATTTTGTGGCGAGTGACGTTTTGATCATCGATGAGTTCATCTGCACGGCAACGCAGTTGGGAGGGTTGCAAGGCGGAAGCCCGCGAGGTGATATCATCAGTGCTTTTGGGGCGGTCGTCTTTACCGTGATGACACTTGAAACTTCATGAAATTTTAACGGACTGTGAATAGAATCAACGTGAGAATTCAGTGTCCAATGTGGTAGATGGATCTTTTCGGGAAGGACATTTTTCGGTGGGTGGGTGCTCAGATGGAAAGATCGATCGAAGCCGGCATAGCAGAGTTGACGAAGATATCGGGCAACGCGGAGAGGAGGGAGTCCTCTCGAATACCTCTGGATGACCAAGTTGAGGTAGTCTATTTTCCATGGGCTCACAGGAAAAATTTCACCACGTTTACTCTCGGGATTGGTACTGGCAGCTGTGAGTGCGTCTCAGTTGCTCTTCATGATTTAATCTAGCAGTTCATTATGATGTCGGGGAGAGGATTCGGCGGGGATTGGCGATCGTAGTTCTATTACAGATCGTGACGACGCTGATGAGCTCGACCGAGCGGCAGCTACGAGAGCTCCAGGTGGTGGTGGACGAGATGGCTGCGATTGCTAGCGAGAAATCGCGACATGCGCAAGTCCAGCGGCATAGAGGAATTCTCACGGTAAGGCAGCGACCGGCCACCACACGTTCCTCGATTCGTAGAGGGTTGGGATTTTCCAGTCGAATTGTGTTTGATTCAGGACCTCCGAGAACACTACCGGGGCGTCTCGAAGACGCTGCATCATGAGCTGAGAAGAACTACTCTGTTGTCTTCGGTGGAAGAGGGGAGGATTGGCAAAAGTGAAATCCATGATGACGACGAATGTGAGAAGCGATAGCTAGAGGTGTCAGAAAGTTTGGTGTTTTTCAGCGAATCTTCTGCGAGAGCGAGGAGGGATTGAGGCCTCCATCAGGGCGATGGACGAGATGCTGTCCACTGCCTCTGATACTCGGGAGAAATTAGAACAACAAAATAACGTGTTTGTGAAGATGAAGGGGAAACTGGGCCAAATAGGTGCGACTTGGCAACGCCTTCTCAACGTCAAGAACCTCATTCGCCGCATGTCATGATCAACCTATGATTCTCCATCTGATCGCTGGTGATGATGAGGGGGCGCTAAGCTAGTCTGCTAAAGTATATCGCGGATACTGTGGAGTTACCGTTCATCTTACTGGGTGTGAACAACGCTTCTTTAGTACCAGTCCCTATTTAGGTTCTACCATACCGGGAGTTGATGGGCTCATTCGAAAGATACGAGCAAGGAAACGCAAGGAGCAGATCATATTGGGTACGCATTCTGCCACGAATTTCATCGTCGGCCACCGTCTGCTGGTTAACTCATCCTGCCGTCTCGTATACTTGAATCAGCCCCGCGACGTTCCTCGAGTGTATTGGGCAATTTCCTGTTTATTAGGAATGTTGCTTGAAGGTTGAGCTGAGTGGGAAGTATCCGTCGTTATCGCTGCTTGTCTCAGGTTTGACGTTGGGAGTCTGCGGTTGTTTGACGATATGGTATCGATTTATGTGATATTCATTTGAAAAAGGTTCTTGCGTTGCTATAGTCTTGGAGAGGAGGCACACTCCACGAATGATCGTGAAAAGGTCGTTTTCGCGCACTTTAAGGACGATGCTCACCAACTTCGACTTTTCGGTTTGAGAGTGTCAAAACCTTCGACTAAGACACTAGCTGCCACAATCTGAGACCTCTAGCTCCCTGGCGTGGCTCTCAGCGCCACTGCATGATTCCTGTGGTATGTGAAGAATATAGTAGTAGTATTGTATTTCTGTACTACACTCTTGTTTTGGGTAACTCTCCCAACGACGTGGTTTGTTAAGGCGGCTGATCTTGTCTAATTCGCGGTTCACATAGAATCCGTCAATGCGACGAGTGGTCATGCAACACCCTATCAAGAAGGACGCGGAATGGTGCTGTTGCTCCTGCTGCACCACGAACGCTTCTTTTGTCTGACCTATTAGGCTCCGGGTGGACATGATAAATGGTAAGGTGGCCAACGAATTGAATGTCTCCTCCGACGTGGTGGTAACGCAAGCCTCAGCGATGGTATCTTGCGCTGAGCTAAGTTTGGCTGCACACTCTCTTTGGTGGTTGTCTTCATCATCATCAAACTGTTATCAGTTTGTTGTTGCCTTTAATCATCAACTACTCAATGGTGTGCCAACTCGGTATCAACGGTTTCGGTCGTATTGGCCGTCTTGTTTTCCGTGCTGCTATGGAGAACCCCGAGGTGAAGGTCGTTGCTGTTAACGATCCCTTCATGAACATCCCCTATATGGAGTATCTCCTCAAGTACGATTCCGTTCACGGTCGCTTCAATGGTACCATCGAGGTCGCTGAGAACGCCCTCATTGTGAACGGTGAGACCATTCAGGTCTTCTCTGAGAGGAACCCCTGCGATATCCCATGGGGCAAGGCTAGTGCTGATTACGTTTGCGAGTCTACTGGTGTCTTCACTACTGGCGAGAAGGCCTCTGCTCATCTCCAGGGTGGTGCTAAGAAGGTTCTCATCTCCGCTCCTCCTAAGGATGATACCCCCATGTTCGTGATGGGTGTTAACAACAAGGAGTACACTTCCGACCTTAAGGTTGTCTCCAACGCCTCTTGCACTACTAACTGCTTGGCCCCTCTTGCTAAGATCATGAACGATAAGTTCGGCATCGTTGAGGGTCTCATGTCCACCATCCACGCCACCACTTCCACTCAGTTGACCGTCGATGGTCCCTCTAAGGGCGGTAAGGACTGGAGAGGAGGTCGTTGCGCCGCTGCCAACGTCATCCCCTCATCGACTGGTGCTGCTAAGGCCGTCGGTAAGGTTATTCCCTCTCTCAACGGTAAGTTGACTGGTATGTCCTTCCGTGTCCCCACTCCTGATGTGTCTGTTGTTGATCTCACCTGCCGTCTCGAGAAGGCCGCCACCTACGACGAGATCGTCGCTGCTGTTAAGGAGGCCACTGAGGGTGACATGAAGGGTATCATGGGTATCACTTATGATGATGTTGTTTCCACTGATATGTGCAACGACAAGCATTCATCCATCTTCGATGTTAAGGCCGGTATCGCCCTTAACGACCACTTCGTCAAGCTCGTCTCCTGGTACGATAACGAGTGGGGTTATTCCAACCGTCTCGTTGATCTTGCTGTTCACATGAGCAAGGTTGATGATGCTACTCAGTAAGTTTACTGACAATACAACATTCTTCAATACATTTCCAGTTTCAAGGGACATAATGTCCTCCGACTAACTTTTTTGGCTGATTGCCTTCCCTTATCGCTCGTTTGTTGTGCTTAGTTGTTATTGAGTGGGAAGTTCGTACTGGGACAGGGAGGATGCAACGATTGAGGTACCAGTTCAGGTCCTGAACTTCAGGAACTTATAATCTACCTGTCGCAAAGCATGGGAAGATCGGAGTTGATTTCGTCGGCACGATTCGTCGAACGCGTGCCGGTAGCTGCGAAAGTCGCACGAGGCAGCCTGTTACCTCCACTTGACTCCGCGATGCGATAAGACCTTCCCCGAGGGTACCGCAGGGCGTCCACAGCAATACTATCTGTCTGCAACAGTTTTCCTTCAGTGAGGCTTTTCATTAGTATGCGTCATCAGCTTGATCGCATTGGTAGTTTTCCGGAAATTCTTCCCCGGGTCATCTGTCTTGTGGTGAGGATAATGTTGTCCACCGTATAAGATAGTGCAATTTAGTTGTGAGAAATCCCAAGGAAGGATAATAATCATAGAATAAGTTATGAACGTTGGTGATAATTTTGCCACTCTGGGCGTCGGAGGAGCGGTCGTCCATGGTAGGTCAATCTCTCAACTCGGTCTCCCCAAGTGCTAGTTCAGAGCACAATCTCGTACGGAAGGTCGGACTCGGCTCGAAGGCACCACGAGCCTCGGCCGAATGAGCTTGCCGTCACGCTCATGAAGGCGCTCATTCTGAACCGGTCGAATGTCGTGTCAACTCTGCTCAGCCCACGATTGCCTTGCTCGTGACGATGTTCTGGTCTCGGGCGGTGCGCCGACGAGTGGGGCGTCAAGAGAAATCTCGTACGAGTTCTTCACTGGTCTTAGTCGGACTGTGGTGTCTCGGCTATCGCCGAATTCATCAGTGCTGGTTAGTCAATAGAAATCCAGTTAGTGTGTAAGTAGTGGGTCGATTCTTGGAGTAGTTTTGGTCCCAATTCGAACCACGCAAAGGTGAAACATTCAATCGCTAACCGCTGAGGTGGGGTCATGCATAGACGAACCGGAAGTACATAGTTGCTTAGCAATCATGCCCAACACGCTACGGAAAGATGCTTCAGCACAACACCCACGCATTACGCGGTTCAGTCGTTGGAAGGGGCAGAAGGCCCTAACGGGTTGAATGTCTCCTCCGACGTGGTGGTAGCGCAAGCCTCAGCGATGGTATCTTGCGCTGAGCTAAGTTTGGCTGCACACTCTCTTTGGTGGTTGTCTTCATCATCATCAAACTGTTATCAGTTTGTTGTTGCCTTTAATCATCAACTACTCCTCAATGGTGTGCCAACTCGGTATCAACGGTTTCGGTCGTATTGGCCGTCTTGTTTTCCGTGCTGCTATGGAGAACCCCGAGGTGAAGGTCGTTGCTGTTAACGATCCCTTCATGAACATCCCCTATATGGAGTATCTCCTCAAGTACGATTCCGTTCACGGTCGCTTCAATGGTACCATCGAGGTCGCTGAGAACGCCCTCATTGTGAACGGTGAGACCATTCAGGTCTTCTCTGAGAGGAACCCCTGCGATATCCCATGGGGCAAGGCTGGTGCTGATTACGTTTGCGAGTGTCTACTTGCTACTTGCTACATGTCTGTTCCTTGTCTACATGCTAACCACAGACATCACCGTCCCTGGCCAAGCAGTACCAGTATCCCTGGAACAATCCCTGTAACAACGCAGCAGATGATGAATAAGGAAAGGCAATCAGCCAAAAAAGTTAGTCGGAGGACATTATGTCCCTTGAAACTGGAAATGTATTGAAGAATGTTGTATTGTCAGTAAACTTACTGAGTAGCATCAACCTTGCTCATGTGAACAGCAAGATCAACGAGACGGTTGGAATAACCCCACTCGTTATCGTACCAGGAGACGAGCTTGACGAAGTGGTCGTTAAGGGCGATACCGGCCTTAACATCGAAGATGGATGAATGCTTGTCGTTGCACATATCAGTGGAAACAACATCATCATAAGTGATACCCATGATACCCTTCATGTCACCCTCAGTGGCCTCCTTAACAGCAGCGACGATCTCGTCGTAGGTGGCGGCCTTCTCGAGACGGCAGGTGAGATCAACAACAGACACATCAGGAGTGGGGACACGGAAGGACATACCAGTCAACTTACCGTTGAGAGAGGGAATAACCTTACCGACGGCCTTAGCAGCACCAGTCGATGAGGGGATGACGTTGGCAGCGGCGCAACGACCTCCTCTCCAGTCCTTACCGCCCTTAGAGGGACCATCGACGGTCAACTGAGTGGAAGTGGTGGCGTGGATGGTGGACATGAGACCCTCAACGATGCCGAACTTATCGTTCATGATCTTAGCAAGAGGGGCCAAGCAGTTAGTAGTGCAAGAGGCGTTGGAGACAACCTTAAGGTCGGAAGTGTACTCCTTGTTGTTAACACCCATCACGAACATGGGGGTATCATCCTTAGGAGGAGCGGAGATGAGAACCTTCTTAGCACCACCCTGGAGATGAGCAGAGGCCTTCTCGCCAGTAGTGAAGACACCAGTAGACTCGCAAACGTAATCAGCACCAGCCTTGCCCCATGGGATATCGCAGGGGTTCCTCTCAGAGAAGACCTGAATGGTCTCACCGTTCACAATGAGGGCGTTCTCAGCGACCTCGATGGTACCATTGAAGCGACCGTGAACGGAATCGTACTTGAGGAGATACTCCATATAGGGGATGTTCATGAAGGGATCGTTAACAGCAACGACCTTCACCTCGGGGTTCTCCATAGCAGCACGGAAAACAAGACGGCCAATACGACCGAAACCGTTGATACCGAGTTGGCACACCATTGAGTAGTTGATGATTAAAGGCAACAACAAACTGATAACAGTTTGATGATGATGAAGACAACCACCAAAGAGAGTGTGCAGCCAAACTTAGCTCAGCGCAAGATACCACCGCTGAGGCTTGCGTTACCCCCACGTCGGAGGAGACATTGGTGAGTTCGTACGGGATGACTTTTGACGCCCCACTCGTCAATGTACCGTCCGAGAAAAGAACAACGTAACGAGCAACTAGTAGGCAATGTGGATTTGACACGACATTCGGTAGATGCAAATGAAAACCTCCGTGAGACGTCACAGCGTGGTCATTGGACGCACGCCGTGGTCCGTTCTGGTCGTTTCAAGGCTGAGCCACCATCGACGCTAGCCCCCTTAACGTCCGGAATATTGAAGTCATTCACGAAGTTCATTATCCCCATTAAAATTTCCTAACCACCGAACCACACTGTTTCCAATAGGGGACAACATTATCGCCACGGCAGAACCGATGAACCGGCGAAGAGCTCCCGAAAAAATATCAGACCATCGCAAAAAAATGAAGCCGTGTGATCGGGGATGGACTCCCCTCCAATGATCACCACTCGGGAAGGTTGTCCCACATCCGTACGTATCAACATCCGTACGTATCCACATCTGTACGTATAAATCGTCGCGCGCCACAAAAAGGTACGGACAACCTCGCGCAGCGAGGTTGAGCCAGAAGTAAAGTGTAATTGGTGTGGTGGGGGAGCTTCGGGTTGCGTCGCGGAGCACTCGGGTTCAATTCAAAGTGTGAACATCTTTATAAAACGGATACTTTTTGACATTTTCGAGTGTTATTGCTTTTGACGGTTTCATGCGTTGCGTTGCGTTGCGTTGCCTTGTGTGTTTCGAGTTGCTGAGAGCAGTCCGTGTAAACTCCTGCTGACATTTAGAAGATGGGTTTTGTATCACTTTGAGTAGGCCCTACTCAGTAGGGTGTATTCAATACACTGTATTGTGTGCTGACTCTGAAGGACATCTTGGGCGTTGTAGCCTTTAGCAATTCAAGTATCCGTGGCATCCGGTACTCCATGACGGTCACCCAGTGTCCCGCACACCACTCTACCTTTCAATTGATCAGAGAACACTGAATCAACCACGCATTCACTGAAGCGGAACGGAAGCACAATGGTCATCGGACTCTACACGACTTCAACAGAGTTCGGAAAGTGTTCAGGTAGTACAAGCCTAGAATCTATATCGAGTTTCGGGAAGCGACGAGCCTCGTGATCTCTCAGACAGCGAAATACATGCTCGCGCATCATACCCTCATCGAAGTTCGTGGCGGCCACTTGAGATGGAGTGGATTCCGAAAGCATCAGCTCCGTCATGTGCGCCAATACGTGGAGCCCGCACAGATTGCCGTCGGCACCCTGCCTCTGCACGCCAAGCCTTATGTACATCCTGTTCGGTCCGAACAGCTCGTTCAGACTCCGTCGGACCGTCTCGTTTATGGGAAGGTTGAGACTGTCGACGTAGAAAAGCTGTCCTTGGTGACGAATAGCACCCACAAAATGGCCAGCCCCATTGTTGAGTGGCTGAAGTACAGTCGACAGGGTAGACGTCGCCGGGGCGAACTGTCTTGGTGTGCCGTTTCTGAACACCCAAGTCGCCATAGCCGTCTCTTGGGGCTCCTCCATACTCTCCGAAAACCGACGGTAAAGTAGGAACATCCACAAGTCGATGATGCCGACGTTAACAGCCCCACCTTCCGTTGTCAGACTCCTCCGGTCGTAATTTGTAGCCCCGCGGTCTCCTACTTGGACCCATAAGGCGTCATCTGCTGCAGAGTTCCCATCCGATGAGTCAGCATTCGGGACAGCTCCACTGGAGTTGACTGTGGCTGGTGGACTACGATCTTCAACCGCGTCGAGCACCTCCTGAGAGATAATACCACTAGATGCAAGGGTACTGAAGAATTCCCGAGCGAACTGGGAAACTCAACCCACACCGAGAGCAACCGGGAACGAGAGAACAAACTCGAGTTCATCTTCATCCGCTCATCTCACGAGCTCTGTGCAAACCGCTCTGTGTGATACGTCGATAGCTTACCTAAACAAAGTGCGCGAGCATTGACTCCTTTGGCAAGCCAGGTGCACATCATGTGCTTGTGCAGCACATGTAGCAATCCCAGCACGACATTTTACCGAATTTTAACCGCTCATTTTCAGCTACCATTCTAATCGAGAGTGTCACTCAAACTAAGAGACTCGGGAACACATAGGAACACAGCACATCGTGGAAGAAACACATCGTTATCAGTGTCAGAGTAGCGTTGTAAAGATTGTTTTCATGCCACAGCATGTAGCAGTTGATGCAGCCGTGCTGCATCGTAGTACTCCAAGCTTGGAGTGACTCCAATGGAGTCTAAGACTTCCGTCTGGCTGAGTCTGACCTATAATAGCGTTGCCGGTTACGAAGACAACATCCGGTGCGAGCCATGCTTCGTCTGTAGATCCGCAGCGGGCTTGCTCCACGGGTCTCGATCACGAAGGCTTCCGTCGCCGCGTCCAAAACAGATCCCATCGTCGCACACTACAAGAGCCATGACCGTTGAGACAATGAGCGTGGTTGATGCACTTGTTCTCTCTGCGTGTGCACACAACCGTTGTCATTTGCAGAAATTTGGCCAATGCCCATCTCATCTCCGAGAACGCCCCCACACCATTCGGTCACTCTCTGGTTCGCTGTATTTGATCAGGACTCCACGGTTGGCCGCCTGCAGTTTACGGAAGACTTATTCACCACAATGTACGCCAGATTGTCGTAGGTGTCAGCAGAGTCGCTGACCCCGAGCGGCAAGCCTTGTGATTGCTGAAGTGGAATATCCAGCGTTTCTCCTATCTGCAATGCTAGCTAATGCCACTATACGTTGTAGACTGCAGACTGCAGCTTGCAGTGTTGCCCGTTGATCGGCAATCACTGATTGCAGCTGAAATTGGGTGATATAAAACGTATTAACCCCTGGATCATTGATTTCCTCCCTTTGGCCCAAAGGCTTTGGGGCTTCCGTTGAGCGATGCGACGCTCGAGCGGAGGCCATGAGGCTCGATGGGACTTAGCGAGGTGGCCCCCACCATCTCTGCAACCTTGTGACCTTCAATCGCCTTATGTAGGCTATTATGAAGCATCTGGACGGTCCCGGTGTCGATAAGCGGGACATTCCAGCAGACTAGCAACGGGGCATTTCACGTAGACTGAGGCGGCCGGCTATTGTCGGACGATGTTCTGCGATTTCGCTTCCTGCCAAAACTGCGGCAGCTGGCGATACACTAGTATTTTGAAGATCGCCATTGTGCAAAATTGGCCTGACAGCCGATCCGGCTGAGCCGGAGCCCTTCGTACTGAGAGAACGTGGCGATTATATCATGTAGATCACGACGTATAGGGAAAGCCTCCATCGACGAAGGCTTCGTCACGAAGCGAGGTATGATGAATACCATATCAGTAATGTGATATTACCAAAGGCATTGTCGGGGAGAGAACGAAGCAATTATCGCTGCGCAATGCGCATATACTGCACTTGTAGCCTACAAGATGTAGGCAAGCTTTAAAGGAATTTTCAAACAATTTTGATCTTCGGAACATTTTCTTCCGACGACTTTGGAAGAAACCAAAACCGCTTATTCCGAAGACCTCAGTCAACTTCCCATTCCAGCCTTCCCCCCCAAATCCGTAGACCCCTCCCGTCCCGTACTACATCGCGATTATCACCATCCTCCTCCGTCCTTCTCGATCTTCTCTCATCATCACCGTAACTCCGCGGTCGCCTCTCATAGCTTCTATGACGATGACGGTCCCCACTTCTACTGCGACGGCGATGATGTCGATGTCTCCCCTCCTCGTCTCTCGATCGACTGCGAGACCTTCCCATTAGACAAAACAACGCTGAAAATCTTGCATACCCTCCCCTAACAGGCTGAGCAAAAACTCGGAACAATAATATCGAATCGAAACGTTAAAATCAGTGTTACGCGCCGGCTTCCTGGTCGGCTATCGGGTTCGCGTGGATGACGATCTCCTCGATCACCTGAACGGAACATAATACATTTAAGGTTCCCCGTCGTACGCAAAGTGCCGTTTCCCGAAAAGGTAAAAACGCGAAGTCACTTCGCAGGCGGAACCCGTCGAGTGGGAATTTCGCGATGGAAGCGTGGACTGCTTTTTTTAATGGGGTTTCCCATATCACGAATGCAGCTGTAGACTACAGGACTAAGTCCTCGACGGAGCAATCCGCACAACCGAGGCCTTCCAGCACCGCGATCGATAAGAATAAATTCAACAACCCCTATAAATCCTTCCCTCTCCCTGAATCACAATATCTTGGGTGGGCCAGTTCTTCTTTCCCACCGGCACTTGGTCGATCTTCATCAAAGTGTCCATCCCGTCTATTAGCCTACCAAGTACCGTGTACCTGAGACGAGCTTTCCTACCAATATCCACCACTACAAAAAAATAAGCGACTAAAAAGCGTCATTTGTGACTCCAAGTGAAATCCCGTCAAACTGTTTAACTCAAACAAATAACGGGCGTATCTGTCTCATATAACCAACAGCCATTCTCCCTATCCAGCAAACCGTGATACTACCGCAGTCCATAAGGTCTCCCTGAGACGTCACTCGCCAGCTCTGGCAAGCCGTGGTTAAGGATAGTGATGAATTTTGCAGGCGAGCGATATCACGAGTCGTGTCGTAGGAATCGGTTAAACGGTCGGATACAAAAGTGAACATTGGTAGGATTGAACTCTGGACACCCTCTGACTAACCACGAATGCAACCCACTACACCATATTTACTTGCAAAAACCTTCAACCTCGCTGCGCGAGGTTGTCCGTACCTTTTTGTGGCGCGCGACGATTTATACGTACAGATGTGGATACGTACGAATGTTGATACGTACGGATGTGGGGCGACGCTCGGGAATGGCATGCGCCGGGAAGATCCTTTGCGATGCGACAGGCAGAATACCAAGTTCCTAACCCGCTACATTAATCGTTGTGTCCTATCTGTCCCCGTACAATCTCTCCATTAAACAACAACTGAGCACAACAGATGAGCATTGAGGAAAGGCAATCAGCCAAAAAAGTTAGTCAGAGGACATTATGTCCCTTGAAACTGGAAATGTATTGAAGAATGTTGTATTGTCAGTAAACTTACTGAGTAGCATCAACCTTGCTCATGTGAACAGCAAGATCAACGAGACGGTTGGAATAACCCCACTCGTTATCGTACCAGGAGACGAGCTTGACGAAGTGGTCGTTAAGGGCGATACCGGCCTTAACATCGAAGATGGATGAATGCTTGTCGTTGCACATATCAGTGGAAACAACATCATCATAAGTGATACCCATGATACCCTTCATGTCACCCTCAGTGGCCTCCTTAACAGCAGCGACGATCTCGTCGTAGGTGGCGGCCTTCTCGAGACGGCAGGTGAGATCAACAACAGACACATCAGGAGTGGGGACACGGAAGGACATACCAGTCAACTTACCGTTGAGAGAGGGAATAACCTTACCGACGGCCTTAGCAGCACCAGTCGATGAGGGGATGACGTTGGCAGCGGCGCAACGACCTCCTCTCCAGTCCTTACCGCCCTTAGAGGGACCATCGACGGTCAACTGAGTGGAAGTGGTGGCGTGGATGGTGGACATGAGACCCTCAACGATGCCGAACTTATCGTTCATGATCTTAGCAAGAGGGGCCAAGCAGTTAGTAGTGCAAGAGGCGTTGGAGACAACCTTAAGGTCGGAAGTGTACTCCTTGTTGTTAACACCCATCACGAACATAGGGGTATCATCCTTAGGAGGAGCGGAGATGAGAACCTTCTTAGCACCACCCTGGAGATGAGCAGAGGCCTTCTCGCCAGTAGTGAAGACACCAGTAGACTCGCAAACGTAATCAGCACCAGCCTTGCCCCATGGGATATCGCAGGGGTTCCTCTCAGAGAAGACCTGAATGGTCTCACCGTTCACAATGAGGGCGTTCTCAGCGACCTCGATGGTACCATTGAAGCGACCGTGAACGGAATCGTACTTGAGGAGATACTCCATATAGGGGATGTTCATGAAGGGATCGTTAACAGCAACGACCTTCACCTCGGGGTTCTCCATAGCAGCACGGAAAACAAGACGGCCAATACGACCGAAACCGTTGATACCGAGTTGGCACACCATTGAGTAGTTGATGATTAAAGGCAACAACAACAAACTGATAACAGTTTGATGATGATGATGACAACCACCAAAGAGAGTGTGCAGCCAAACTTAGCTCAGCGCAAGATACTAACGCTGAGGCTTGCGTTACCACCACGTCGGAGGGGACATTCAGTCCGTTAGAGCTCTTCTAATTCTCAGCGGCTTGAGGCGCAGAGAAGCTGCACGCGTACATTAGAAGCACCCAGCGGTACTCCTGCGGGTACTCTCGCGTCTGCTGTGATCGAACTGGCAATCATAAACTTCTGACCGTTGTAATAAGCACCGCAGAGAGTACATACCATACCCTCATCATCCTTCGCATCACTGCGTGTCTCAGCTTCATGTCTAACGCCGTTGCCGACTCAGTCAGACTCAAAAGCCGGTATGCTCGCAACTGACGATGAGCTCTGTGCGGCGTTATACAGTTATACCGTTGCTGCTCGGTTCTGCCTCAGTCTTTCGCGGTCCACTCCGGTTCGCAAACTCTACATGTCCTTCGCTCCATCGAGCCTTCGAGTGATTGAAGTAAGGAGATCGTCACGTGTAGCCCAACTAGAACCAAACTCCCAATACAAAATGAGATCAAATAATAATTGTTACTTTTGTTGATGATGAAAGAAGTCTAGGCATCATTACCGGACGCATGAACAGCTACTTGAACTCCAGCAGCATGTTGTTGTCAGGAGGCAGGCCAACGCAGGCCTTCAGGACATTCTCCAGCATAGCACGCTGCTTGGCAAGCGAATTAATGCACGGCGTTCCATCGGGAACCAAGGGGGCCTTCGTCAAGTAGCTCAGAATAACAGCGAAGGGATGCATCCCACGAAGTTCCTCTCCGTCCTTGGCGAGCTTGATGCGTGTCACCAGCTCGGCCAAGAGGACGAGGTCGATGATCAAAGGAGCGGCGAGAAGGGAGTCCTCGCACGTGTTGTGCATGACGATAGTGTTGAGACCGTTCATGAAAATCTGTGAAGTGTACTCGTCCATAGCGCGCTTAGAATCACCAACAGCGGGGACGTACTTGATGACAACACAGTGGTCGGGGTGCTCAGCCTTGTTGTACAACAAGGCGTTGCTGTTCACCATATCATTCACAACATCAGACTTGGAAATCTCCTTCGAGCGGAAACACTGAGGGGCCGATAGGTTCTTGCCGTCATTGTTGCCGAGGTGATTGTAGCTGACGATGGACGTGGGCTTGAGACCAGCGCCAATCAGAAAGTCGACCAAAACAGACTTCATCTTGGTCTGGCCGGACTTGAAATCATCGCCAGCAATGACCGCGCCCGGGAGACTCTCAGCGAGCTCCTTGAGACCAGGGACGTAAGTATTCTGAGGGTGAGCCGTTCACGAAGGGAACGCCTTCCTCCAAGCAAGCGATACAGTACAGAGTGCTAGGAGCAACCTCAGACTCGTTACGGGACACCGAGGCCAACAGCTCAGCCTTGGTCGTGTTAACACCGGGAATGACGTCAGCGTAGCGCTCAGTGTTGGCCGTCCAGAGAACAACAATCTTATCACAACCATTGGCCTCCTTGAAGTCACGAATGTCCTTCTTGACCCGATCTATCTGTTCACGCTTCGCCATCGTCTTCGGCATGATATTATCAGCCCGGTCCTCCTGGTTAGCCGCGATGAAAGCCGGGTCATAGATTCCTGGCAACGGTACCATCTTCTCCATCATCGGTTTGAGCTTGCTCTGAAGGTCGTACGGCAAGACCTTCGCCCGCTTCATCGCAGCGTGCATGTTGAGACCACTGATGTCCCAACCGCCCAGCACAACTTCGTTGGGGTCGACCATAGGGACCACCTTATTCATAGGAGAGTACACCTCCTTGCCGTTAACGTTACCGAGACGTACGACAGAGGCTTGAGTAACCGAACCGTAGTAGTTCGGGCGCTGGGCGCCTTCCTTGGTCTCCCAAGTCACAGCGTGCTTGTTGGCCAAAATTCCGGCAGTAACAGTGGTACCGTTGTTGCCGCCCCAACCGACCAGCATAACACCGAGCTTGGGCACCCTTCTGTCAGTCTCGAAGTTGTACTTGACCGTTCTTGGCTTGACAACCCATTGGCCGTCGCTGGACTGGGAGATGTCGGTGGTGTGGTAGTCGTAGGAGGCCTCGATGTGAGTGTCAGTGTACACTACGTTAGGCGAGTCGACAGTGAAGGAGGGGCAATGGACCGCCATTTTGGGCAGTTAACTTTGAAATGGGGAAAACTGAGCGTACTGATTCCTTCCCAGATTTATCGCTTCCACCAGCCCACGAGTGATGGGAAAGTTAGTTCAACGACCTACTCACGTTATGAACAGATCCTGGACTTCATTTTTCACACATAATTCAATTCAAGCGACGATCCCAAACTTCAGAATCGTTGCATTGCTCCCTTGTTCACGACAAAGGGCCGTTGGGATTATATGTGCCGGAAATGGCAATCGCCGACCTTGCACGGGCAGTAGTAACCAGCAAGTGAAAAGAGCGTACGGCACAGGAGAGGGGCGGTGACGAATTACGTTGTCTAGCGCCTCACTTTTCGAATGAACTCATTTTCCTGGTCACGCTTTTTCGTTGAGGAACTCCAAGGTAGCAAGATTCGGCGAGCGACGTTTGACTTTTTTCGAGGAAGTCGGCCGCGGAGCTGTCGCGATGTTACACGGAGGGTGATAGAGGAAGATGCTCTTGCGGGTCTGAATCGATAGGGAAGCTTTCTGGCTCTCTCTTCAAGCGGTGTCTCGACGCCTCGCGCTTGACTGGTATGGGGCGAGTATCAATCGTATGCTGCGTTCAGGCTTGTGGAGCTCATACGTTTTTCTAGTTTAATACGAATAATGGTGCAGTGGGGAGAGAGCTAGGTTCATCTTCACGAGGGCCCAGGTTCAAAATACCCCGGATGATGATGATGATGATGATGATGATGATGATGATGATGATGATGATGGAGATTTTCCGGGCAGATTTACGCGTTTGACGAGGGTGACGCCGTCGTTTCTTTGACGCCTGGCGGGCACAGTAATCGTTCACCAACCAGCCCTCCCGATGCTCACTAGTCTGCAGGGAGTCCAGTTCCTCCGTTGGACCGAAAGCGACGACAGAGGGCAGGTCGCTCCAGGGCGCCTGATGAGACACATGGTCATTCAATTGAATCAAGGGAAGCATCTAAGAACAGTTCACGTAGTCGGTATTGTTGTGTTCAGTGAGGATAAAACGTTCTCGTGGGAGTAGTAGTAAGGAGGGTCTTCTTTACCTGAAGGACGATAATACCATTACACTCATAATTTCTCAGTGGTTCACTCATTGACGATACGGTGCTGTGCATCAGTATTTCGAAATTTTCTATTTTTCGTTTGGAATCATGAAGGCGACTCAGGAGTGTCCAATATCTTCTCACCTGATGGAGGAGTTGCGGATGTTTTGGTATCGGATTTAGTAATTGTATTATCTCCCGATTGTTGGAGGCTATGTCACGTCTACCGTACCCGGAGTATATCACCAGGGAGGAAGCTGAAGCAGGTCTAGCAGACGGGTCCTTGATTTCGGGCCTTCTTCAAGTAGTACGGGGAAGTGGGCTGGTGGTCAAGGATCATGTTTGACCACCGGGAGGTATCGGGTTCGAGTAACGCGTCTCGTATCAGGTAGTTCAACAGACCCCGAACGACGCATTTGTACGAGTCAGACCGGATCGAACCAGAGACGTGGATGAGTAGAAAGGGCACGGCATTCCCGGCGGGGGTTTTCTACAGCGTCTGGGCTCATTGGAAGCTTTGGGAGGCCGAAGGCGAATTGTGAATAACTCCTGAGTGATGTCCTTCTCAGTAAGAGTAATGTAGACATTCTCATAAAAGGGAAATTCGACCGCAACAGAGCCATACATGGAGACGAAGTGGTGGTGCGTTTGAACCCTCCGGAGCAATGGGTAAGGCGAATTGGGTCCCTTTATCATTGTTAATGCTATCCCAAAACCATTCGACGATCAGTCACTGCGAGAATATCATCGAAATCACCCTACGCAGTTTGCTTTTCGTCGGCGATTCGCTATGCTCGTCCCTCTGTTCGCTCCAATTGTCGGTATTTGTACCAGTGAGTTGTGGTTGGTGTGGTAGCATAAACTTGTCCCCAAAAAGTTATGTTCATAGTGAGAAAATGCACCGAAGCTACTTCGGATTTTGACTCCCTGAGCTCGCGTTGAACAGGTATCGAAGGCGAGCGGTATGCAGATCCGTATCGCACCCGAATTCAAGGATTTTAATAAGAATAAGAAGGGCAACGCTCGAGGGCGTAGCTCCAGTACATCATCCTCATCCAGTGACGAGGACGATCTCGTGCCCACTAGAGCCGATATCAAGTAGGTTTCGAGGTCCCGGGTTCGATCCCGGCAGTTGTTAATATCCTTCTTCGTGTTGGTACCGCATGGTTGACGGTGTTTATTCTCTAATGGAGAGCACTTGATATCCTCCAACCGATCAGTAATTTCGTGGCGCGCGACTCAGACGTTTGGCGAAGTGTGAGGGCCGTGACGAAGACGCCGTTATGCATGAGAGCTCGGAGGAGTCTGATGACGACACGAAAGAAAGAGCGACCGAGTGCTTCCGGACGGCGGTAGTGGTGTACGTGTCGAAGAAGTGCTGGACTAAGCATCCGTAGGAGGACACGCTGCTGCTGTTGTTGTCATGTTAATGAGGGATGTGATGATAGGTTTGTATGCACGTTAGAAGCTAACAAGACAGGAGGAGGTGGAGATCCTCTGGATGGAGCTATTGGTAATAATAACAGGGGGTTGAGCTATCCGCATGGGGAGCTCGGGAGTCTTCTTCGGCAAATGCCCGTCACACAGTGGAAGATGCCGTGTTGCCGCATAGACGTGTACTTGTTTTGGCGAACGGTTGCCTTCGTGATCGCGCGAAGATGGTGTGAGTGAATCTTCCTCTCTCGTTCTTACCTAGGATCGAGCTAAGATATTCTGGGTATCGTAACCGTTTCACTATGAGGCGTATCTTGTCTAGGGCATTCGCATCTGGACGCCGCCTTGAATGGATCGCTTCTGAGGTCTGCGCTTCAGATGCCGATCCCCTCACCTCCATGGTGCAGCCGGGAGACAAGTTCATTCGAGCTAAGCCAATGAATAAGAGATTGCCTTGGATGCTCATTCAGGTGGGTCTCATACCACTCGTCTACCGGATCACAGACAAGAAAGAGCGTGTTCATCGTAGATTAATGATGTTGTCTCTCGTGTCCTGCGCCTGCCGGGCCCACTGAACGGTCGAGTGATGATCCCGGTGCAGATGCTCAAATGGGGAACCAACTCGGTGTTGCCATTGGGGAGGTAGTAGTTGGGAAAGGTGTGGTATGAGTATGCGAGTGTATCAGGTTGGCTGGGAAGCCTTTCGGGAGTGCTGGGGACTTGGCCGCGGAGACGGCGGCTTGTCTTGAGGAGGCTAATCTCGAGCACCACGCTGCAGACTTCAGCCGACAAGTCTACGACGAGGTAGTACGCGGTATTGGGAGATTTCTCATCGCACTGATATCAAGGAAGAGCCCCGCGAAGTGGCTTCGGCTGGCTTAGAACAAGAATACGATCGCTAGAGCATTGCAATAGTTGTTGCTTTTCATGATCATGGTCCGACGACTTCGTTACGCTCAACCATGCTTGGTTCATATCGCCACAGCTTTTCTCGAAATGTGTCCTTTGTGTAGAGCTCGGAAAGAGTAGCGTCATTGCGGCGATAGAACTTCATCGCACCCCGCCGGGCTCTTTCTGTACACTCGCCTGGACTCCTAAATAACAGCTGTACTGAGGACGGCCCTTTTTCCCTAGCTTACGGTAGGAATGAGTATTCACATTGAGATGAAGTCTGGAACGTCTCATACGTGTTCGTTTCTGATGACCATTTTTGGAGATTTCTGACTTCGTTCCTGACGGACCTTTGTATCTTACCCTAGTATGTTGGGATTCGGCCGATTCGTGGCGAAGCGTGAAAGAATCGGGTGATGATCAGGTGGACCGGATGGTGGCCAATGCTGAGGCTGAGTACAGAAGAGAGATGCGGCCTGGGGGTTCTAGACGGGATCTCACGAAGAAGCGTATCTTTACTGTGGACCCCGCGACAGCTCGAGATCTGGTATGATACGCTGGCTTGAGGTTGGAGGGAGTATCTCTTGCAGGATGATGCTGTCAGCATTGACGTGGTAGACGAGAATACGGTTGAAATCGGGGTTCATATCGCTGATGTCGCTCACTATGTGAAGCAAGGTAATATCTGAGGTTGAAGCGTGCAAGATTCACAATAGCTCGGATTGACTTGTTCGTCTCAGGGTCAGCGGTGGATCAGGAGGCTCAGAAGAGGTGTACATCTGTCTATCTTTGCCACAGGGTACGTCGAAGAGTATCTGACGCTATCCCTGGAATTCGCGCGCGCCCCCAAATCAACTGTGTGCGGTCTGTGGAAGCCAGCGGTGTGCGCTGGCCATGATCTCACCGCTGGCTTCAGTATCGGTCACTAGTGGCCTCCACACGATAGCAGCGAAGCGAAGTTTCCGTGTATTCTTTTTAGATGTTCCCGATGCTGCCGGAAGGGCTGTGTGCGAAGCTGTGCAGTCTGAACCCGGCTGAGCATAAACTCACCTTCACGGCTACATTCCGAATCAATGTTGATACCGGAAGGATAATTGGCATCGATGACGACAATAACGTACATGATTTGCGAAAATTTTTGGTATGATCTCTACGCATGTGCATTCAGTTCACTTGCGCCTCTGGTCCGAAGTTCTATAAATCTGCTATCAAATCGTGCTGCCGATTCAACTACGATGAAGTTCAGGACGTTCTTGATGGGAAACCTCTGGCCCAACAGTAGGTGATTGCGACGGGTGGTGGCCAGGCTCGAAGTGTGTCTCCCTCAGGCCGCCCGTAACCGACGGCCATACTTGGGAGGATGTGGAGAGTGATCTCCATCTGCTCTACGCGGTCTGCAAGAAAGTAGTTGGTCAACTGTTTGATGGTTGTTGATTGGTGCTTGGTGCCAGGTCCGAGTGAATCGCTTTGCGGACGGCTCGGTGAAGATCGATAAGCACAAGCTTTTGTTTAAGATGGGTCCAGAGACCAACCTGCCTATCGGGTACGGCTTGGAGTCGCACACGCCGAGTCACTGGCTCATTGAAGAGGTGAAGAGGGAGAGGGGCCTGGGGCGATGATGGTTGTGCATTGTGGCTGTGTGGTCTAGTGGTATGATTCGCGCTTCGGGTGCGCGAGGTCCCGGGTTCGATTCTCGGCTCAGCCCTATCTTTTCTACAGTTGATGCTGGCTGCCAACCGTTGTGTTGCTACTGCCATTGCCAACAATAAGGATGAGAAGATGAGAGAGATTGCGGTGCTGCGACACCACGACAGACCGATCAAGGAAGGTTTCGAGAAGATCACCAAGTTGCTGCTCGAAGACTTGCGTAACACCAAAATCCCTTCCTGCGGATGTTTCTGTTTATGCTGCTCGATTTAGGTATACCCAAGACCGTGTGGTGCGCTGGTGATGGTGGGGATAGCGGTCTGGTTTTCAAGGCGCTGACTAACGTCAAGAAGGAGCTCACGCCTGAGGCAGGCCTCTCAATAGAGAACATGGTTATGAAGACCATGCGACCTGCGGAGTAAGTTAGCATTACACATTGCGCTCAAGTAGCAGCAACTACTCAAATCGATCGCCGAATGCTCGGAACATGGCTGTCGTGCAGATACGGTGTACAAGGGTCAGATGGTCGAAGCGTGTCTCACTATGCCCTCGCCTTCCCACTTTATACTCACTTCACCTCTCCCATTCGACGTTATGCTGATGTTATGGTACATCGTCAACTGCAGATCCTAGTAGGCAGATCATTCGAAGCCGTTTGTGCCGGCCCGTGCATCCGCTGTCCGACTCTAAGAATCTTACATCATCATTCGTGTGTAGTTGCAACCAAACGAGAAGAGGAATCTGAAGATGACGGCCCAGGAGCACGAAGCACAATGCGAGGAGTGCAACAGTAAGACTGCGTGGTGGTTCTGTCTTCGCTCTATGACGGCTCTCAGAGATGAAGAAGTCGAGTCGTGAAGCTCAGACGAAGTTTGATATCACTTTCTTCTGTATTTATCTCCGCACGAGAGACAGTCTTCACTACACTACTGGCACTGTTGTTGCTATCAAGGAGAATAGCCTGTCTGTGTATATTCCCAAATTCGTCAAGGAATGTCAAGTGTAAGTCGAGCGCATGCACAGCAGCCTCCATCAGCCCCTCAGATTCTACAATGTAACTTTGCCTTTCTACAAGGGGCAGCAAAGTCCTCACATGACGGAGGAGCTGAGTTTATTAACCAAGCCTGCGTCAGTTTCCTACAGGACCGGCCAGGCAGTTTACGAGTGGGAGCATCCCAATGATGAGCGTCGTGGGCGCAAAGTGACAGTCAGGCTTTTCTCAGCGGTAGGTCGTGCGGTGCTTCACGATGAGCAGAAGATTCTCCATCAGATACCGGTGGCCATTGTTCCGACGGATACAGTCCCGGTTGATTTTGTCGCTGTAGCGCTGTCGCCCTTCCACCCCCAGTACAATAAGCTGTACGATGCTTCCAAGGCTGAGGGATTCCCACAGTATCATCCCGTGGTGGATCGCAGCTCTTCCATTGAGTCTTCTTAATGTGTCGTTGTTGTTGTTGAGTCCTCATCCATTAGTAACAAGCTATTAGTTTGTCAGTCATCATTACTCAGAAGTCTCTCTTGCTGTGTTGTCAATGCAAAGTGATGGTTATAGCGCGAAACCCAGCGGGGGTAGGTGGCCAAATTGTGTCAAGGCTTGACAGTCAAGCAGTACTATAGTAACTGCACTTGAGAATCAACATTTCCTCCTCGAGTTACTGAGCTAGCCACTGACGAATCAAGTGAGTAGTCCTCTTCCATTGCAGGACGTTGCTTTTCTCTATGTATCCCAGCGAGTATTCTCGTTGCCTCACAGTTGTTGAAACCTTGGCCAAGCACTATCTACCGCTCATACCTGTAGACTGCGTCTCGGACATCTGGGAATTCGCCCGACCTTGTCTGACAGCCTTTTCTGAACCGGAGAAAGTGGCCATCGGCGTTCAGGCCTCTCCCTACCACAAGCGTCGTGATGGCTCGGGTCTTCTACTACTGAGACGGTGGAAACGCTACCAATGCGGGCTGCTCGAGGTGCGACAATCCGGGGAGAGTTTACGGCATCACAACCTGAACGTCGGGTTCCTGCTATGTCTGGCGGTTGACTTTCCAGCCGGAGGTCTCGTTTGCGTCGAGCAGAACACGGGGCGGTCATGCCGGTTCACAGATTGGGAGTGCGGGGAAAACGTTTCTGCGGCGGAGCTACAACCATCTCGAGTTTCTTGGCAAAACCTGCTTAGTTACATCAGTCGCCCTGTCTTCTCTCGGGACGCCTGTTTTTATGGTCTATCATGGCGAGGTGACTCAGTGATCCGTATTGGTCCTGATGGATCAATCAGCACTTTCCTGGATTTTGCAGATCGTCCAGCGCAGACCTTGTGTTTGTATGAGGGCGAAGAGCAAGCGACTCAAATTCTGATTCTGCAGCGAGTTTCAGAAAAGGCAATAAGTTCCTCCCTCTCGGCATTCTCAATTCTCGGAGAGCCACTCGGTGAGGTGACTAAGTTGGACCTATCAAACGGTGACTTGGACGTCGATAACAGAAGGGCTTTGTGTTTCGCGGTCGGCTACTGTGACGGTCTCGATACCCTCGCCGCATTTGTCATAGACATCAAGCAGAGGTCCGTCCGTACCTGTGTGTCTCTACCCGAGGCTGCCTTGCTGCGGATGTTCGTTCGGAATGATGGGGGCCTTTGGATTATCACTGAGGACCGTCATGTGGAAGCGTTGGACCCCGTTTACATATAAGCATCTTTGACGCCTCACGGATTTTGACGCGAAAAACTCCAAGGAGATTTCTGATACTTTCTTCTTATCGTGACGAACTTGGTGAGACTCGCCGCTGTTGAGGCGGATCTCCGCTGAACAATTAGGTATTGTATTTCCTGTAGCTCTCGCAATGCACAGTGGGTGGCTGAAAAGAACATGCCCTCATCGGCAGCTGCTGTCTCTTGATGACTAAGTTGCAGTAGCCATGAGTCATAGCCCATGATTCATGGGCCGTGACGCACATATGACATGGGTCCTGAGTAGTGACATGTTTTCAAGTGTTCCAAGTCTATTGAGTTGAGTGTCAGGTGCGGGAAGCGCCGTGGATCCTACTGAAGCAGGAGGAATAGTTTACTCTTAGCGATAGCCACCACATCGCAGACGATTGATGTCAGATGCCGTTCGTTGCTGCTGCACTGCAGGTATTGAAAGCTATGCGGGAGGTTCCGCGATGAGACACACTGTTTCAGAAGCTCGGGACTTTCAGCTCAGGAAGAGCGTTCCGGCGCTGTAGGGAACTGTTACTGAAGCTGTTACAGCTTCATTAGGCATCATCAACGAACGGTCCCCGCAGATCGCACAGAAGATTTGATCCCTATGATCTCATCTCCCTTCGTGCGTTTCACATTGGGAACCGCCATTCCCTGTGAGAGCCCGCGAGTCACCGCAGAATGCGGCAGCTTCAGTGCTACTGACTTCAAGTCCTCAATTAATGCGAGGATCCTTCAGAAGTGCTATGATCACCATCGTCTTACCCAGAAAGCGCAAGATCTTTCACGGACCGTCCCACGAAGAGCATAACATAGTCTCAACTGGCCTCCATCGGCAGACAATATCTCCTGGATGGAATTCTCGATCATGCCGAATTCTGCTGAGCACCTTTTCAAATGACTCACTTCTCCTTAGCTCCCACAACTGCCTATACTCTCTATATTCCTGGCTCGTCCTGGACCGCATCCTACGTTCCAGCTCGAGTTCCTCCAGGAGCTCCAGTAATGCTTCCCAATTCTCAGCCAACGTGGACAGGCTGATGACGAGCTCGTCCACCTAGTCTCGGCTACTTCTGGTTTCTTGGACCCCTTTAACATCTTTTATCGCCCCTCTACAATGAAGATGCTCATCAGCTTCCCGGTTAGGTTGACGAAATCCAACCGAACCCCAAACCGATGGAGTAACACTATCTAGTGCTCCGAAGATACATCTGGTTCTTATCGGAGGCCAGTCGAGTCGACTGGTAACTGACATCCGGGAATCCCGGACCGGGAGCCCGAAAATCCTGAAAGAAGCAGTCTTTCCTCAGAAACGACGCCATCAGCTTGCATAGCTCGAGCCACTGTGCGAGGTGATCTCACATCGAAGTTTGAACCAACGAACCTTTGGTGTGTGCCAGGCAGATGGATAACAGAGCCACAGGTATCAGGGATCCTAGATGAAAGTTACATCTCGAAACTCACCCTGATAACCGAAGGGTCTCTATGCCGTAAATAGAATAGCCAGATACAAGAACACGGTTATCGTCGGGTGACATCAACCTAACCGAACCACACCACACATTATCAATATGATCGAAATTATACGCTGACGAAATGTCTCGTGACCCAAGCTCAACATAAAACCCGTGTCCATGCTGGGACGCTAATCACAAGGGCCGTATCGTCCAAGACCATTCATCACATCAGTCGTGTACATAATCCGATAGGTTTGCCAATGTCTTCGTCATTCAAGATAACCATTACTAGAAGGAGAAATAGATACGCAGTGAGATAAGTAGCACTTTATGAGTAGCGATTTAGTAGTGAGATAAAGTAGAACTTGCGACCCACATACAACTCAGTAGACGGGGACCACTTGAGAAAACAAGCTCACTGCTTCGTGAGAGAATTATAGTAGAGCTTCCGCATACTCAGCGAGCAGCAAGACGCGTAGGGAGCGTAGCACATCAGGGTTCTCCACCATGTTACCAGTCATGGCCAACCCAAGTACTAGGGACATCTCAAGAGACTGTTATTAAGAGTAAATCATCATTCAATGGGCGACGCTAGGCTAAGATATGGGGACAGCTATCTTGTGTGCTGTGTGGTCAGGGACCCTGGCCACCAGTCACACAACACGATCTTCTTGTTGGAGTGCAACACGCTTGACTCAAGGTAAGAGGTCTTGCGGCGGTATAGGGCTCGAACAATGACCGGACCCAAAATTCGTCCATCCACTGATAAGCCACAGCCCCAACTTTTATAGGCATACCAGAGCGGCCCGTGGGCATGGAGGAGTTTACATGAATGGCAATTCATGTAAGGGAATTTCCGCCACGGTCCATATTGGCGGAGTATAACAATATAGTCTGCTCTAATAACATTCATCGCCTCTTCATAGAGTGGCTGCTTGGTGCAGGTAGTACTGGGATGCCTCAACCATCGCTCATCAGACCTCGGGATCATTGGATTAAGCAGCGCTTTTACCGTGAAAGCGTGAAAGTTTCACGCACCTGTCTCAAAGAGAGTCGCTATTCTGCCTTCGAAAAGACGGAAGTTACTGACTGGTGATAGAGCTGGCGCTTCAGCGGTAGAGTTTCTAGCCCAGTGATCATACGGTATGAGACATACTGGCTTAGTGCGCAGGGTTGCAGTGTGCCACACTGCGGCCCGCAGTGACACTGTTCTCGACGCGGACCTCCTCGGTGAAGAGTCCTCACTCCCATGCCACACTGGCATTGCCACTGTTGTGAGTCCCCGCTCCCCCCATCACCACTCGAGAAAAACGCTGGGCGTGGCAGTCATTGATGCAAATAATATCGATCGTAGGAGATTAATGCATCTCGGCGGCTTAATTAGTCGGTGCAGGGTCGAACAGGAGAAACGGAATGATCTTTAGCGCGCGCCAGCCACTGAGGCATAAATCAAATATCGCTACGTACTGTCTCTCTCGCTGGAAAACCGCCAAGCGGTCAGGCGGCAATGCCTCCCCGCGGACAGCATTGGTTCTCAGGCGGATAAAGCCATGATGAAATGAGGCAAAGTGACCTGACTACTTGCCAGTGAAAAAGGTTATTGAGTTCAGAGTGCTGACGGTCAGCAGCTGACCTCGCTACACCGAATCACGCTTTGGAAAGCGGCTTTCCGCTAAGGCTCGGCACCTATTGAGGATATCTGCTCCGTTGGGCTTTTGTTAGACGCAGTTTTGTCGCTCATATCGACCCTCTCCCGCTCCTCAGCAATTGAATGCCAAGATGTCCCTCGTATTCCCCAGCGAGCGCTTGCGGTCCCTGCTCGTTATCGAAACACTCGCGACGCGATATGGAATGCTCCTACCAGCCGACTGCATGTCCGATATCTGGTATCTGCTGAAGCCTCTCTTGACAGGTTTCGGCCCTCCCGCAACTCTAGCCATCGGCATTCAAACGTCTTCCTGTTGCCGGGTACCGGATGGCTCCAGACTCCTCGTATTGCGATACTCGAGTCTCTGCGAATGTGTTGTCCTCGAACTTCGGGCTCATAGCGCTACCGTGGAGCACTGTGCCCTCGATGTGGGCTTTCTGCTCTGCCTGGCTGTTGACTCTGAACAAGGAAATCTCATCGCCATCGAACAGAACACTGGACGCTCATGCAAATTCGTGAATTGGGAGTTGGGAAAGTCGTTCTCAGGCGTTGATCCTACTATAAGGCACCTGCCCCCCTCATGGATGCCTCGGCGGACATTTACAGACTGTTTCTCCAAGCCCGTGTTCTCTTCTCTGGACGGCTGTTTCTATGGACTATCGTATGGCGGCGCTTCTGTTATCCGTATTGGCCCCGATGGGTCAACGAGCACCTTCGTAGACTGTGGTGATCGCCCAGCAAGGGGTCTGTGTGTGTATGAAGGAGGAGAGAAAGAACCTCAAGTCCTGGTCTTGCAGCGAATGACAGGCGGAGCGAGAGGCACCGCGCTCTCCGCCATTTCGCGTAGAGGAGAGGTGCTAGGAGAGGTGACCATGTTAGACCTCTGCCCTGCCGACGTGGACGTCGACAACAGGAGGGCTCTGTGCTTCATAGTCGGCCACTATGATGGTTCGGACACGCTCACCGTGTCCATAGTTGACCTCCGGAAGATGATCGTTTGTTCTCGCGTGCCCCTTCCGCGAGTGGATTTCTGTCGCTTTTTTGTCCGCAACGACGGCGGTTTATGGTTCATCACGAGAGATCGTTGTGTTGCTGGCCTCGATCCTATATTTGCTTGATTCATCTTCATCATATTTGGTCCCTGTTCGGGTTACCGGATAGGATTCTCGGAAGTCCTTCCGCACTAAGTATTGCTAGCCGTCAGATTTCTCACTACACCATGTAACATGATACTCCCTTGTTACGTATCGTCAGAAAGAATCGTGTTTCGTCAAGTCCACTCATCTTTGGGAGAGTTACTTCGATCTGCTCACTGCGTGCCGCGCTACACCCCTTAGCGAAATGCTACCCTGCAGCTCACGATGCGGCTCGCCAGATGTCTATCCATTCTCCCTTTACTCATCGGTGCCGTCTCGCTCGCATATGCAATGGTGGTTCTAGTCCTAGTGTTCAACGCCTCGACCCCACCCAGCGAACAACACGAGCGCAATCTCAGGGGGATCCTGACGCCCGGCTCAATACGGAGCCTAGACAGCATCTACGCAGGTGGTGGCGCCATCAGTTCCACGTCACCGAGCAACGAGACAACACTCCCCACGATGACCACTGAGCAGCATTGGATTGAAACATCGGCAACTACCGGCCAGTCGGCCGAGACTGACAACTCTTGTGGGTGGCGCTGCAACGTTCATGGGTTCTACTACATGTGGTACCGCAGCAAGGAGAGGGATGGGGCCTGGGCCCACTGGAACCATCGACGGCTGCCGCATTGGGACCCGCAGATTGCGAAGAAGTACCGATCGCCGATTGGCAATCGGATAAGGGAATGAGTCCACGAGCCGCTCTCCATTCAGAATACTGTGAATCCTTCAAGAATGAAGATTGTCTTTGAAAAATACTTACCGCGCGCTTTCGGTTCCTCCCATCACGCAGCGATTGAGTCTTAATAATTTAGATATTCTCAAGACGAGCACGTTCCCGAGAATGACGATATTGGTTCGTCCTATTGGCCGCAGCTTGGGCCCTACTCCTCGCTGGACCTCAAGTCATCTCCACTCACATGGAGATGATGAAGAGAGCTGGTATAGGTGTAGTTGCTGTGAGCTGGTACGGGCGTTATTGGCCAATCCACGACCGAATCATCACAGCCCATGATTCACAAGGTATCCTCCCGGCCTTCATGACCCCGCTCTAGACGGTCGAAATGAGACCGTTGATCTTATAGGGAGCTTGCTGCTAGATGCAGCCTGGGATCACGGCATGAGAATCGCCATACATCTCGAGCCGTACGAAGGTATGCGTTAGCTGCAGCCACCCACAACGCTCGGGCTGCAGGTCGTGACCCCGTGTCGGTGCGTAAAGACTTCGAGTACATTCATCAGCATTACGGAAGTCACCCGGCTCTTCACCGAGTTGCTAGTACACATGGTGGAGCGCTTCTTCCTCTGGTGTGAGTCACCTACACAGCACGCCGCGTCAGAGCACAACAGCTAGCGTTGAGGATTTCCCGTCCTCGCCCGTAATAACGTGGGTAGATACATCTACGACAGTTATCACAACTCACCCGAGGAGTGGGCGCGGCTGCTGAGTCCAGCAGGAGATATCTCAGTCCGCGGTAAAGATGGCTTGGACTGCACGGCGATCTTTTTGTGGGTTGAAGCAACACACGCTGCATACGCGAAGTCGGGATTCGGTGAGCATGGGGAGGCGCCAGTGATGGCGAAACTATTATGTAGATTGCGTCAATCGCAGTGCCGTCACGCTTCGCTTTGGCTGCAGCATGCGCCCCAGTCTCTCCCGGCCCCTCTGGGATGTTGGCCGTGTTCCCTGAGACGACCGATCAGCCTCACTGTCCTTCCAGACGGTTTCTATACGTACTTCGCGGCCACTGGCTTCGTGTACGGCAGTACTCCCTCCAACTGGCCCCACATGAATAGAGTGGCTCAAGAGGAGGGCATCTACTTCATACCAAGTGTGAGTGCGTGATGGCCTTTTGATTGCGTGACTCGGTTCTCGTCTGGAAAACTGCTGCTCAGAAGCCACGTGGACTACTGTCGCCGGTTGCTCGTCGAGCAATCCTCGATAACCGCGATGTTAGGGTCACCACCGGTGACTCGCCAGGTGGCCGCCACCCAGTCGCTCGTTGGATGATTTTTCCTTCGGCTTGTTTGCACTTCTGAGAACGAGTCCTCCCCGATACCGCTGATCCGTCGGAACCCGAGCCCTCGTCTGCCTCGGTATCGCACCGGCAGTGCCCCGCTCAAACCTGTGAAGTTTCAGGTGGGACCAGGCTATATTGATGTGGAAGTACGACCCTGGAACTACGCCAACACCCGTGATCGCCGCGGCGGAGGGTACTTCGATGATATGTTCACCGAGGCTGCCAAACTGCAACCGAAAATGGTCAGACTTTCGGAATGGTATCCTCGTGAGAGTCCGGGTGTCGCTGATCCTCAGGTCTCCATAACGTCCTTTAACGAGTGGCATGAGGGCACTAATATCGAGCCCGCTGTGGATGGCAAATCAAGTGTAGCTTCGCTGAAGTGGCCGTCTCGAAACTACCTGAGCTACGGCACTGATCCTGAGTTCTATCTGACCAAGACCAGGCAGTGGGCTGAACGCATGTTCAAGCCCTCCCATGGTGTGATGATTTCGTGACTCGTTACTAACGAGTCGTCAGGCTCCCATGGTGGGTGAGTTGAGTTCGCAGGAGTCGCTAGCATGACTGCAACTAGATGGCTTGTCAAATGCTTTTGGTGAAGGCGCTGGACCGCGCTACCTAGTGAGCTCCTGAGATGACGGTGGGGACCTGAATGAGGTCCACGTATCATCGGTAGCATCTTAGCTGTGCAGTGATCCAGTACCTGCTGAATGTGCCTGGTGCCCTACTGACTGGTGACTAGTGAGTCACCAGTGGTGACAGTGTCTAGTGACTGGTGACAATGTCTCGTGCCTGGGGACTGATGATTGGTGACAGTGCCTAGTGTCTGGCGCCTGGCGAGTGGTGACAGTGTCTAGTGTCTAGGGCCTGGTGACTGGTGACAATGTCCAGTGTCCGGTGACAAATGACAGTTTCTAGTACCTGGTGACTGGTGACTGGTGACAGTGTAAGACACTGTCTAATGCCTGGTGACTGGTGAAGATGTATAGTGCCCGGTGACTAGTGACTGGTGACTGGTGACAGTGTCTAGTGACCGGTGACTAGTGACTGGTGACCGTGTCTTGAGTCTAGTATCTAGTGCCTGGTGACTGGTGACAGTGTCTAGTGCCTGGTGACTGGTGACAGTGCCTAGTGTCTAGTGCCTGGTGACAGTGCCTTGAGTCTAGTGCCTGGTGACTGGTGACAGTGTCTAGTGACTGGTGACAGCGTCTAGTGACTGGTGACAGTGTCTAGTGACCGGTGACTAGTGACTGGTGACCGTGTCTTGAGTCTAGTATCTAGTGCCTGGTGACTGGTGACAGTGTCTAGTGCCTGGTGACTGGTGACAGTGCCTAGTGTCTAGTGCCTGGTGACTGGTGACAGTGTCTAGTGCCTGGTGACTGGTGACAGTGCCTAGTGTCTAGTGCCTGGTGACAGTGCCTTGAGTCTAGTGCCTGGTGAGTGGTGACAGTGTCTAGTGACTGGTGACAGTGTCTAGTGACTGGTGACAGTGTCTAGTACCTGGTGGCAGTGCCTAGTGTCTAGTGCCTGGTGACTGGTGACAGTGTCTAGTGCCTGGTGACTGGTGACAGTGTCTAGTACCTGGTGGCAGTGCCTAGTGCCTAGTGTCTAGTGCCTGGTGACTGGTGACAGTGTCTAGTGACTGGTGACTGTGTCTAGTTCCTGGTGACTGGTGACGGTGTCTAGTGCCTGGTGACTGGTGACTGGTGACTGGTGACAGGTGACAGTGTCTAGTGCCTGGTGACAGCGCCTGATTCCTACTGCCTGGTGACTGGCGACAGTGTCTAGTGACTGGTGACAGTGCCTAGTTCTGGCACTCAGGACCTGAGTCTCAGGTCGCCCATTAGTCGGGTACGACATGTCACTGTATCCTTGGATACTGTACTGAATGACACTGTATCACTGGGAACTGTACGAACTGTCACTGTATGACGTATCACTGTACGGATTGAAACTGTGCGAGATAGTGCTGTTTGGATGAAAGGATTGAGTCTGTGGGAACCCGAGCCTGTTCCAGTTGTCACTGCACCAGTTACGACTCACCCGGCCGATCATATGGAAAGTCACTTGGTGACTGGCAGTTACTGACTGCTGAACACAACTCGACCACTCTGCAAGTGATGCAACAAACAACCGCATTGCGATGAATAATATATGACGTCAAAAAATCTCGAACTAACTGCACAGAATTCAATGGTCCTTCCCGAAGGTCTCAAGAATGTTCAACAAGGTATTCCAACTTATCCACTCTAACTCTCGACACATTCTCTTCCCCTTTTCCCAACAAGAAAGTCGACCACGAATTTAGGAGTGTCGAAATCACCAGACCCATGCCACGTATGCCCACCGCCATTATGGCGTACCAGCAGAACTCGAGAGCTCTTTTGCCGACAACCCTCATACTCGAGGAAGTTGTAATCCTGGTCAGTCCGGACCTCGGTGTAGTTGGTGTCGCAACCCAGCCTGGATGACCATGCTTTCATGTCATCTTCGATTGGTGGGTATCCGAGCAAGCGGTTGCCCCCATAAGGGACGAGGAAATCAGCGGTCCCGTGAACGTTGGCAACCCTCGCTTCGAGTTCGGTGAAGTTCGCGGTGCACGCCTTGATACCCCCCTCGGAGCCGGGTTCAAGGACCTCTACGCCACTGACAGAGACTGCTTTTGTGACCACGTCCAAACACAAAAGGCCTTCAGACATCATCCCACCGTTGCTGAACCCCGCAGAGAAGACAGGCAGAACGCTGTCGGAGTTGATCTCGGACAGAATGGCCTTGATAAAACCGAAGTCGTCAATTTTCTTGTTCGTCTGACAGCACACACCTGCGTTGAATGAGTTGAGATAGAAGCCATTAGGCAGGCCACACGGGGTCACGACCATCAGACCATTCTCGTCGGCCAGATCGACAAGGCCGCTGGCATGGCGAAAGTTGTGACATGAGTCGCCCAAGCCGTGGATGTTGAACAGGATGGTGCGAGTTGTCGTATTGGGAGTATACACGTAGTAGAAGCGAGTACCGTTCTGATGGGTCAAATTACGGTACTCCTCGACACCACCGAGCGCAGTATTGGCGGCGCTCCGATCTTCGGTGACTGCCGGAATGGCCATGGGCGTGATCGTCATCTCCATACCCATCACACGGCCAAGTAGAACGACGCATAGTAAGACGCTCGACATGGCACCGAACAAGCCTGGACCGACCCGAACTTTCCGATCTCCCTGTCACCCCTCAATTGAGAGAACACTGGTACACCGAGACTATCACAGAAAATCTAAACACATAGCTGGTTTCACTGTCATTAACGGATTGTGGCTGCAGAGGTATCAATTGCTCAATAGGCGTATCTTTCGAACTTCCCGAGCTCGCACAGAGACGCCCCAGATACGGAGAGGGTCGGCCGTATAAATACGAGTAATAGGAGGACAGCTACTAGGAAGGGCCAAACGGGACACGATAGTCTGAGCATGCAGGTCAAATACAAACAACAGGGGGATCATAGACTCCGAGCGACCAGTGATGAAGGCCAGACGGTATCCAACGTCGAACCACGGATTCCATAGGGGCTCGAACGAGTACAACGGTGTGCAGTCGATCTCACTAACGCCAACGGACTCGACCCGTACCAACTCTTCCGCTACGGACTTGCCTTCGACCAGCCGGGGACGCAGGGCGAACACACAATTGAGGGATGGTGAGTAGGCGATACAGTGAACCAAGGATTCCTCCTGCGAGGTGAGGGAGCCTCGACGAGGCCTGCTGTCGAGGGATGTCCTCGAGATTGCATAGAGACCCGGCAGAGTTGAGGTTCGCGGCTTGGCCAGACCCCAAAGAGAGCCGTCATTAGTACACAGAATGTCGTGCATGAAGTTCGATATTCGCCTCCCGTCTCGAACCGGCTGCCACTTCGCTGGTGCTGCGGGGGTCGCTGCTGCCCAATCGGAACACTTATAAACTCGTCCCTGTTGGGAGAGGCAGATGATGCTGCCGTCCCGAGGATCCAGACACGCGGAAGGGACCCGACCAAGATCGACTTCCCCTGTTATACGAAGTTCTTGGCCGTCACAACGACCGGTGTCCGTGATCTCCCCAACTCCCCAGCCTCCCGGAAGCTCGGAGAGGTATAGCAGTCCCGATCCGTCAGGGCGCTTGAAGAGATCCATGTCCTGCGGATCCCTACTCGTGCAGTGGAAAACCCGTTCAACCTCTGCCTTGGTCAGGACGGGTCGGGCGTAGGCCCAGACCGACAGTATCAGCTCCAGAGGGGGAACTCGAGGAGGAGCTTGCGCTCGATCGAGCGAACTGTCAACAGCGTCCGATCACCGGGCGACGCGACTCGCGTTGCCATTATAAAGCTTGCAAAAAACTACAGAATGAAGACGATTCGCCGCGAACGTACGGCCGAGCGTACAGAACGCAGGTACCACAAGATGCCAATGACGATGACCTCTCTCTGAGAGCAACGTTCTTTGGCTTGATGATGAAAAGAGCCTAAGGTACGTCGGTGATGCTAGTCTACCTAAGCCGTACTGTCGTAGGCGTTGAACTTCACACTCACGCACACAAGACGCCAATACCAGACGGAGCTCCGCAGGATTCTCCCATCGTTCACTCCAGTACTATTAGTATACAGGCATATCCTTCAAGTTGTCCTGTTGCGCAACATACAAGGTGGCGGAAAGCTAATTGATGCGTGCGACGTTCATGATGCCCGGGCGAGTTCCTCGTCGACCTCAGACGAAGTCGTATCGACTGCTGCCTGGCCGAAGGCATCCATGGCCCGGGCCAAGGCGAAGCATTGAGGAGCCTGAGCAGCAGCGATGCAGCCCAGCATGATGGACAGAGCCTTCGGACCTCATCAGACCGAAGGGGAATTTCGTCATGATTCCAAACGGTCACCTTGTCTATCACAGGGCCGCTCACGACGTACCTGACACGGGCTCGCGAAAACTGAGGGGAAACTACTACTTCACGCAATCGAACAATTCCGTTGTTTTTTCCTCATCCAGCTTCTTCAGGATAACGTACCTGACAAAAGAAAACTCTCAACCTCCCGGCGTCGCTACGGTCCGACCCCGGAGCCCATCTCGAGAGGACTCAGCCCCGGCCCGCTAGGAAACGATCTCTTCCCGAATTCTACCCGTGCATGTCGCCACAGTCGAGGTCCTTCCCTCGCAGCTCCCGTCCGCGGAAGGCAGACAACTTGTTACTCGTCTTCCCGTCGTATCTAGCCAGGCAGGCTCGGGAGACATTCCAATCAACTGCCTGTGAGAGCCACCGGTCCTTCAAACTCCGTCTATGCGCATGCGTGCACAACACAGGTGGAAGCGCCGGTCGGGGCATCCTTTCCCCAAGTCCACGGCAAGTTCAGACTTGGTTCGGAAAGAAGGCATCTTAGAGAAAATTCCCGAGGAGAAACGGCCGGTGCCGAGCGGAGCGGTGCCACCCTCTCACCCCATCTCATCCTCGACAAGGAAGTACTCCTTGACTCGGCCTAAGAGGAAACGCCCCAGACAGTCACACGAGCGGCTAGATCACCGGAAGGCAGAGTGCATCCGAATGACCCCGGTTCGATCCCTGGTGGACGCACATTTGGTAATGAGTCCACCTCCCGTAGCTCCGCCATGCGCCAACGCCGGCAACCAGTGAGCTCCAACAGGCTCAGCGCACTCCCCCTCCTTTCCGGAAGCCTCGAAGACCGGAAAATTCCCTCCTTCAGAAGCAACGGCCATACAGACGAACTGAGATCATCAGTCCCTCACCCAACCCAACTCTCTGTCGGCTGAATCGTCAAGATTCACAACATTCCACAGTGGACATGCCACACGGCAGCAGCAGCAGCAGCACGAAAGCCGACAAAACTTCGCAAAAATAAACTGGGTAAAAACAACTGATAATTATGTCTCTGTGACTAACGTCTGTGCGGACCACGCCAGGCCTTCAGCGCTCACTCGCTGGAGCCTTCCCCTAGACAGAACAGAAACTCCGCCCACGCCCGATGATGCGCCAATCGGACCTTTATCAGCCTTCTTCTGACTCCGATCCTTCGAGCTAACAGCGGGGGTTTGCTCTTGGGACAGCTTCCTCGCGAAGATCGGGTGCAGACGTTTGCTGTGAGAGCCAGCGGCCGCCGAGCTGAGGGACGGCGGGTGAAGACCGCCTTAGCGTGCCCGCCTACCTCCCAACGGCAGTGGAGGCATCGCTGCCGGCCCGCTTCACAACCTGGAGAGACGCAACGAACCTAGCACGACGGGCGTACTGGTGGCCCGTACTACCGCTTCGGGCTTGTCCCCAGCCACTGCCTTCCATGAAGCGTCTGAGAGCAGCGCACCGTTTAGGGGCCCACGAGTGTCGCGAGATCGGCGGGGGTGGGTGTTGAACAGGCCGACGAGAAGGTCGAGGGATGAACTCACCACTTTGACTGTCCCAGTTGGAAGCGGTGGAAGAATAGTCAGAACCTACAAAAAGGAAAGTCAGGAATCGAACCGCCGACCATCTCCATACGAAACATGGATTCCTCTGCCAGACCACATTTCCGTCTAGAAACCCTTCCCTCCTACTACCTAGCCGATTTTCCAGTAGAGCGTCAGTAACCTCAGCCACCTGCACCATAGGCATCACCTTAATCGTGCGAAACCAAAGCCGAGTCAGCTCACCCTCTCCGCCGATAGCGTACTCCTCTTCCTCTCAGAATAGGTCCAGGGCCTCCTACCAGAGGGCAGACCGGACCAGGTGTCCCCAGACACCATCACTGGCGGCAACGGCGGCCTCCCGATCGCTGCAGAGACGAGGCGGAAATAGTTCCACTGAGAGTTCAACGAGCAGATTTTGATTGATTGCTTTCTAATTGTTTGCTCAATTTTATGCTACAACTGCGGCAATAACCAGCACGCTCGTGAGCAACAGTGAGAGCCCCGACACCTACGCATTGGGACTCCCTCTCCACTTCTCGTCTGAGACTACGACTGACGCTGACCTGAAGCAGCCAGGCATCAGGCAACCCTTCCCTCGATCTCGGTCAAGGTTCAGTACCCTGGTCGGTCGACGGGGCGTCGAGTGGCTCCCCAGCCGAGAGCTCTTCCGCGCTTTGCGGTCACTCTTGTTATGCCAGTACAGCACACCAACGCCGATTAACAAGAGAACAATAAAAGAGATCCAGCCTGAAGCGAAGGGAGGCTGCGGCCGCCGCTGGACCTCGGAGGAAGAGAGAAGGCTCACCTAACAGACCATGGGCTTGGACGGTTGTTGTGGTAGTAGTTGGCACCAAGAAGGCTGATGGCGCCGAGTTGGGCAGCATTAACAAGTACACAAAAAGGCCCTCTGTCGAGAGGAAGTGAAACATGCCCTCACGAAGAAGTGGGAGAGCTTGACCTATAATGTATCTTGCATGCTTCGACCTGAGCTGCCACATTGCGAGGGTTAGACGAGACGGGAAGCATGCACAGTAAAAAGTTAAAAGCGCGCGTCTTTGGCTAGTGGAAATGCGAATCTTGCGCGGCTTGCGCATGCGTGCAAAATCACTGATACCACTCCTTTCGCAACTCTCCGACGCGCCGCAACTGTTCTATACTTCCACCATATTCCAAAGTTAACCATATAGTACAGATTTCCTTCTTCGCACCGGAGGATACAATCGAGGACAGCAACGCTCGTCGAGTATCTTAGGTTAACCAGTGCTTAAGACGGCTTCTCGCATCGTCATAGCCTTCGTCACTCTGTGGACCACAATAGTTACTACCACATAATGTGGTAGTGTCGGACGGATCAACATCCACCAGCGAAGATCCCGCGTACCATATCCTGTCTAGTTCCGACGGCCGAAGTCAACCGAAGTTGAGCGTATCCTGTCCGTTGTCACTGTCATGGCGGAAAACCTCTGCTTATCACTGGGAACTGAAAGAAGTATAGTAGGGTCAACCTGAGATTCCATCTTCAACTACACCGATAACGTCGTTTACGATTGTCAGAGATTTCCTTGACATGTCCAGAAGGCAGGAGTTCCTCTCCTACGAAGGCTTCCGACTCGACGGTAGGCGGCCGAATGAGATCCGATATCTCACTTTGAAGATCGGTGATGCGCCTAACGCGGATGGCAGTGCTACATTGCAACAGGTAGTAGCAGGGGAGAGGAAGTAGGGGGAGGGGCAGGGGTGGGTTTTGTGGCCTTTGATGCGATCGTTTCCTGTCGTCTATCGATGCGTTATCCGAGTGGCCGCAGGTTTGTCGGAATAGGTGGAAGGAATCTTTTATTTCCTTTCGACCCAGGGTGGAACCTCACTTTCAGTGACCACAGCGGCCTCACTTTTGTATATTTTCTTCGTTATTACGGTGCACATAATGTGTATTGTGGAGGGGCAATTTTCGGTATGGTTATGTCTCATACCACACCAACCGTATTTCTCGACCAATCATGCAGCACACTACCACGGACAACTCCAGGGAAAATTTCTACTCTACCTTTTATGATGATCATGCCTTCTATGGTGCCGTAACGCGGTCGGTAGCGTGAATGACGATCTCTCAACTGGCAGCGGTACCACTCTTCCCCCTCATCACGCCTGCCAGCGGTCACTGTGTTAGTCGCGTTTTCTCAGGGCCTTACGAAAGTGGTGGCGCATGTCTTCGGACCTCGTCCTCTCCAAGCTGCCTCGGTCGGTCGAGCTGCTGGCAGCATGGCTAGACAGGGAGAGGCTATCGTCAACGTAACGACCCATCCTAGGGTATCGTCGCGATTCGAGAAGGGTATTTTCAGGTCATTTATCGTACCGCATCTTTCGCAACTATCGACCGTAAACGCCGCACGACAGGCGATCGCAACAGTACAGAGAGGCAGCTATGGCTTCAACGCATCATACAGGATGCAGTTCTCACCGAGATGTAATCTAGGGGGAAGGAGGGTGGATGAATAGCTGTGGCTAGGTTGAAGGGAACCTCTAATGCGGCTCGTTGTTCATTCGCACAGGGTCTCTCGTTATCACCGTCAACCCAGTTGACGTATCTTTTATCAGTGTAAAGTATTATGGTCGGCCTATCCATACCCATGAAAATTAACGAGAATATTTTCCCTCATATCTGCGATTATCGATTGGGAATTTTCAGCGAAAATGGAAAATTTTTCTTCTGGACTCGAGCGGCCGGCCCCAATGCCTGCTTATGATGAGCGATGTGCTGCTCCCTCGAAAGCGACATGATAGGCCTACACTCAACAACATCGTCACTCTTGCTACTTCTACTATGTGATCTTGATTGCAAATTGTCGAGTAGTAGTGCTAGTCGTCCCTCGTCCCGTTAACCGATTCCGTTCCTATCCTCTCCAATCTCATTTGCTCAGGTTCCCCAAATCATGTATTGATGTGCACCTAACCATCTTACAGGAAGACGGCTCAGCCTTGGCAGCTTGTGCCAATGCTGCAGCAGCTGCCTTAGTGGATGCTGGTATACCGATAAGGGACATGTTCGCAGCATGTAGTACTGGGAAGGGACTAGCTTGTCGCGGGGAAGGCAGGGCTGTTGCGAAAGGGAATCTTGCGGGGCTCAGTGATAGCTGCTTTTGTATGGATGGCCGAGTGCGTAGGCATAGGAAGGTTGTACGCTGGTCACTTCTTGGAGGGAGTCTGGGTGTGGTGGTCGATGTTTCGGTTTAGCTTTGGTCTTTACGATGGTCTGTTCGAACCGCAAGGTACGTTCCCTGTGTGAGTTGGTCAACGGAATTTTTCGCCCACCTTTAATCGTCCTGGGGAGTTTTTGTG
Source organism: Perkinsus olseni (assembly GCA_013115135.1). NCBI lineage: Eukaryota > Perkinsozoa > Perkinsida > Perkinsidae > Perkinsus > Perkinsus olseni. Next base: position 161,699 of record JABANP010000017.1, on the reverse strand, counting down.
TGTTCAGGCACGGTAGGATTGGTGAATAATCAGAGTCCGATAGTCGATCTGAACCACGCGGAGTCGGAGGGTTGTGGCGGAGCTGTTGTGACGGTCGCGGTATACCAGCGGCGTAAGGAGGTAACTCCAGCTGGGATATCTACGGTTGAAGCGTGCAGGATGCGCAGCTCCAAGATTCTTTCGAAATCACGGTCGAGAGATTTGTTAATTCACTGTCTTTTCAGTTGAACTATCTGTGCCTTGAGGGTAAGATCAACATCGAGTCCTTCCAGTCGGCGGCCACTCTGGCGATCGAGGGAGCGGTCACGGCTGTGCGGGCGATGAAGACCTTTATTCAGGAGGACGGCTTGGAGAAGTAGGGAAAAGGGAAAGGATTTTCGTCATTTGTGAGACGCTTCGCTCCGCTGTTGTTTACAGGTGCTCGAAGCTTGAGAGTTTGTCGTCTTCTCGCGAGAGTCATTAACGTTTCCCTCTAATTTGGGTGGCGTTTGTTGAGTCAATTTAATCGGTCGATCGAGGCAGCGTGATTTCGGCCAATGAGAAGCCACCCGCCGAAGTACGTCAGCCCGGCGTCGCAGCGGAGATCGGACACGCCGACCAGGGCTGCTCTGACTACAGCTGCACCGTCTCCGTCGAGCAACTCAGGGCAGCCGGCTTCCCATCAGTCCCTGGTTAGTGCCTCTTGGCTTGGACTTCGACTTTGACGGGGGCGGAGAGAAGGTGGAATCTGGCGAAGCGGAGGTGGGGACGTCTGAGGACCGGTTCGCCCAAACTCAATCGAGTGAGACAGAGAACGCTACGGTGGAGTTTGGGACGGCGGGATTGGAGAATACCCGGCTAGCTGGGGAGGGTTCTGGCTCGAGGGAGCGGCCGACGGAGCGGACTAGTGATACCGAGTTGAGGCAGTCTTTGTCGACCGACTGGACCCAGCATCAACCTTCGGATACCAACGCTTGCTCTCCGATAAAAGCGGCGCATGTGTCGGAGGCGATATTGAGTACCATTCTCTCGAAGGAGTGGAGCGAGACTTTGACGGAGTTGGCGGAGTTACGGGAGGGGCTGCGGGCACCGGGTGAGGGTATCGTGACTGTTATTGAAGCAGCGGGGGTCAGGCTGGGTGGTGGGGCCGCTGATGTTCCGCGTGAGGAAGTGGTGTTGGAGTTGCTGCGGTTCACGCAGACCGAAAGCGACTCCCATGAGGTTGTAAGGGCTGTGCTGTTGGCAATAGGTCGGACAAGGGCGATTGAGCTGAGTGAGGAGATGGCGGAACTGATGGAAAAACTGAAAAATAATATCGAAGGGGCGCAGGACCTTGAAGAACTGTGGAGGGAAGCGTACAAGGCCCTTGGGGGTGAGACATGCCGCCCTGTCGCTGTCTCGTCGGTCGAGCTGCCGGTGGGCGGCCAGGCCCTTCTCCCCATCCTCAGCGAAGGCCACCGTTTGAGCGCTCTTGGCGTATCGGAAGATCGTAGGAAAAGTTCGGAAGGCGAGTCGACAGAAACTCGACCGTACTCCCCTTGAGGTGGAGTGTGAGACAGAGGAGAGGGAAGACCATTGGGAAGAGCTCCGAGAGGGTACGACGGACGAGTTGGTCGGGGCGGTGACGGAACTGGCCGGGCGGGTTGAAGGGGTTGAGAGGGGGGTGCGAGCGGCGGTCGAGAGTGTTGGGATGGGGAGGTTTCTGGAGAGCTTGCTGGCTGGGGTACGATCGTCACCGCGCCACAAAATTGGAGGGTATCTTAGGTTGCTGCGTGCAACTCCCGAGCCTGGTGACGGCGTGATCATCAAGGCCCCGGTCGCAGGATACCCTTTGGCGGTCGAGAAGGAGCTAGAAAGATTTCTGCCGTGGTTCGCCCCGACGGAGTTGGAGACGAGAGATGACACAGTGGAAGAAAGGAAGTTGAAACCGCCGCCCCCTGAGCGAGGACTCGGCCCTGACGCGGGAGCACGTAAAAGGCCGTCCATTGGCGACCCCTTGGCGGCGTGTGAGGACCCGGAGATTCAGACCAGCTGTCAGGTTGCGGTCAGGAAAGTAGCACAAATTGTGTCTGGCGTGAAGCGAGGGAATGACCAGGTTGCTGGTCTGGGGCGACTCGCCGATCATCTGAGGGATGCTCGAGAGTCTCTGATCACGTACGTGGAGTTGGTGGTCAAACAACAGCGAGAGAAGGGCCAGCTTCGAGACATCAGACACCCTGGCGAGGTGCAGCAGATTCCCTATCCCTTCTTAGTTCTGGACTTGCTGGCGGACCCCTCGTACAGGGGTCCCCCGATGGCCCTTCCGCGGGCGGCTGCCACGGTCGCTAGGGAGTTGATAGCTTCTACTGGGCCTCTGGCCTCGTCACTGCTTATTAAACGACTCCTGCCGGCCTTGGTGGGCTTCCCGTCCAGCGTTGCTGTTCCGGTTGTTACGGACGTCGCCGAGATGAAGTACCCGGCGGCGGCCTCTGCGACTTGGCAGGCTCTGGTGGCACAGAAGGTGGCAGTTGAAGTGATGGTTCGGGTTGGCTCTAGTATCATCGACAAGGTGAGAAGATACGCCGGGAACGCACGGCATAGGTTTTCCGCTAGGTGTCGTCAGTCCGTCCCTGGCTGCGCTGTCATGTTGTGAACGCCCTGGGAGTCCCACCGAAGATACGAAGATTGGCGAGGGAACTTGTGGATGGTGCTGAGGTGACGCCGAAGTCTAGAGGGAAGAAGGAGAATTTGTCGGCGGTCGAGGAGTCGATTGTCTTGCCGGTGCTCACGGCCAAGGCACAGACAGAAAAGGCAGAGTCTAAGAAGGAATTGGAGGAGTTACGGAAAAACTATGATGAGCTTCATAGGGAGTATCAGAGGGTTTGTGAGTTACTCGAGAAGTCCAATCGGGCCCAGCTAGAGCATGCGGCCGCACGGGCCAAGGCGGAGAAGGAACTCAGTCGGTGGCGACGAGATGGCGGCCCTCCGACGGCTGCGTCCTCGGCCCTGGGTGTTGTAGAGAGGATGATGTTGCTCCTTGATGAAGGGTCCTTGGGGGAGATCTCTCAGTGCTACACCAAGCTGACGGTGGCGGTGTCTGGAGGAGAGGACGGGCCGTCGAAGGATGAGTTGAAGATGATCTTCTTGGCGATGTTTCGAAGGGCCTGCGAGACCAGAGGGACGGAGCTGCTAGGTTACGCTTTGGGGCTAGCGGTTTCTGGAGGATTCCTGGCCACGGCGACAGCGGCAGAAACGCAAGATATTCTTCGCTGTGCGTTGTCTGCGATGGTGTTCACTACGAAACAGGAAGTTCTTCGGTCGTTGATGGCACAAGTTTGCAGCGAGGTCCCTCCTGACGTGCTGAAGGGAAGCTTGGAAGAGGCTCGAGGCGACCTTAGATTCCAATGGGAATGGCAGAGTGAAGGAACTCCTCGGTCGCCTCAGTTCTGCCGGGGCATGACGTTTAATTCACTGTTTGCTGGGGCCTAGTGTGTTGCGTTGTGATAGTCGGAGGAGCAGGATTTGGCATATTTATCCGAGGGGGTAACTTAAACTCTTGGGCGAAGTTCTGCCGAGGCTGAAGAGTCTTCTCAAAATCTTCGGCCAAGTTGTTTGCGGTTTATGGTGGAGATCGGATTAAACGGCCGGGCAGCGATTGGAGGTCATTCATCTGATCTGTAGGAGTCGATGACGAGATTCTCTCCTCCGATAAGGAGCTGAGGCGCTGATGAGATTGTAAGATTCTGATGAGATTTTATGAGAATGTAAGTTTGGGTCATTTCGAGTAGTTATTAGATCGACATCTAATTCATGAATGAATTTGGACTGCGTATTCCGCCGGGAGGAGAGGAAGTCCCCTAGCTGACGATGACCTCGCTCTGAGAGCAACATTCCTGGCTTGATGAACAGGGCCTATTCAACAGGCTAAACTGATCCCTCACAGAGAGATTCATCGATGATGCTAGTCTGACTAATCCGTACTGTCGAGGTTTGACTTTGAATTCACACCCACGAGAGATTGGATTCCATACGGCGGAAGTCGGATATTGTGTTCTTAGTAAGTCGGTCCCTAACAGGCGAACCTTGAAACACCTGTCGGCAGGCACATCCCTCTTCTCCCCGAGGCCGGACGCTCTATGATTCCTTTTGTGACTCAGTCACAATGACTGTCTCCCTTGCTATCCCAGCTCACGTATTGATGCCATTACTGTGAATATAACGCACGAACCACTGTAGACGACTCTGGACAGCCTGGATCCTATGCCATGGGCGCCGAGTTGAACTGTAGAAGGGGGCGAACTCCTCGTCGATGCACCGAGTTGGGATTCTGAGATACGGCCCCCCACTGCACGGAACGACCCATTGTTAGTGGAGGTACGATGTTTGGACCGTGAATATGATCAGTCAGTTCGAATGCGGCAACGCGTCAGGCTCTCCGGTACAGTGATTCCTCACTCATGTTCAACGAATTTTCCCTCATCGTAACGATGTTGAACTCTCCTAGTGGATGTGTGCGTAGCGGTGCAATCGTAGTTTCCTCCGGCTGCCTACGGAAACTCGAAACAAAAAACATCTGAGTTTTCAGACAACGAGTTTCCTCGAGGCTCATGATTTCATGAGTCCATAAGCAACAGTATAGAGGGTATCATGTTTGCATGATAGAACCGCGCTGGTTATGACACAGCGGCGGCAGGCAGACTCAGGCGCTCTCAACAGGAGACTCGGTCATCGGAGCTGGCTGCAAGAAGGGAGGGTTGGCCGCCTTACGGAATGTCTGAAAGGAAACTTGGAGAGTCGGCTAGGTCCATCGGGGGCTACCTCGCGGCGACTCATGTAAAGCTTCCTCGACTTCTTGCTAAGTGGGAGAGACTCCAAACAAGCGATAACCTTCTCGCGATAGGCCACCTGAAACTCGGAAGAAGTACAACGCGATTGCTGTTGCAAATTGTTACGGCAGCGACGCCCAGAGTGACTCCGATGAGGAGCATCCCGAGGAAGAGGACGATGTTGGTGACATCCAGGCTGACTCCGAGTCCGGAGTTCTCACTGACGGTCCTGAAGAACTTTGGTCAATGGGGAGCGATAGAGGCGTGGAAGGGCACCTCTCAGGTTTGACTGAGGGTCTACTGAGGACTCGGAGACCGCCACGGGAGCCATAGGCTGGCCGAGGAGGGACGACATGTGCTGGGCGAAATCGATCGGCGCAGGTCTATCGCTGTTAAGCGAGCTTTCGACGACGGCCTGAGATGAGCAACTGGGGCGACGCAGGGCTGAACGGTTATACAGAAGACTCAATGATAGTGTGAGGCCACGGCGAAGCGACCCGAGTCGTCTTGAATCATGACACCCGGCCCTCGTCTGCTTCCATCATGACCCATGATGGGAGCGGACGAGCGCCGGGCGTTCGAAAAGCAGTCCAGAGGGTACCAGGTCGCTGCCTGCGACTCGCTGGCATGCAAGTACCCTTACCAGCATTTGGTCGTCAATGGCGTCTTCAGTCTTCTCAATGGCATCGAGCAAGGAGTCGGTGGCGGCGAGCTGAGAGGGAACGAACAGACGTCGAGGGGGTTGCCGGGTGGACGGACGACCGGTAGGAAATCGATGCACAGCAAGGGACTTACGAGGTGCTGTTGGGCTCCGCTGCTACGCTTGATGGCGGCGATGGTGCCGAGGGCAGAGAGAATGAGCGTCTGGTGGAGCATCGTGGATTGAAAGGGTTGTGTGTGCGATCAGGATGGTGGAAACCGTCGACACCGAACATAATTGAGGAGCTGCAAGAGAGCAAGATTTTGTGAGGCTGCCGGATCGAATTCCAGGCGGGGCATTTCTTTCGACTTTTAATTGTATTCCGACTTCGTCGTTCACACGTCCTCTAGGTAGACGTGAGAGAGTCGGAAGAAAGTTACGCTTGAATTGATTTGGAGAATCGATTCTGGAATTGATTTCTACATCTAAATTGTGGTTCCAGAATCGTCTCCGGGTTTCAGAATTGGTTTATTGAACACTTCCAGTGAATCGGAAGAAGCAGCTCGCGCATCAGGCTTCCTTCGCTGTTCTCGCAGGAGGAATCTTCGCAGTGCAGTTTCCACCGTTTCACCTTCGGATACCAAATGCTGTCTCGATTCCGCCATCCGGCATTCTCTCGACGCTACCTACCTGTTTGGATTGGTTGGATAGTCCTAGTGCTGCTGTTTACGGCGGGGATCTTCTTCTTCCCTAGCTCGGGCACTAACATGAGGCTCCTCATCTCTTTCGTCTACGTCTTCGCCCTCCTCCTACTACCGCCCCCATCATCATTTGCTGGTACGCACGTCGTAAGGCAAAGCAAGAGCGGAGACAGATGGGCACGGCTAGTCCGAGCGAGTTCCGCGGCGAGTGGCTGAAGTGGCAGAAGAGCAACACCTACGTGACGAGTGTGGACGAGGGCAGCTGCGCGATATGCCTCTCCGACTTCCTCCCTGGTCAGCAAGTCCGCGGCCTTCCGTGTAAGCACATGTTCCACGTTCGGTGCTTCGACGGTTGTTTCGTCTCCACGCTACCTCCTCCGGGACGGTGCCACAAGTGTCCTTTGTGTCGTCGTGATCTAGGGCCTCTGCTGGTCGGTCCTGAGGAGTCGGACGAGATTTCTGTGGTGTAAAGCTTTTCTACTTCTGAGCAGCTTCAGTTGTAGTTATTCCTGATAAGCATACGTTTCTGTCTGCGGGCGTTCTGTTGTTGACTTTGACTTTTCTGATTCGTCGAGTTTTTCTCTCGCAAGTCTGTGCGAAGCTCGATGAGAAGTCGTTGTGTCACCATCGCTACTGTCCGCATCCACCGTTTAGCCCATTGTTGTATTCTACCTTTCTCTTCGATCTACAACACTCGAGCTAAGAAGGGGTTCGCGTACCATGTTAACGATTCCCCTGTACACTTCCTCATATTAATGTTCTTACACTACTCGACGACGATGATGGCCTCTTCAAGAGAGTGTTGTACTGATGATAATTGTTTCTTCGGCCGGATCGGTCTTCGATGTCTTGTGTCAGGGCGAACATTGGTCATTGCTTTCGCAGTTTTAGTTTTCACGATGTCAACTAATCGTCATGCACGTAACCTGTGCTGCACTAAAGTACTTCATTTTGTAGAGCCCTCCTTCTCCCGGAAGCGCTACCTTATCTCCTGGGGGGTCTACATGCTTTTGATAGTGACGTTCGTACTGATGTGCGTGTTGTGGCCTGCGGAACCCGGCATTGCATCAATGGTGCGGGCGGGTGTTCTCATTTGCTACGGCTGCGTCGTCACCATCCTTCCGCCGGTGCTGATTGTTGTTATCGCGTATGTGGTGGAACAGAGTCACTCGGCTGAGAAGAAGCGTGAGAAGTACGAAAAGACTTTCCTGAAGGAGTGGTCGTCTTGGGTGTCCTCGGAGACGAAGACTGAGACGCTGGCCGATGCTGACATTCAGGATTGCATGGAGGAAGGCGATAACAGTGGTTGTGTTATTTGCCTTAACGATTTTCAAGTTGGTGATAACGTCAGAGTGTTGCCATGCGGTCATAAGTTTCACACTGAGTGCTTCGACGCATGCTTCAATAGAGTTCCCTGTAGTCCGTCCTTAGAGTACCATCAGTGCCCGCTGTGCCGTGTTCGAATGGGTCCTAGTCTTCCCAAACGTCATGATAATGGTGGAGATGCTGTTGCTGATGGTGATGTTGCCGTTAACCGTGCGCACAGCGTGTCGGAAGCTAGTACTGCTGTTAGTGTTTAGAAGGAGTACTTTATTTATTATTGTTATTACTGGTATCTGGTATACTATTACGATGTTCAAGAGACACCTAAGGGAGGTCGAGGCTATCGCTTTTCACTGTCCTGTGCTCACCAGTTGCGCACAGGCCGCCTCAGGTTGCGTTGCTCCCCGACCTCTCGGATGCCATCAGAAATGATTTGTATAAGACTAGACGGTCCCTAGGGGGCCGGTCTGCTGCTGTTCTTTGGGATTTTGTGGCGCGGTGAAAACACCGATGTAATTGTAGACTGCCACGCTGTAATCTAGTCGCTGTCTGGTCCCCTTTGGGATATCCCCCTACTCATCACTGTCACGGGCGAGTTGCCGGAAGTGTGGTAGTAGTCGGGTGGATGATGGTGTCCAAACTTTCTGTATTTCTAATGTATTGCTCAGAGCTAATAGTTCAGCACTTCTTTCGGCGATCTTGCCAGAGGCTTCGTGGTGGCGCTTGAACGGGCCAGGTTCGGCTCTGTTCGTTTGCGGCTGCGGAAATTATTTTTTCCAGTGCGGCTGCGTGTGGTGGAGGTTCTTAAATGCTCCTACCGTTGGGCGCTGTCGTCGTTGTGGTCGGTCGTAGAAAGGCTCTTGTCTGAGATCGGGCAGCGATGATTCGCCCCAAGATTTGTATCGCGTCCTCGAGTTTCTTCTGGCAGTTGCCGCTGTTGCTACTAGTACTGGTTGTTGAGTTGGGTGGTATCTTTGGGGTTGCTCACGTAAGATACAGAGTATGTCGGAACTGTCCATGAGCTAGCTTTTGTTCGTCCATCAATGGCACTGTCTTGCTCCTGCTGCCGACGTCTCGCGAATCATCCCGCCTTCCAGCGACGGTATCGCTGTGCTTGGATATGGTGGGCCAGTCTCTGCGGTATTATCATGGCCGTACTGATCATCTGGAGCGTCCTTTCCGACAAGCCAGTAGTCATGCTAGCGCTCACAGCTGGCTACAGTCTTGTCATCATCGTCGTCCCGGCCCTGGCGATCCTGGGGTACGCCAAGGCTAGCGAAAGCGAACGCATTCGGGAACGCGCCAATGACGCTGTCGAGGAGGATTTCGAGACTCAGTGGGTTGCCTGGGTCGACAAGGAAACGACCGTCCATCAGTTCACAGAGGAAAGGAGGCTGGAAGCAGTGGAAGGCGGCGAGGAGGCAAGCTGTGCTATTTGTCTCAGCGAATATGAAATTGGGGATGAAATCAGAAGCTTGCCGTGCAGCCACGCATTCCACATTGCATGCTTCGGCGAGTGTTTCCATGGCTTGCCGCGAGGGACGCAAGGCAGCTCAACATCGGTGTCCGCTGTGTCGGGCCTCGCTGGGACCGAAGCTACCGCGAAGACGTCTTGACGGCTCCTATGAGATCGGTTCGAATGCTCGTCGTGTCGATGAGGAGCCTGATTCCGGTTCGGACGACGTCGAAGATGCTCATGGTGGTGTTGATGATTGAGCGTGGATCTTGCACGGTCTCAACATTCGCGATTAAATCTTTGTCGTTGTGAAGACCACAGGGCCCCTCGAGACCTCGGTCGTAAATTTCATTTTTCTGCTGCACTCAGTGAGGGCACTCCTTGCACTACTATCGCTACCGTCATGTCATAATTTCAACTCTTCTTCTAATCGAACCTCTTCCAAGTCGGCCGCTGTGCACTGCGGCATGTGACTGTGGGAGGAGCGGCTATTTTATCCGGTATTTTAGATCTTAAGTATTAGGTTAGTCTCAGAGTGTTTCAATAGAAAGATTGTTATTTCTGTTGCGTGATGTGCAGGAGGTGACCCCCGTCGTCTCAGGCCGGTCGTGTTTTTCCCGTTCATCATGGATTCCGAGCGGCCAGCGGGTCAACATACAGGCTGGGGTGAATTGCTGGCTAGAAGCTTCGGTCGAGGGGGGTACCTCAAGCTGTGGCTGGCCTGGCTGATCATAGTCGTTGTCATTGGCATTGTGCTCGCCCTCTTCTGCCACGGTGCATTACTGTGGCTGCTCATAGCGGTCTACGCCTCCATCCTGGGAGTCGCGGTTCCCTGCACGATCCTTGCCTTCACGCGCTACGAGATGATGCTGGAGTGGCACAAGGAACCGGACCACAGCGATGAGTTCAGGGACTGGGTCTCGAAGAAGACTAGTCGGTATCAGGTGACGCCGGATGACTTAGAGGCCTCAGCTCAGAGCAGCCACGGTTGCTGTTCCATCTGTCTGGCAGAATACGACCCAGGCGATGCTATTCTCGAACTGCCCTGTGGCCATCGGTTTCACGAAGACTGTTTCGAGAGTGTTTCACAGCGTCAACTTTCAATGAGAGGAAGTGCCCGATGTGCCGCAGCCGAGTTGGGCCAAGGGAGACGACCGGGCCGAGGGACCCGAGACAGAACGCACAGCTGATGCGGATTTGGTGACTACTGGCCCCCACTTGACCACGGGCTCCTTGTCGTTGTGCGTCGAACAGCAGTGTTTCCGTCAGCTCCCTTGAGTGACCTATCATACGCATCATTGGTAGCTGTTTCATGGCCATCACTGATGCGGTACGATCGTTCGTAGTTCCATTGGAAACGCTTTTACTGTTCTGTGAAGCTGTCGCTGATGAGTCCTGGCCGAGTGGGAAGCTGCTGTTAGCTGCCTTGCCAACGGTATGATCGTTCTGGCCGGCCTTCTTCACTTCGGAAGGGTCGTGCTCTTTACTATTTAATATTTATTATTCTTGTTGTTGTTCATCATCATCACTATCGCGGTGTGTACAGTTTACAGTCTCTTGTTTACCGAGTCATTGTGTCACCGGCGATAGTGACTACCGCTCTTTCCCCGACTCGCCCTTCCTTGCAGGTCATCAATGATGCTACTGCTGCAGATGAAGCAGATGAGCAGGGAATTGAAGACAAGAAGCTCTCGTTCGAACGCGAGCGTCCTTGAAGGTAAGTAAAAGCTATTCCAAACGTGTCTAGACATATTGCTGTTGTTTTCGTTTTCTCTATGACTCGTCGCAGGACGCTTGTCTCGGAGGCTATCGGTGGTCCTCTGTTGCGTTGCCACTTCCACAGGCGAACCCACCTCTCTTTCCGTAGGGGAGATGCTCCGTTCATCCCTAATGGCTGCGACTCCCTCGAGAAGGCTTCGCGTGGCAGCCTACACCCTCTGCGCTCTGGTTATCGTCGCCCTCACTGCCGCCATGCTCACCTCCATTTCGTTGTCTCCCTCGTCCTGGCCTTTGATAGCTCTCGCTGCTACTGGCCTAAGCCTGCTCATCATCGTGGTGACGACCCTACTGGTTAGTAGGTTCGCCGCCAGTAGACGGTCAAAGGCCTCGACCGAGGGCCTTCCCGATAAGTTCGCAGTCGCCGCTGCTGCTTCTCCGAGCCCGGGGATATGCCCAATTTGTCTGGACGACTCCGATAATGGAGATTCTGTTATCGTCCTCTCATGCAACCATCACTTTCATGACCAATGCTTCTCGCTGTGGTTGGAAACGGGCGCCGCTGTGAGGCCTAATCGGGCTGCATGCCCGGTCTGCCGTGTTCGCTTGGCACGGTAGTTCTCACGATCCTCGAGATTGCTGTACTCTAGTATTGTTATTAATGCCTTTTTACCATAGGTAGTAGTAGCAGAGCATCTGCTACAAAGATACGCCTCCGCACACTGAAGATTTAGCGCATGCGTGCAGATACGGAACGCTAACTCGGAGGCGTATCCTTAGACTTTTTTCACTTTCATCACCATCGTGAGTATTAGCGAGTCGTCTTCGGCGATGAGCCGGACAACTCATTCCGCTTAGCCGATAGCCGGTTCTGTCGGCTTCCGTGACGATGATTTCGAGAGATCCGTGTACATTTTCGGTCTTTATTCGGTCTTTTTCGGCCATCGGAAGTACTTCCTTCCCCTGGGAAACTCCCATTTCGGTTTTCGCGACGTGTTGGGTTGGCGTTTTCGGACTTGTCTTCTTTTCCCGTGGAGATGTTCTCTCGGGAGGTCCTCTCGCTGAGCTTTTTTTCAAAATGAGATCTTTTATTTCGTAGGTAACTTAACGGCTTGTCATCTCCGGCGCAGCTTCGCAGTCTATATTTTCGGACCTCGGTCAGCTTCTTTGAGGTTTCGGACTGCGTACCTCGGATGAAAACGATCAAAAACCGAGGGAGGTGGTTAATCGTAAATTCGGGGATGGATGAGCTCGAGCGAATTTTGTGATGTTTTTCTTGTCGTTCTTCCCGTCAGTGGCGGTCGACTTTGACGTCTTATGCGCGAGAATGTAATTGTCGATGTACTACACAAGTTACGGACTTCTCATCCTCGTTCGCGAGACTTCGGGTTAAAGCTCCTAAAATCAGACAGAGTTTTCAGGCGTGGTTCAATTCTGCTTCCGGTTTGAGACAATGCACTTCGTTCGTTGGATGAAAATTAGTGCTAGTAAATAGTAATTTTCGTAAGTTAAGAAATTGAAGGGAGTTTCTGCGTAACATTTTGTCAGTTGTCGTCAATTGGTGTCTATGAATGGATTCCCGTCGTCAGCATCGGTTGAGTCAGGCGGCCTCCGCCTGCTATGTCGGCCTGGTCGTAGCAGCCTCGGCCGCCCTTCTCACATTCTGTTTCACAAACCTACCGGACACAGTCAGGCTGGCTCTAGTCATCGCCATTGCCAGCTGCTTTTTCCTGGCCGGTGTCGTCGTTCGTATGTACGGTAAGAGTGTTCTGAGATTTCTATCGGTCCGGTACGCTCGGCGTCGCTTCAAGACCGCTGAGGGATTGTACATAGAAGCCCAAAGCCAAGGGACCTGTTCGATCTGCCTTTCCGAGTACGACCCAGGCCACATGATGGTTCGCCTCAGCTGCGGCCACGTGTATCACCTAGACTGTGCGTCGTCGTGGATAGCTTTGGGGTCGAGCAGACGGACTTGTCCTCTCTGCCGCTGCACTGTAGAATTCGAACGCCCATCATTGGGAGCCCTACTGTTCGGTAAATAGTTTTTTCGAGCGCTCGGCGGACTTGCCCTCTTTGTCGCTGGGCTGTAGAATTCGAACGGTCGTCACTACGAGCCCTACTGCTCGGAAAATAACTTCTTTCGAGCGCCCGGCCGACGCACGTCGTTGAGCTAGCGAAAATGTTTATGCCAAGTTCATGAGATTTTGTCGGTTTTCTGAACAACGCGGCATCTGTTATATTTATTAGGGGCGCTCGAAATTCCTCACGCTTGTTTGCTTTCTTAGTAGTTCTTTTTTCTATTTTTTCGCCCGCACAGGTCGACGTTTGTTTGCATACCACTTTTCTACCAAATTAGAGTGTTGAGTGTTCCTTGATTGGGGCCTCGTTTGAGTATCTTATGCTCTGCGTCAGGTTGAAGTGGCAGCTCTAGGCCCGAGCCACCTTGTCCTCTTGTTCTCTTCCTCGGAGCGGCAGCAGCACGCATACTCACATCAACTCATACTTGCCTACGATCAGCGCCCGACCACTGGATTTCTCACAGCACTGTTGTTCGCCACCGATCTCGCGATGATCATGAACAACTGTCCCGTATAAAGAAGAGTTCCTTTGGCAGAAAATCATAAGTAATTCGGAAAGTGAGTCGTTCTCAGCTCTGAAATTAGTTTCATCTTATTTTGAAATTTTGCCCGTCTTCAGCTCGGCTCACATGTCTAGATTTTGAAACTGCTATTTTCACTATAATGTCAAGCCTCGACGAAATCCTCGCCTACACGCTGGGCAGCATCCTTGTCCTCATGGTGGTCCTCGCCTTCATCTACTCTTATAAAGAAGGGAGTGGCCCACTTCAAAGCCAAGGAAGAGTTCGAACAGTGGGCCCAGAGCAACACTAAGTGCTTGAAGTTGACGGCCTTGACGAGCGAGTTTCGAGGGAGGAGCTGTGCGATCTGTCTTGATCAATTTCAAGTTGGAGACTTGCTACGCCAGCTGCCATGCGGACATTGTTTGCACGAGAAATGCTTCCTCGAGTGTTTCGAGAGATGTTCGGATGATGGGTCGGAGCGGCATATGCACAGGTGCCCGCTGTGTAGAGAGGTAGTAGGAGCAAGTTCATGGCAGTATTAAATGCATCATGCCGGGATCGAACCCACGACCTTGCTCTCCCGCTAGTATCAGTTTTCAAGTACGTGGTGTGCGTAGAGAGGTCGTGAGAGCAATTTTATGGCAGTATTAAATGCATCATGCCGGGATCGAACCCACGATCTTGCTCTCCCTATTAATATCATCACTCTGTTTTCGAGTACGTGATGTACGTGATTGTTTGTTTTATTTTATTTTGTACTCTAAACGGTCAGTTCGAGCGGCGCCAATTTCCAGGGCTAGTTTGCAGCCTAGTAAATGTCCGCTACATTGTTATTGTAAATCTGACCTTTTCCCTCACTCTGCGACTCCAGGGACGTATTCGCCCAGTATGGATGATCACCGCAGGCGTAGTTCTCGTAGAGGAGCGCGCAGTAGTGCACGTTTTTATAAGTCCATTATTTCCCGGTGGCATATGCCCACTTTTATCTGTAGTAAAGTGATGTACATTATCACACACTGCGGCGTATCAAGCCGCCGTTTTCGTCCTGGTTGTGCACGCGTGCACAATTGTTCATACCAACTTTTACGCTACCAATCCACCAGATTGATGTTTCTGCTATGGCCTTGGCAGTTTGTTGTTGAGCGTCGAAAAGGCGAGTTTTGTTAAAGATTATGAACTATTTCCCGCCTCCCTCACCCTTCCCCAATGCTGGTCGTGCCCTCTACACTCGTCCGCAGCCTACTGCAGTAGCGCCCCATCACCAGCAACAGCAGCAGCAGCCGCAAGGAAGCGGAGATATTGATAGGCGACAGGTGATACTGGGCGAAAGGGAGAAATCAAATTGTGGGTCTAGGTTACTTATTGTTCATGTTAATGAGTGGTAAGTGCTGTGGTCCAGAGGAGAGTATCTTAGGTCGAAGCTGGCAAATGGTAGATATTTCCGTTCGTGCGTCTACGTTTTAAGTTGCAGTAGTTTGTGGCGTTCGACTATTCCCGCAGACAGTTCTTCCTACGGATCAGCGCCGGAGATTTCTGTCATCATGAAATGCGATTAGCGAAAGTTACGGTATTGCCGCCGTCTGTCTATCTAGGGGTTCCATGGTCAGATTCTCCCTCAGCCGGGGTGCCTGTTCGTCGGCGCGGCGGCGATCCCCGTGTCTCCTATGTTGAGCGCTTGTACGGCTGTTACCAGACAAGTTAGCTGCATATCACCGACGGCTAGGATCGACGATCTGCCGATTTTGACCTACCCCAAAAGGCATCATACCATGGCCGACAGTGTTCTCCCGGAGGTGAGCTGACTTGTGTATCTTAATATTAGTTTTTTATTTGGTGTAATTATCTCAATGAATAATAGTCATCCCCTATATAATATTATCTCTTCGTTTGTCTTGTGCCGCTGCAATGCTGATCTGAAAGTTGATGAGCAATGATGATACCGTGCGTCCGACATGTCCACTTTAATACTATTATTTGAAAACTCCCTTCCGAGCTGATACTTTCTGACGAATGGGTAGTTCTTTGGTCTGATGTTTCCTATAGAATATTGAATTTGTGATCAATCTGTGGTCACATTCACGAATATTCATTTTCCTTGTAGAAGGTATCTTGTGGCTGCGGGAAGATCTTTTTATAAGGTGCCAGCATCAACCTAAGATTCTTCTGTCTTGTCCCTCAGGGTCCTGCTACAGGAAAGAGTTCGAGTTCCAGCACAGTATCCACACGAGGCGGCAATCAGAGTACGTGATCGCGCAATTCCCCTTGATCGATCTTTTCTCGACGTGAGAAGAAATTGCCGAGATTTCCCGGGCTTTTGCACCCTGCCTAAGCAGCTAGAATGAAAGCCGTCTGCATCGTTGACAGATCGGGTTGAGAATGAGCATGCTAGTGTGAGGCTCATCGACAGTCAGAGCCAACGGAAGCATGGCCTTCACGCTTCACGAATCCTTTTTCTGTAAAAGAAAGAAAGTCGAGAGCCACGCGTGCTGCCAAGGGTGGTGGGGTTAGCTAAAGTAACCATAGCCAACCCACTCATCTCCCTCGTCAGAGTGACTGTAGTCTGCACGCCTGCACGCCATTCTCCAGGCGAAGCGAATCGGAGCGAGATTGAATATTGTGTGCTCGCTTCCATTGAGGTGGTCTGGTTCGTCAGGCCCCGGGAACGCTAGTCACAATGGCATCCGACTGAACACTCAGAATAGTAACGGCGATTCGTCCTCTTCCTCATCACAAAAGGTTATGATGGCGGAAAGGAAGACTCAAAAGGAGTGGAGTCAGTTGCCGCAGGAAGCGTGGTAAACGGTGCGGGCGAAAATGGGTGAATTATTCCGATACCCGGCGGGAGGGTATCCTTACTGCTGCGTCCATCTTAGACGGAGTGTTCTGTTTTGCCGAAAATTTGCTTCGCGAAATTGGAACGGCGAAAACGATAGAATTTGTTTCATAAACGAGAAAAAGCGCCAACTCGCCCTGCGTTCTGATCAAAATGAGACCATCCCTTCGGCACTCCTTCTTCTCGCTATTGGCTCGATAAGAAATCAGCTTTGCGAAGTGCATTTCACACTAGCGTCTCGGGAGAGGGAATCTTAGGTTGATGCGTGCTCATAGCGAAGAATCATGCTCTAATGCGAGTTTTATTGAAAGATACCGAACGCTACTCCCGGTTGGAAGGTTTCCTTTGTCGTGAATTGCGTATCTTAGGTCGATCCTGGTCATACACGAATTTCCTTTCAGTGTGATCGGGCTGATAGACTCTGAAGTGGAAGAAGAAGTTGGACGAAGACTGGACAGCGCGGCACAGCTTTTCGAGTACCACACCAAACCCGACGCCTGGGGCGTATCTTTCCGCTCAGCGATCTTCGCAGTGCGGTCGCCTCTCACACGGAAAAGTGCGAGCTTACGCATGAAGCCGTGATAGAGGAAGTTAAACGGTGAGAAGGGGTGGCAGGCACCTTCGAGATCGACTGCGAAATCGATCGTCCGATCGATTACGGTCCGTTGGGTGCTGAAGTGGTTCAGTGGGCCTTGGTAGAGACGCAGGGATCCTCTCTACTCAGAATGACTCCGTACTCCTGTGGTGACCATTGGCGAGAAGTTTGAAAATCTGTGTCTTGTGAGCATTCGTATAGGTTTCTCTGGGCGTGCACTATCGGAGGTGTTGATATGATGGGCCGTGTTTTGATGTCAGGTTTGAAAGCCTTGAGTGTCGGCTTATCCGCCGTCGCCAGCGCACTCTGCACGGTAAGAGCGAGTTGAGTCGGCTGCAGCAGGAGTTGAAGAGGTGGGGATGGAGTGGTATGAGATCGGAGGATGTACTTATGATTAAGATACCGAGGAGAGGAGCTAGAGGGAGTACCGCCGGAAGAGGTTGAGGCCATCGCGGATAGGCTAGCTACTGCGTTGTCGAAGGCGACTGTTAGACAGGTAAAATCGTGGGGGCGGAGAAATTCACCCATTTTTCTGCCAGCGTTTTTGGATAGCATAACTTTCGATGCGTCCTTTGTACTACAAAATTGAACTTCGGATCCGTCCCCTTCGTCGATCGTCCAGGGATCAATCCAGGCTTTCAGAAGTTAACGCCCCGGAGAAGAGTTAATCAGGTTTTATACGCCCAATTCACGGTGAATTAAGGGAAGTTTTGACTGTGTTATGGCTGAATTATTCACCCATTACACAGTCAAAATTAGACTTTCTGGCCTCGAGCCATACGCCATAAGGGAAGAATTTGCTTGCAATGTACGTACGCCTAAGCCGTACATTTATACGCCTGATGATGATTCGGATCATCATCCATTAGTGGAGCGCGCGCTTCGACCGTGGATTCCATACTGACAGATCGTCTCCTGTGGGAAGAAGAAAAGTGTACTTCACCCTCCGAGCATTACAGCAATCCTCCCGTTGATCGTTCACTCGCTATCAGGCTGCCTTGGAAGGCTCAGGACAGGTCGGATCGTCGCAGACCGTGGACAAAGATATGCAGAAAGTGGACAGGATGGTGTCGCAGTCGGGTGAGCGTTTTCTGAATTTCGTGGCGCGCGAGAATTTCCTACATGCCGAATGTCCTTTTGATAGATGATGGGAGCATTGATGGGGCTGCGACGGAGGAAGAGAGCGCGACGAAAGTGTAAGATTGCAGGAGACAGCGTCACGCGCCACGAAATATCTCGCCACGCCCCGAACCTTCTCGCTCGCCCGATCGGAACTTACACCTGTCTGTCTCCTTTTCCATCGCCGCTTCGGTTCTCATCGACTTGTGATCTTTTCCCAATGAAAAATACAACACTAATCGCGTGCGTTGAAGCGCGGCCGTGGTGGCGGTTGACGGGTGACGCCCTGGCGAGGTAGATACAACGCGGTGGACTTGGCGGACAAGACGGTAGAGACATGCGACGCTCTCATCGAGGAGATCACCAGTAGGTGGCAAGCGTATCTTCTTGCGCGTGCGTGCAAATTCGAAACGGTTCAGAGATTCGCGAGAAGGCGGTGGTGTCTAGCGAGTGCCTGAAGGAATCTTGGGCCCGACTGGAGCAACTGAGGGTAATCATGAGTATCTTTGCTTCACTTTGGTGTATGCCGTGGAGGTCATCGCTGAAATTTATGCTACCAGGCTGACTGTAACCGTTATGTGAAGGATTATGATGCCCAGAAGGAGGAGTACTTGTCGATCTCCGAGGTAAAAAATACGCAGTTAGTTGATGTGCGCGGGCGTCCGGGAAAATCGTTCGTCCTGTTCACGGTGTTCACGACACTGGAATGATTCAACTAGCAGGAGTCGCTGCAGTTTTTGGAAACTCATAATCGTCAGAGTGCGAGCTAGGATACGGAAGGAGGCGGCGTGGTGGTATTCTCCGAAGGAAAGAATTTCTAGCAAGTGTCGGGTCGTTCTCCTCCTGCGATTACTCCTTAGTAAGGTCCTCTGATGCAGGCCTCGCGGATTACGTAAGACTGCAAGAGATTGTCATAGTGTGACGAGTTCGTCGCTGAAGTTAGTCATCCATGCTTCTCCTCAGTCGTTGCTTGCGGCAAGGCGATCGAAGAGCCTACTGATGGGCGAGTACGACATGCAGGGTCTGACCTCGGAAGAGCTCGAGGGAGTCTGCTCGACTATTGTCAAGGCTACGAGGAAGGTCGGCTAGGCTACGGCTATTCTTCTTCTGCGATGCAGTTGATTGTGAGGCTTTCGGGAAATTCGTCGTCTTATGTGTGAAATTTTATGCTACTTTCGTGACCACAACCTGTTTTCATGAGGGGTTGAACAACCTCTGCTTTCGAAAGGAGGGCATTCGGTTTGTGATAGTGTCGAGAGGAGCTCAATCGTGGTTATGAAGCATTCGCGATCTATTCTCATACCACACGTTCCTCGAATCGTAGGTTCATTTGGCGCTGGCCATGCGTCAGTTGCAGCAGCAGCGTAGTAATGATGCTGACACCAGTAGCAGCGGCCTTGGCCTTCGTCAAGGTGAGATTTCTAGCGGAGCGAAGTTTTTTCATTCATTTTTCCATTCTCAGGCTTGAACGATCCCTTATGTATCGTTTGCTTCGAGAACATGTGGAATACGTCGCTCTCTCCCTGTGGTAAGGAAATGACGGCACCGGGGATCGAACCCGCGACCACCGACGACCCGAGTTCTGGTTCCTCCAGGTCATGTCCTCTGCGCGGATTGTTCTTCGCGTCTGAAGTACTGTCCTACCTGTCGGCACCCCATTCAAGTGAGAATCTTGCAATCTTGCTATTTCTCAACGCAGTTTTTTCGCAGGCACGTCAGCGCATTTACATGTAAAGGCTACCACGTTCATGCACGATATTTCAGTCGATGTTAAGCAGTAATTGAGTACACTTGTATTTTTCATGCAGCAAAAATGGCAACATGTCGCCGAGGACGATGATGATGATTACTAGTCGCCGACCAGCATCATCATCATCGGCACGCCTTCTGAGGGTTCATCTCGAAGAGATTTGCCCTGCCCAACTTCTCCCTGTTTTGTTGTTATCAATCTTCTTTTCGGTAAACGTTTGACGGGAGTGAGGCATGCCAGGGCTGGTTGAGGGTGGCTTACGCAATTTCCACCTAAAGTTCAAAGAACGTTTTCTCCTTCTGGTTCTTGACATGTTCAAATTGAGGTAACGTTCTCTTAGCTTGGTGCGAGTCGGAGGAGACGAGCAAGTTGCTAGCAGAGCCGTTCAGAGTTCACCGCGCCAATGTGCATGCGTACACATATGAAGTTGATCGATCTTTACGAGTTAGCTATTCTCGTAGTTGTCCCTTTTCATGTATCGGCTCCTCCTGGGTCATCGTGGTCGTTAGTCGGTGACTGGTCCTACTATCGATGGTGCTCCTACGACTAGGACGTTCCTGATCTCGGTCGAGTTGTTACGAATGTTCATCAGAATTCTGTATTTACTGCTTGTGCATGAGAACTCCTTCCTTCTCGACTTCCCCATCTCGCAAGAGTCGTCGTCTATCGGAGGACACCAGCGGAGGGTGAGGCCACGACGATCTTCAAATTGTGTTTGTCATCTGTCGCTGTTTCTCCTGGAAATTGCGGGCCGCAATTTGCGGCGAGTGTTCCTCAGCAGACCTCTCCTCAAGCTCGTCAGAGTAAACAACCCGGCGACCTGTATTATGTAGATCGTTGAGGGTTAGGAATATGTGCTTGCCTGTTTGATCCCCCTGGGTGTTCAATAGACGGCTTCTTTTGAGTTCATCGAGGAACGCTCTCAAGGGTCGTCTTTTACACGTTAAATTCAATCCTGGGAGCTCTCCTGTGATTGACGAGAGGCAGCAGCAGTCTATTTAAGACTTCTTTTTCCATCATATTTTTATGATATTGCTGCGTTGTGGTATGTTCATGTTCGCTGTTGGAGTTGATATTTGTTATTGTTGCCAGGCCGGTGCTCTTCCTGGATTGCGACGACACCCTCTACTGGAAGGACAGGCGAGAAGTGGGTCGTTTGTTAACGCAGAACATAGGAAAATATATTCACCAGAAGTAGGATGCACTTACCGGGACTCGAACCCGGGACCTTTCGGCTGCCCTGCTTCAGTTTTGGTCTGGATTCATCAGCGGGTTACTCTCTCTACTCCAAGTACGGCACCTGCGTCAAGGGTCTTATTGAAGAGGGCTACATCGCGAAGGATGACGATGCAGAAGTAAATCGAGTATGAGCTTCGCTCCGCTCATTTTATCCGACGTCAGATTGCTCGATACTTCGACGAAACCCATGCCCTCAGCGAGCTCCGAGACCTCGTTCCTCCCGACTCGGCGGTCAGACAAATGATCTGCCGTCTAGGTAGACATCACCCGTATGTTCCTGCTTAGTGATTGAGCTAGATACAGATACCTGACTATCGCTCATTTATATGATCATCATTCACTCTTGTTGTATACCACACATCCCCCAATTTGTCTTTTAAGCAGTCAAAAGTAACGCTCAACCTAACAGTCAGGCGTCAAGGCATTTTCTCGGTTTTCAATAACTAGTTATTCGATAGGATGGTCATCATCCACTCACATTCTCTTATACCACACATCCCCCAACTCGATAAGGCCTACCCTAGCAGTCGCTCGCCAAGGTGATCTCTCGACTCCGCTCACTGTGTGGTGTCGTTCAGGTGTCCCCACGTGGGTTTTAACCGTCGGGCCGATGCAGCACTGTTTGCGTTGTCTAACTTTTCTGGGCATTCGAGACCTCCTCCCCGAACGTCATCGACACGGCGATGTGCAACTTCGAGACGAAAAGGAAGTCTCCGTGCTACCGTAAGCCCAGCGTTTGCCTCAGCTGTTTTTCGGACCAGGTTTTCAGGCATCGCCATGAACATCGCCGGGGTTAGCGACCCATCCGCTTGCATTTTGGTAGACGACTCGCCAGCGAACCTCGAGGCGGCTAAGCAAGTTGGATGGCGCACAGTTCTGGTCAACCCCGATGGCGCGTTGCAAGGTCGGTTCCGACGTCGATTTTGTTTTCTATGTCGCCTTGGTGTGGTGGGTTTCGAGTCCAACGCCGAACCACTCAGACTCAGATTTTTTCTCCGGATTTATCGAACCGGTGATCGTTCAGAGAAGAGAGTAGGACACATCTGAGAACTTCCGGCAGAATCCGCAAACAGCGTCGGCAGAACGACTTAGTTGAACTCACACACACGCCCAGGTGTTCATTCATTTCTCGTGTCCTAGGTCCGTTCCCGGGCGTCGATTACGTGATCGATAACGTCACTCTCCTCCCCACCGTTCTGCCCGAGTGCTTCAACCCTACTGCTGATGAATCTGAGGCCTCCTCGGACGACGAGATTATCTCTGTCTCGGTCAACCCGTACACGGGCAAGCGTTCGAGGCACATCGAGAGCATCGACACGGCGGTAGGCAATACCAAAGCGTCATCGAATGAAAGTCTTTTCGTCATTTTTCAGCCCAGCGAATCTCAGTTCGCCTCATTCTCGAGTGACATCGCTTGCGAGGACTGAGTTCACCACGCGGCCCGTCGAGATTGTTGTTGTTGATAATGATTATTGAAGGGAAGCACTGATCCGTTTAAAATTCATTTCTGCCCATTCACTCTTATATTTAATTCTGTGAAGTTTGCCGAGGACGAGCATCGTCATTCGTCCTCCCTTTTGCTGCCAGGCCGGGGTCTTCAAGGCCCTGCCCGCATTAGCATGACTCGGCATCAGAGTAGTTGTACACGAAACACCTCTTTATCATTCTTGAAGTGGTCGCTGTACCACCTCCATCGTATCATTCCGAACGTTAGATGTTATCGCCAGTATTGAAGCGGATTGTGTCGCGTTACAGTCAGTAGAAGGCGCAGGATTAAAGAAGGGTAATCACACCCGAGTGGTGTTCCTTCTCCCTCCGGAAGGGTACGGGGAGAAGAACTCCCGTAAGACACCCTTATTAAGAGAGAGACGGAACTGTAGTCGGGCATGCAACGTTAATTGAAAACTCGACCCTGACGTCGATGTGGTCAGACGCAAGATGGTTAATCGCCCCCCTGTAGCTGCTAGCAAGTCCCCTGTAACAACTATACGCAGCGGAGCGGGATAGGAAGAATATTATCTTAGTCTAGTTTTATGTATGGGATATAGCTACATAGATAATCGATTACTTAAGCGGAATAAATGGGTAACACAATGGATGTCTCCAAGGATTACTGGGGACACGGGATACAGCGGACACAGAGAGGGTTCATATTGCGGACTGCGGTTTCTCCCACAGTCTCCCCCTCTCTGAGTCGAGTCAATCATATCCATATCTTGCTGGTTTACGGATAATTCGCCCGTAACGGGATACACGGTGGAGAGCGTCTCTGACTGGATGGCGATCAGGAGCTTGGTCGGTAGGTAGAACTTCTTCTTCTTCTAAAGTAGGATACCAATCCGAACTCCTGGCAGCCGGACTTGTCGGTGTAGATAGTAAGCGTATAGGTCTTGTCGGGACAGACTCCTTGGGACCAGAAGGAGCAGGGTCTAGTCGTAGTCGATTCACATGACAGGTAAATATATGTCCAGAGGCAAGTGACTGCAGACGGTAGTTAGTCAAACTTAGTCGGGATAAGACTTGGAAACCGCGTTTCCAATGAGGCTGGACTTTTGATCGGACAGTATCAAAATAGATAAGGACGTTGGAGCCAATGGGGAAGTCATAAGTCGTATCAGTCTTTAAGTCATATTGTCGTCGATAGGCTGCTTTTGCTTGGTCTAATTGGGTATTAATATAATCGATGATGGTCGCATGGACTTCATCGTGATGAGACTGCCCATCACCCCCTTCCAAAAATGGAATGTAGTCTTGGTGTGGTGGGCGACCAAACATAGCTTCGTAAGGTGAAATACCAATAGAATCCTGACGAACAGTATTATATTGATACACCAACTGTGATAAATGTCGGAACCAATCTCCGCCAGGAACCGCCAGAATATAAGATCGAATACGGTCCAGTAAACTTCGATGAAATCGTTCCACCTGGCCATTAGAAGCCGGATGGGCCACCGAAGAATATCGCAACATAATCCCCAAATCAGTCATAGCCTTAACATAGGCAGGATGTGTAAAATTGACCCCTCGGTCAGCCAAAAGGCAGTCTGGTGGTCCAAAGAGGTTGAAAACCTTAAGCAATCCCGTCACCGTAGACGAGACTGTTTCATCTCGAAGTGGTATCACGAAAGCCCATTTCGAGAAATGACAGCATAATGTTAGGAGCTTATGACGTTGAATCGTCAATACATCAACTGATACCAACTGCCATGGACGAGTCGCATAATGCAAACGTAAAGGTACCGGACGGGGAGGACCTTGTCGTAGAGAACATATAGGACAGGCCTTGACAAACTGTAGACAGTCACTCCTCATTGTAGGCCAAAAACTAATTCTGGTCAGTTGATCATAGAGCTTCGATGAACCGTAATGTCCACGTTCATGTACCCGAATTAATAACTGCTGCCGAAGTCTGGCAGGGATAATAGGGATATTGAGCACACCATAATAAGGAAATGGAGCATAACGACGTACCAACAAACCATCCTGAACATCCAACGATGCTCGATATTTCCATAGCAAGCGTACTTCATCCGGATCACAGGATGACAACAAAAACGGTTTTATATCAGCGATCTGTAACCCATCTCTGATAGCTTGACATACTTGATCTTGCTGCTGCTCTCGTCGTAAGTCCGATATAGCAAACCAATTACTGTGCGTTGTAGAAAACCCCCTAACCGCACATACCAGTGATACAGAAGTAGTCCTTTCTGTAGACGATGTTGTTGAGACTGTAGCAGGATTAAGTCGACTCTTGAGGTCATCTAAGATAGAGCGATCGACAGCACGAGGAGGTAGAAACTCTTGAAGATGCACGGGATTTAAGTCATCGCTATTGCATAGGACATAGTCTAAAACAGGTTGAAGTCGAGTGCCTCGGTCTGCTACGTTGATAGAAGTCGGGACCAGTACCACATTGTAATGCTTCCAAGTAGGATCACCCGTGAGCTCGGCATGATAGCTCAGTTGACGCTGACAGAGTGCCGCGCTGTGAGCAGTCTGATGAGCACGGCCGGAAACCAGTTGACGGAAACAGGCTTGTGAGTCTACCACATGATAAATACAACTAGGCTTGAAGGTCTTGATGTAATGCTGATCGGCATAATTACAAGCTTTGACCGATGCTAGAAGCTCAAGGTAATTTATATGCTTACCTTGATGCTTAGCAGGCCATAACCCATACTCCCCTCCCAAGTAGGAGAGGGTCTCATTGTCGCCACCATAATACGCCAACCACGCATAACCTGTTGTAGAAGCATCAACATATATCAAAAGAGTACCACCAGAGTGTACTAGCCCAAGTGCATAAGAAGGCTCAACCTTATTCAATTCTTCGAGCCTTTGGATCCTAGATAACCATAGGTTAGAATCATCTGATGAAACAGAGTCATCCCAACCAAGAGGAGAAGAACCAATAATCCGCTTCAAATTATTGTTAACGACGGAAGTCAGTGGTCGGAGCAACAAAGGATCACGCAATTTAGATATAACCGCCAAGACCCGTCGAAGCGTCAGAGCATCAGAGCCAGTCGATGCAATGCTCAAGTCTTCTTTATCATAACAAACCTCAGCCATAGACTTATTATAAGTGACGCCTACGAGGACCGCTTCTTCGACAGGAGATATCACTTCACCCGAATCAATGGTGATGACGGAGGACGGATCTGGGAGAGAGCATAAGTAACGGGTCTTCTTCGTTTGAACCGTAAAGCATGCCATCGCCAAAACCTTGATAACCAAGTTAGCCGCTTGTGACGGAGACATCGTAGGATGATCGGTCATCGCCACCAAAAATAGATCATCCATATATTGCACCAACAACCATCCGCCTTCATAAAGCCGTCGATGCAGGTCATGTTCTTGGAATAGTAGGCGTAGGCAAATCTCTAGCCCGTGCGGAGCTATGCAAACTCCGAACCCCAGTCGCCGATGCTTGAAGGTCCTCGATTGGTACTTAAAGAGGGTAAATCTACCAAGGTCGGGCGATAAGTCTATCGCCAAAAAGGCTTTGGTTATATCAAAGGCTATCAGAGTCGATCCTAACCGTAGCTGTTGTTGAATATAGCCCAAAAGTTGTTGACGCATCGGACCATGATAGACTGCTTCATTAATAGGTCGAAAATCCCATATGGGCCGTGCTGGGGTAGAAGTAGACTTCTGTACAACTGCGAACCATTTCAAGTAAAAACATTCTTTACCATAAGCTTGCAATTGGTCAGGACTAACTTCCTCGATGATCTTCTCTTTTACATAATAGTCAACTTGTTCGTGGAACCGTCGTTGATGTTCTTGGTCTAAACGTGTTAGGAATGGTTCTAAGCCCTTCGAGTTGGTAGGAGGTGTAGACGACCAATGCCACGATACCACGAACCTTCCCGAAGATGCCCGACATACCGTGATCTGACGATCTTCATAAATTGGTTGACTCGGTCGTGATACCTGATCTATACCGGTAGTAGCCTCAGATACATCTATTTGGGTATGACCTGGTACCAAGTAGATTTCTGTATTGCCAACCTTCAAGACATCGTTGGCAAAGTCAACCACGGCACCTGTTTGTCGTAGAAAGTCCTGGCCAAGAATCCCTGGGACTGACAAGTCTTTCACCACATAGAACCTCACTATCTTAGTCAAAGTCGAGAACTGCACCGGTAGTTGTACACAAGTCGTAACCTCCAATGGTTGACCGTTTGCTGCCATTAAATGCACCGAATTTACCCCACAGGCCTTGTGACGTTGTAGGATATCGTTATCAAAAACACCATAACGTAGTAAAGATACCGTCGAGCCAGAGTCCACCATGACCTTGGTGGGTTCATCCAGAATTTGAACATATATACAAGGGATAGTAGTCGAACTTCCATCTACTGATAATGATGGAAAAGTGTTCTGGGAAGTTACCGCTCGACCTAATCGGTCTTCCCCTGGGCGTTTCCCTGCTTAACAGTAGCTCGACAGGCTCGCTGAACATGACCTCGTTGTCCACATCGATGACACACAATCGTCCTTGGCATCCTACAGTCTTTCGCAACATGACCAAGACGTCCACAACGATGACAAGTGATTAAACTATTACCACGATAGTTTGACTTCCCAATCATAGAAACAGTTGCCCTTGAACTCATTGGATCCGTAACCAAAGTAGATAAATCATTATCCATAAGACCCTTGTCATTTGGAATCGCTTCTTGATCATCAAGTCCCAGTAATTCTGAGGCATCTGGAGCCGAATCGCTCCTCAATCGTGCTTCATCTAACCCGAGTAGTTGCTGCACACGTTGAGCTGCTTCAAAAAGCTTGAGCTTTGTAGGATCCGTACACAAAACTCTAGCGTACTCTGTCGGAATACCGGCAAGGAACTGGTGAGTACAAAGCTCGTCGCGCTCCTTCACTGTGAGACCAGGCATCAAGTCAGCTGCCATATGACGTAACCTCGTTGCAAAGTCCATCGGGTGCTCCTGACTATGCATCTTCTGGTGGGTGAAGGACAACCAAGTGGTCGCAGTTCTGGGTCTCAATTGTTTACCCAGAGCTGTCAAAGCTTCTGATAACGTGGCCGTGGATGTAGCCGGGAGTTCTCTATAAATAGCATAGGTAGTCTTATCCAGATACAGGGGTAGAATGGATAGACCTCTTGCCTCATCATCCCCTTCCAATGCACCCGAACTGATTCCAAGGGAGATGAGTGGCCGAAGAGCTTCATTCTTCCTGGCGGTTCTCACTACTAAAACCAGCAACGCAGTGAACGCTTCCAACAATCCTTGTAGCTGATCAAGCAACGGAGCATGACTAGTAGCTAATTGGGGACGAGCAAGGTGAGGTAACGACTCCGGCTCGAACTGTACCTCCAAGCACACGTGCTTTCCAAATCTACTCTAGCACAGGTTGGTACACAAATCCGTCTCTGACCTTCCCTGTGCCATGGCAGAGGATATTCACTCTGTTGGTTGTCCGTGTGCACGGAGCTGGAAAGGAATGCTTGATGACAGATGGAACTGCCGCTAGTTCTGGCTCAGGTTGATTGAATAACGCAACACGAAGCTCCTCGTTGATTTCCTAGCTGGTGACGGGGTAAAACTGGCGTTTAAACTAATACACGTGGATGGATGCTGTTGCGATCAAACAAGTTCCACTATAAACGCAACTCGCAAGGATTCCAGAGGGAAATAATGGCGATACTATATAGTATCGGGGCAATCACTTGAAGGCTGCATGGCTGCATGGTTAGGAGATGTCTCAGACACGAGGAAATCCTTGTGCTCGGACAACAGTCTCCGCAGGTGAAAAATGGTCTCTTCCTTCTCTTCCACCTGATCGTAACAAATGCTGTCCGAACTGAATCTCCAATGGGCGACATTATAGTCATCATAAGAACAAGCTTCCATTATTGCTTCAGTCAATGAAGTATCCAGACTTCATTGTACGAAGGCTCACATGCATGGTCAGCTCCTGCGCAATCCGCTGGAGGTCTTGAATCTGCTTGGACGCGGAGTCCCTACTGGGAGTGTTCCCTGTCGCCCGCGCGAACAGGCCGTATATCCCACCGGACGAACCTGAGCCGAGTGGTGAAGACTTAGTGCTCAGCTTGCCTACTCCTTCGTCTCCGTTGACGATGAGGTGTCAGCGGAGTGGCTTCGTTCTGTACGTCATTCTCGATATAAATGTGCGAGCGTGGCTGCACCGTCCCGCATGGTGACGACTCTCCCTGAGACGATTTGATATCATACTTGAAAGCTTTTTTGGTCACCTGCGATAACGGCGTTCCACTTCCGACGGTTGATGATGACGATCTTCCGACGCAGAGG
Organism: Perkinsus olseni; assembly: GCA_013115135.1. Taxonomy (NCBI): domain Eukaryota; phylum Perkinsozoa; order Perkinsida; family Perkinsidae; genus Perkinsus; species Perkinsus olseni. The sequence continues at coordinate 133,157 of JABANP010000017.1, read as the reverse complement.
AGTTGGTTGTTCAGGCTAGCGCTGAGGTCCCGCGCATCCACCAGGTCTAGTTTTAGTCTCTCTACTGTGGCCTCCTGTGAGCTACAGGCTGCCCTCAGCTCTTCGTTTTCTTTCTCTAGACGATGCACCTCCGCGTCTTTGCGAGAGGTATCCTCCTCGGGGCCTCTCGGACCACTGTATGGTACGGGGTTGCCATTCAAAGCAGCACGGAGTTGGTCTTCGAGACGAGACGAGAGCTCGGCCAGTGCGTTCCGCTCGGCGACAACTGCATCGATTTCGCTTTCATTCTGCTGGCTTGAGGATGGACCCGAGCCCAGGCTCGCGCTTGGACCTTCGGTAATCCCCATTGGTGGCGGAGACTGGCTCAAAGACAGCGGCTTCAATCCTCGCTGATGGGCTGCAGAAAGCAAGTCCTCCAAGCGCATCATAGATTCTTCGCAGCGCGCACAGGATACGCCCTCTTTGAATCCGACGATCGAAGCCAATCCCGATACCAGCCGGTCGAGCTGACGGCGTAGGTCCTCATTCTCTCTTAATAGCTCTCTCTTTTCTGCTTGCAGTTCTGCAACTCGCGATAGGAGATCCGCCGCCCTCTCCTCAGCCTCGGCCAAAGTCCGCCTCAAGACGACGTTTTCGTTCCGCGTCTCCCCTCTTTTCTCGTTTTCTTCGCTGAGCTCATCGACGCGCTTCTCCAGTTGTTCTCTTTCGAGAAGCCACCGCTCCTTTTCGCCCTCCAGGGCATCAGCACGCTGAGCTATCCTCGCCATTTGGCTGTCCATGATTTGTCGGTCCTGTTTGATCTCTTCTATCGTGGTGGCTACCACTGAGCCAGCGTCTATGGACCCGCTTGAAGCCTGAGAACCGCAGAACCACCATGGTCGAGTCCATGCTGCCGAATGTGGACATACACGGCGTCCGTCGTCTCGACTTAGTTGGGCGTTCTCCGACCCTAATTCGGCTATCCTGGTATTAAGTGCGTAGATCTCCTCCTCTCTGGCTAGACGATGCACCTTCTCCTCCTCCAACTGAGCAAAACATATTCTGCAGATCGCGCGAAGCGGCTGGCGCGTCTCGACTGAAAATGAATCTGTACATCAAGTGGCTTCGCCGAAAATCAGAGTTGGGCCTGGTGTTCAGGGCGCTGCAGGAGAAAAAAATCCCTTTTATATATTCTCGCCTATGGCCTGAGTCCCATCGTTGCACTCTTGTTGCTCACCGATTTGCGAATGCCAATGCTATAGACTTCCTCGGTGGCGCCGCTTTGTGGCGGAATGGCGATTGGGGAAGAACCCGCTATCAGCTGCTTACTTTGCGCTCGACATCTTCCATCTTCTTGCGGTGCTCCTCAACTATAGTTTCCAGTCCACATGTGAACCTTGCAAGGACCGGAACAGCGGTTGGGAACAATGTAGGGAACGCGTGGGTGAGAGCGTTGAGTCCGCCGGCAATGGGGCTCCGGATTCACCCTGGGGCCAATTTGCACATGCTTAAAAGAATCTTATTTCGCCAGACAATCCTACTCAGCGGAGCTGGTACCCTATAGACCGCTATCATTTCGAGCATGCGCATGTGGTAAAAACGGTGTCGACCTCTGCGCGGTAGTCAAGCAGCTCACCTCATTTGGGAAGCGTTATCGTTGTGCGGCACCATCGACGCCACGAGCGCTGCGACCTGCCGACAGTTGCCGGGAGAAGACTAGTAGAAGAGCCTGGTCACCTCTCGGGATGCATTCTGCCGCCTGCTCTGCATCGCCTCTCTCATCCGTTGTAACTAAGCGCTGACGAATCCGCAGCCGCGTGGACTCTGCCAGTTCGAGACAGAACTGTTATATATTCGTCTCAGTGTGTTGTGAAGTAGTTCACCTATATTTCCAGTAAGATAGGCCTGTCGGCCTATGCTAAGCGCAGTCATGCAACTCGCTGGAATTCCATTAAAACTACCCCACAAAGTGAATGTCTCTGATAGGTATCCAGTAGGTTCCGGTCTCGACCCTCGAGGGCCCTGGCTCGCCTCACCTTGATCTGGGAGTCGTGGTCGAGGGTCCGGAACTTCGACAGGAGCTCATCGAAGGTCGAGGAGGGAACCTCGATGACGCCACGGTCTTGACAGATCTCTGTCTCCGATCTAGCCACAGCACAAGATATCCTTGCAGGGGCTCGCAAATTCTCAAGTTGCGAGTCGCGCGACCGAGAAAGAGATGCTTAGTTCGTCCTTACGATGGAGCTTCCGCTGAATCCGTGTTCCGCTCCGCCGGTGGTGGGAGTTGTTCTCGCATAACAATTACTGGTGCGGTATAAGCATTGACTGGAGCAACTCAACTTGACATGAACCACAGACAGCATTGGGGGCTAGTAGTGTGCATAGCCTTCATGAGGGATGTAGTTGGAGGTGAAGAATGCAGCGATGAAGATGATGAAGGTGAGGATGCTCCCGATGACTCCACCTGAGGGGAAGGACGAACCTCGGCATCGGCCGCTCGATTCCCAGCGGGGTGAGTGCAAGACAATCCGCTGTGGGAAATTCCCACTAGGAATGGCTCGGACTAGCTATTGTCATGAGCGGCTTGGTATACCATCCGTCTTTCACGGCGCATTTGGTCTGCTCCACGGCGGAATGAATCAACAGCAGAGTTTCCGCTCTACGTGGTAGTGCAGCAACAGGCATGCCCGCTCAGGAAAATAAGACTCCAGGATTCACTGCTACTTTTTCGACCAGAACTTTGGGCGGGCACGCCTGTGGCCGTTCAGATGCAATATCCGTACTGGCGATGACGTGCGACTGAATTTACCCGGCGCATCCTCTGGTTTACCCGGCAGGAGGTTGCCAACACTGACGAATGCCATGAAGAAGGTGAATTGTATGAGGATAGTCCACCAGCCGAAGACGGGCAGCAGGGCCACTAGGAACATGGCGAAGGTGAGCAGACCGATACCAGACATCACCGGTATCAGCGCCGGCATGTACCTCGAGGCCAGCTAGGCGGCGACACAGAGCTGAACGGAATTGTCAAGTGACAATGTGCAGTAACTGGGGACGCAAGGAGAACGCTCACGACTTCAAACTGAGAGGGCCGGGCCACCTGGAGAGTGATGTAATTTTGAAGACCCCTATTGCTATAAGTTGGCGTGACGGCCGAGTGCCATCTGTGCTGACTCAGCACTGCTGAGACGCGTGCCGACTGTAGCATGTACAGCGCGATGTATAAGGAAAGCTTCTATCGAGAGGACGGGAAGTGCTGGTGGGAGCTCACTCATCCCATGGCATGTCGATCTTCTTGATGCTTTCTAGGTAGACCCCTAGATAGAACAGCAGCAGCATGTTGCATCCTAGCAGCCCGAAGGCGATCAGGAGGCAACCGCGATTGGCCTAAAGTAGCATGCACGGCAGAAAGCTTTTCATCGAGGAAGGGCGAGGAACTCACTCTGGGATGCTCCCAAACAATTCGGAAAAAGTTGGTATAGTAGATCATTACAACGCAGGCGATGACCCAAGCAAGCGCGTGGACACGGACCCAGACACGGTCAAGTGTTTTCACCCAACTGCGACGAGCCCGGGCACGGCCGGCTGAAACGGGAAGGGTGACGACTTCTTCTCTACCAGGTGACTTACGCTGGGCCCCTTCGTAGTGGTCTTCCTCATCATCGGAGGAGCTGATGGCGTCCACGAGAGCTTTCTGGGCGCTCGTCAGTCGGCCGTACACGACCGATGGGGTCTCGTGCTCGAGGAGATGCGCTATCCTATTGGCCGTTCGCCTTGGCATGTCGAGGCAACGGAGCAACTGCACTGCCTACATGACACAATCAGGCTGTGCTCATACTAGCTTCGCATTATAAACCCATTCTCTCAGCTGCTCCACTTTCTATCTGCTTTATCTCGTTCACTATGAGCCCAATCTACTCAGGCTGTATTCTACAACCACACCTTCTACAAGAGGATAGTGCAGCTAGATGTTGTGCTATGGCGTGCCCCGCTGTATCAGTGACTCACGCCAGAGGTAGGAGTGCTCCACCATGTGTACTAGCGACTCGGTGAAGAGCCGGGTGACTTCCGTAATGCTGATGAATGTACTCGAAGTGTCTACGCACCGAAACGGGGTCGCGACCTGCAGCCCGAGCGTTGTGGGTGTGATGAGACCGAAGAGCGTCTCATAGATGAGCCGCTTCCCTCTCGTGTTGGGATGCGCATCTCTGTTGCTACTGGGGTTACAGCTGGTGTTCGACGTCCCCGCCGTTACATTCGGTCGTCGATTGGCCAATGACGCCAGTACCAGCCCACAACAACTACGCCTATGCCCGCTCTCTTCATCATCTCCATATGAGAGGCGATGACTTGAGGGTCCAGCGAAGAATAGGGCATATGCAAGCTGCGGCCAAAAGGATGAACCAATATCGTCATTCTCGGGAACATGCTCGTCTTGAGAATATCTTAATGATACAGACTAAGTCGCTACGTGAGGCCATGGTTGGATAAGTATTATTAATACTAATTATTAGATAATCTTTGTTTCGAAGAAATCAAAGCACTCTGACTGGAGTGGGTTGTCGATTAGTTCCTCAATCGGCGATTGGTACTTCTTCGCAGTCTGCGGGTCCCAATGCGGCAGCCGTCGATGGTTCCAGTGGACCCAGGCCCCATCCCTCTCCTTGCTGCGGTACCACATGTAGTAGAACCCATGAACGTTGCAGCGCCACCCATAAGAGCTGCCGGACTCTTCCGTCACAGCTGACGACGACAAGGTTTCTCCCTGGCCTGCTGTTGCCGATTTTTCAATCCTATGCAGCTCAGTGGTCATGAGAGGTCTAGTCTCGTTGCTCGGTGACGTGAAATTGATGGCGCCGCCAGGTGCGTAGATGCTGTCTAGTCTCTGTATGGAACCGGGTATCAGAGTTCCCCTGAGATTGCGTTCGTGCTGTTCGCCAGGTGGGGTCGAAGAGTTGATCACTACAACTAGAATCAACTCGTAGACATTCGCACAAACACCTTGTGCGGTGTTCCTTGCCCTTGGTCGTTGCTTGACGAACTCGGCATTGGAGAGAAATACACAAGCAAGATTGGATAGACACTACGAATGAACATATATTATATGATTTGATTGTTGCAATACTCTAACACTTAATTACTCTTCTCGAATATCTGTCATAGATATAGGTCAGTCACGCGCAGCATCTTCCAGCCGTTTCGGTCGTGGGCGTGCGATGTGATCTCAATCGTGGCGTGTGTTCGCACACGAAGTGACTAGCACGCCACGGGAGCGCGCCCCCATATCTTTCTCGCCGTTTCATCACTCGCCCGTTGCCATAACATGGTGTAGACGGCTGTAGCTCTCAACCATTATTTCTTTTTCGCATGACCAAGCCAAACGGCTCCCCCGCCTTCAGCTCAGCGAGCAATGGACCCAGCGGCTCGCCAAGCGGACCTCTTAGAGTCACCCGTAAGTCGACCGCGGCGGAGGTCCTAGACGCGCTGAAGCAGTTCACCTTCCTCGGCAGCATCACCGTGGACTCTTCCTTCGCCGACGTCGACGGCGAGATGCTTCTACAAATGGGTTCACCCACCGCGCTCAAGGAGCTCGTGCCGACTATCCCACCGAGGGCCGCCGCCCTCCTAGCGGCCAAGATCAGAGCATGGGGAGAGCCCCCTTCGAGGGCTAGAAGCCGCTCCAGGTCACCACGGCGCGGCAGTTACGGACACCTACCCCCCCAACCCCCAGGCGACAGAGCGGAGCCTACCCCCGAAGCTGACTTCGGCAAGATCCTGACTCAGCTTCTGAACGCGGACACCAGCAAGGCCGAGAAGGGCTGGGACCAGAGACTGGCAACGGCGGTTCAGAACCTGCAAGAATCCTTCGGCTGCCCATCGGGAGACCTACTACCCCCAAGCGACGTACTTAAGGAGCTGTTCAAGGCTAAAGCAGGGTGGCTGAAAATTTGAAAATTTTCATCTTTTTTCTCGAAATTTTCCGAAAATTTCGAAGTTTTTGCGGGTCCATTATTTCTTTCCAAATGTAAATCTCGCTCGCCCAATAATATACGCCCCGTAACATTGGTGAGTAATTGCGATCTGCGCATTTTAACACACAGGTTCAGCGATAGTGAGTGGCTTATCCGGATAGCGCTGAACATATGCCGTATGTCCAGCATACTATATCGTGTTTTCAGTGCCCAGTGGTAGGAACGCCTCCCTTAGACCATTGTACGACCGCGATCAATGTTACGTGAGAAACGGTGTCAGAGGTTGCCATGCCCAGCTTGCGGCTTCGTGCGAGAAACACCTAGCCGTTGTAGCAACGGCGTTGTTGCTGCTAGTAGCAGCCTGCTTCTTCTGCTGCGGTCAAGAGCTCCCCAACGCAAATCAATGGGAAGCTCATACCCGTCACGCCAGCGAGGCGCATTCGCTTTGCGGCGAAGCAATCTGAGGACTGGAATCAGGGATGGCCATCCAAGAGGAGAAAATGATCATCAACTACCTGCTGTCCAGGCTGAGAAGCTCTGTGCAGAGATGGTAGGGTCGGATGATGAAATGGAATCTCTCCCTGCGCCTCCTATGGCGTCAAGCAGTACAGAGTCCGTACCGCTCCAGAGTATATACGGAAAGTCAGATACGTCGTAGAATCGGGGGCCCTCGAAATTCAGTGACCGGATCTAGGTCCCTGACCCGGTCACCGAATTCCGATGGATGCATTTTGACACGGTATTACGGTTCTGAATGAAGCTGCTATGTTACTGTGTTGTTGTGAATATGCTGCCGTCAAGGTCTTACCGTGCTATAGGCTATAACATTTAGCGCGCTGCGCTGGTAGTCCCGCGCCTTGCCCTGTGAACTTCACAGTGTGAAGTTCACAGCTGCAGTCGAGTGGTACTTCAGCTCAATTGCTCACATTATACTAATATGAATAACCCGAATATGTTCAGTGCGCGCCCAACGCAACGCTGCCGACGGAGAGTGGCGCGCAATAAAATCTCTCGGCCACCCTCAGTCAACCTGGCGGTCATTTTCCTATTTTTTCCTATTTTTCCCTATTTTTCCACTATTTTTCTTTTATTCCTTCCGGAAATTTCTCGAAAGAAAGAGTCGATTTTCTATCTTTTCGTCAGCCACCCTGGGCTAAAGAAGACGGTAAGCCGGGTGCTATACCCTTTCTACCACTACGCCGCTTCACCCCTATATCCATGACCGGTATGACGCTACCCGACAGCTACGCCTCGACGGTGTCCACCAGGGGCATGTGCTTGGCAACCGCCTACACCCTCGCGGGTTTCTGGAAGCCGGCAGACGGCGCAAACTACTGCAATGCCCTGACCAAGCTGGCCGCGCAGCATAGCCCCACCCTGTCGGCTAAGTATTACGCACTAGTGAGAGAGAAGTGGGCCGTCAAAAGCGTCACCAACAGCGACTTTGACATCTCCCACGAGACTTCCACCCTCGACCTCGAGGCAATGGTACTTCTACAGAACGACGCCAGCAAAGCGGGCAGAGGCCAAAGGTCTACAGCCAACTACTGCAACAACTTTAACAACAAGGGGCCGGGAGGTTGCACCAGGAAAAACTGTCCCTACTCCCACCGGTGCAGGATATGCCGCAACTCCAACCACGGCGCCGCCCAGCACAAGGGGAAAGCCTCCCGCGAGGACGTGTTGCTCAACCCCAATCCGGCGAAGAAACCGACCTCTGCCGCCCCCTCGACATCTAAGTCTCAACATTGACGGTCATGCGGAGGCCCCGCATCACCGACTCCGACATCTACTACGCCGAAGGCGAGCGTACCACCGGAACCCCCGGATCCCTGGTCCAGACACATCGACCAAGCCAAGCAGACGGCCCACCCCTTCGACGCCCCCCGGAGCCCTCGCTCACCAAGACCATCAAGGAGGCTAATGCCATCGGCGACTCCAAAGCCCTCAACGACTATCGCACAGAGAGGCTCAGATTCTGGGAGAGGCGATCTACCTCCCCAGAGATCGAGGCGCTGAGAGCCGAGCTGCTCCAGGGCGCTGACGAAGCCACCCAGCACAGACTCAGGAAGGTAAACCTACCGCTGTTCTCTGAGATGCTCACTACTATAGGCCACTGCGACACCGCACTACCCCACGACCTTTGCGACGGCATGAGGATCACCGGTACCCTCACCACCAACGGCCTGTACGAGCCCAAGGACGCCGACCCGCCGGTAGACAAGGAGGCCGATCTCGGTGGTGCTTCCCAACAGCGCGCTGAGCTGGGGCACTACGGTGGGAACTCCGATCACGAGCTCGACGAGGCACTCTGGCAACAGGCCCTGGCCGAGACCACTACCAACCGACTACGAGGCCCCTTCACCGAGCAACAGCTCAACCACAACCACAACGGGCGCTGGCTCTACTCCCCCAGGTTCCCCAAGCGCGAGAGCGACAAGATCCGGGAGATAGACGACATGAAGGCCTCGTCGGTGAACCTCCTCACGTCGGTCCCAGAGCTCATCCGCTTGGATAATCTCGACAACCTCATCGCCGCCCTACAACTCTGCAAGGAGCACGACTCGCAGCATAAGCTGAGAAGACACTACGTCATCGCGAAGGGCGACCACCGGCAGGCATACCGCCAGGTACCGGTCCACGGCGACGACTACGACGTCCTCTACGTCCGCCTCCGCAACCCCAACACCGGCACTTGGAACTTCTTCCAACACCTCACCTTACCGTTCGGCAGCAAGGCAAGCATGTTGCAGTACACCCGCCTGGCCAGAGCTCTCGTGGCCATCATGCGGGCGGAGTTCAAGTGCCTGGCCTTCAGTTACGTGGACGACTACTTCTCCTTATGCGACAAGGACCAGGCCGCTCTGTGCTACCAGATCTTCATCAGACTGAACGAGCTTTTGGGCTTCGAGGTTAAGCGGGAGAAGTCGCTCGAGCCCTCCGCCGAAGGCAAGCTCCTAGGTATACTGGTGAGGATTGACGACGACTCCATCACGCTCGACATCTGCCCGGATCGGGCCAAGCGGCTGACCAAAACCATCGACGATCACCTCCAGTCAGCGTCAATCACCCCTACCCAGGCCTCGAAGCTGGCGGGGAGACTATCCTTCGCAGCCACGAGCTTCCACAGCCGCTGCGGCCGGGCTTTCCTGAGAGCCCTATACCACAGGGCCAACGACACCAACTACGGTCATCATGTTAACAACAACGACTAGGCCCTGGCAGCGCTCAGGTGGTTCAGATGGGCCATTACGGCCTGCCCTAGGAAGATCGTGCACCTCCACGCCAACACCCCGCATGTCATCCTCTACACCGACGCCGAGTTCTCCTACACCGGCGACCCCCCAACCGCGAAGAGCGGCGGCATTGGAGCGGTTCTTGCGATCCCCAACCACCAGCGCGTGTTCTGCCTCTCCTGGCCACTCCCCGCGGACGTCTTCGACTTTCTGGAGCAACGGCAGACCGACATCCATCCACTGGAGGTCATGGCGATCCCAATCGCACTACACCACTGGCTTACCACTACGGTCCCTCTGCAGCTTCTACTTCGGCGAACCGGCGGCATCAACATCTCCCTCTACACGGACTCCACGGTCGCACAGGGGGCCCTCACTAAGGGATCTTCCCCCTGCAGGAACATCAACAACCTGGTAGCGGCCACATGGAAACTCTGCGCCGAGAACAACGTGGGCCTCTGGATTAACCGGGTTACCTCCGAGGAAAACCCCGCCGACCTACCCAGCCGCCTGAGGACTGACACAACCCGGAGGCTGGGGTGGACGACAAGCAATATGGAGACCACTCCCCCCTGGCGCGAATGGCTACAGGAGCTCAAGTGAGCTACGGCACCCCCGCGGACGGGCACCGTCACCCCAACAGTGGCCACCACTACCTTCGTTTCTAGCTAAGGCCGCCGCGCTTGCGCTAGAGAGGGCACGACGGGCCACCCGCGTCCCCCAACGGTGGTCACCACCTGCTTCGGGTTACCCTTCGATGGCGGACACCGCCCGCGCAACTTGCTCTGCCCCGCAGCTGTACCTTTTCAGCTTTATCTTTTCCCTTGTCACTTCAGGTCAGACCCCACATGACATCTCTCGCCATCTCGAGGCAACGAGGATCCTACGGCATCTGAGGAGCGTCGAGAGCTCTACTTTCAAGACCTACTTACAAGGCGCGAGACACTATGCCAGGTTCTGCCGGGCCCTGGAGGTGAGCGACTACTTTCCCCCTAAACCGCTCGTCTTGGCGTGGTGGGCTATACGCTGCTTCCGGTGCCACAGTACCCTCAAGAACTACATGAACGGCGTCAAGTTCTTCACGCGCCTGGTCTCCCACTCGGACGACTGCATGGACGCCTTCAACAGCGACGTCGTCTCAAACTCTATGCGTGCGGTCTTCCGCCTGAGCCCGAAGCCCCAAGGCAAGCGGGGTATCCACTACGCCACGGTCAAGTCTATCGTCAAGCGCGCTGACCACACCTGGGAAGCCGCCACAAAGACTCCCTGCGACAACGACACTCTAATGGACGCCTTCAAGACGGCCCGGTTCGCCGTCGCCTGCCTAACGGCCTACAGCTGCGCTCTCCGGGTACGGTCCGAGCTGCTCATCCTGAACGACTCTGCCATCTCCTTCGACAAAGAGGGGGGCTTCACGATACACCTCAAGCGCAGGAAAAACATCCCGGAGCCCACGGAGATACAGCGTCCCTGTGTATGCCGAGTTGACCCGGAGTTCTGTGCCTCCCACCGACTCCGCTACCTACACGACCTTCTGACTGGCTCGCCGCCTCACATGGGCCCCACGACGAGCAGTCCTCGGTTCGGGCGCTGGTTCCCAATGTCTCTCGAGCACTTCAACGGCGAGCTGCGAAGGACGCTAACACTATGCGGCTATCCTGAGACCGAGGTCTCGGCCTACGCCTCCCACAGCCTGAGGAGGGGCTCCACTGAAGACCTAACTACCGGAGGCGGCCAGGCGACCCTAACCCAAGTACTGCGACATCAACAGGTCTGCAGCAGCAGCTACAAGCGCTACATGGACCTGCACAAGGCCGAGAGCCTGGAATTCCTTCAGCTAATGGGGAACATCGTCGAATCGGACAAGGGTACAAATGCTACCAATGGGGCTGACCGCGGAGGGATCCCGTCACATGGGCCTCTATAGGCTCCCTCTGCGGTTGTGCTCCTACCACACTTCCACCATCTCTCGACATCGTGCCCACGGCCTGCGCCATGGCGGTTATATCGGCTGTCTCTGCTAGCCTCGTATGCCAAGCCCAGGTCCGTGCGTCCGACTGAGACTATTCAGCAATCAATCGCTAGACTTCCCCCACGCTCCCAGCGTACGGGCTGAAGGTTTTCCCATGTATAATTACACTGTGTCGTGTTGGCGTCGCTCCAGTGGGGTATGTGTTAGTTCGCGGCGTGTGTTCGCACACGAAGTGACTAGCACGCCACGGGAGCGCGCCCCCATATCTTTAGTAATCGATACACTCCGTGTGTCGAAGGAAAATCCACGGTAGTCCGCCGCAGGAGACAATCGTGTGTATGCGTGCGGGGCGGTGTACGTCACCGAGCCTGTGGGCGGAAATCTTCAACGTCGTGATCGAGTCGTCGATTGATACTATAGGTAGTCGATGCCAGTGACTCTGGTAACACAATCCCAAAGGCAATACAGATATCAGATAATAGTTGAGCTGCTGCTGACGAGTTGGCGGACGGGCCAACTGTAATCCACAAAAGAATCCACGAAAGACTCTAAATGCAATCGATCCTTTGACGCATACACATACAAGCTGCGCTTAACACTCTCGCGCCCGCCAAATACTGTCTATCTGTCTACCTTGCACGCGCGGGCCGCACAGTCAAAAAGTTAAAGCAGCAAGTAAGGCCGAACGGAGTCGATTTACATATAGCGAACAATCGATATCTCGCAGCTAGAACACTGGCCAACAGGAGCGGGCAGATCCTCCTGCCACAAGCCGTTCATCGTGAGAGGTCAGCGTCTGGCACGGTAGTGCCGGGTGTCCTGTCGATGTTTTTGACCTACGTCGCTCCGGACACGAGCTCGGTTTGCAGCTCCCGCCAGGTTGAGTTCACCTTGCTCCGCCGCCCTCTCCTCCTTGGGGCTCCCCCTCACCTGCCGTCTCTCACGGCTCTCGGGACTCTCACGCTCCCATTGGGCTCTCCCTCACCTGCCGTCTCTCACGGCTCTCGGGACTCTCACGCTCCCATTGGGCTCTCCCTCACCTGCCGTCTCTCACGGCTCTCGGGACTCTCACGCTCCTATTGGGCTCTCCCTCACCTGCCGTCTCTCACGGCTCTCGGGACTCTCACGCTCCCCTTTGGCACACTCTGCCTCCCTCCTGGCGTGTTACCTCCCTCACCTGCAGTCTCTCACGACTCTCGGGACTCTCACGCTCCCATTTGGCACACTCTGCCTCCCTCCTGCCGTGCTACCCGCCTCCCGCCAGTGGCTGAGCCACTGTGGCTCCCATGCACGCACCCGTGCAGCACTTTACCCCCGGGTTACCACTTGACTCAACACACAGGCGTTACGAAACTGTGCTTGTCTCCACTTCCTGGGGCCCACGTGCGCTCCTCTTCCCCCCGGGGGGGGACCCCCGCGGGTTCTCTCCTTCTCTAGGCGTCACGGATGTACGACCGCCGGGGGACCCCCGGCGGGGGTACACACGCCACTAATTCCCAGTGTGTCTCCCCAGCTTTGCCTCGGGACGGCTTGTCCGCTGGGTTTGCTTCTGAGGCTACTCGGGAGACATGCATCGCGATGTGGTTCACGGCAACGTATTCCCACAACCGCCCGACTACGCCGTTCACGTCCGACGAGGCGGCTGACTCCTTCTTCACCTGCCGAGTTGGTGTCGGCCACTCTGTTGTCGGGTGCGCTGTAGACTTTCTGCTCCCTTTCTCGTAGAAAGGGCGTCCCAGACGGTTTCTACAACGCGCCGAGCTGGGCCTGCGACTCCCTTTGCGGCTGAGTCTCACCTTGCTCCACTGCCCCCGTCACTCCTTGCGCCTTGCCCAGGGGTCGTGCCTTGCACACTTCCTCTCCCCCTCGTGCCTTGCCAGTGGTACGCTGTCACGCTCACGTGCCCCTCTGGCTCCCCTCGTTCTCGTGCGCGCTCCGTGCTCCTCTCCCCGGCGCGTGTCCCCTGGGCCAGGATCCCTGGCGCCTCCGACCGTACTCGAGGCTGGGACCGCTCCTTGCGCCTTGCCTAGGGGTCGTGCCTTGCACACTACCCCGCTCCCTCGTGCTTTGCCAGTGGCCCGCTGTCACGTTCACGCGCCACTCTGACTTCCCTCCCCCTCGTGCACGATCCGTGCTCTCCTCCTCGCTGCTTGTTTCTTGGCGCCTCCGTCTGTACTCGACTCGACTACCTCGAGGCTTGGACCGCCGTCACGGCGGCGCCGTATCTCATGCTACGGGTCTCTGTGACTCGCCAGATCCCAACTTTCCCAGTGTTGTGCCAACACTCTCTGCGCGTTGTGGGAACTTTCTTGGCGCCGTGTTATAGTCTGTTGTCCAGGAGAACTTCTCCTGCAACTTCCCAGCTGACCACCACCTGTAGCGACAGGCCCGCCGGTTCAGTGCCTCACGGGTGCACGACTGCAGATGGAACACAACCTTTTTTTTCCATCGCCGGCCTACACCCTCACCTCGGGAGGGTTTGTCAGCCGGGTTCGCTTCCGACTCTACCCGTGCGACAACGTGCCGTTGTGGTCCACCGCGATATCCTCCCTGTGGCCCACAGACTGTGAGAGCCTCCCACAGGCTGTGGGAGTCTTTCACATCTGGCAGACTACGCGGTTCACATCCGCCATAGCAGCGGTTGCCGTCGGCTGCGGCGCCGCCTCCCTCTTCGCCCCGACGTTCCCGGCGGACGCTTCCCGCCTTCCGGACTTGCGGTTCCCGGGTTCCCTCGCTTAGCCTTGAGCGCCTTATCGGCTGCTCGGTTTCTCGGCGGGGATCCCGCCAAGCCGTGGTTCTCTCCTTCCCTGCTTACTCCACTACTACACGTCTGCTTCGGCCTAGTTGCTTCCTGAGGGAAGTTCCCTCTTAGAGGGACTGCTCCTTCCCGGGGCCCCCAGGCTCGGGGGTTCATAGTACCACCTTAGTACACGCCTCTACGCCTTTCGTGGCACATCCTTCCTCTCTTGCGGTCTTGGGTTCCCCTTCGAGGGGGGCATCGGCCGCATTAGCTCCGCTTGTTACTCTACTCACGTACACCTTCAGCGGCTTTGCCGCTATCTTGTCCCCGACCCCTCCCAGTGGGCTAGTGGGTGGCACCCTCTATCCGATTCGTGGCTACTAGCTGGCCTGCTCCTCGGCTCCCCTTCGCCGTTACCGCTTCTGCGTCGCGATGAGTCTGCTTCCTTACCCTGCGGGGATCAGTACCTACCATCGTCCAGCTCGTACGCCATAATCTGGCTCTCTGTCTTGCATTTCTTCTGCTCTGGGACCGCCCAAGTGGTCACGTCACGGGCCTCACGTGGATCTGAGGTTCTCGAGGACCTGCCCCCTAGAGGTCTCGAGGCTCCTTTTGTCTTGCTCCTGTGACAGGCCGCCTCGCCCTCGTCGCGTACTCTTACTTCGGGCGGTCCGCCCGATCGACACCAGGGTGGATCCGGGATCGACACTAGGACATCTCCGGATTCACGGTTCCGAGTCACGTCACGACGACCCGTGCACTGTACACCCTCCGCGCCTGGCAAACATTACCCTACTAGGGTTACCCTACCCTTCTGCCGCATTGGCTGCACCGACACATATCCGGCACTGCCCGGTCTGCTTTCCCGCTATCTTCGTGCGGACCAAGGGGTTGACCGGGCTCTGTTTCCTCAAGTCTCTTGGGTTCGTCCTTCGCGCAGTTCGCATGGACCTTGGGTTTGCAGCTTTGCAAGTCCACGCTGTGCCTACCCCAGAGTTGGTCCCTGTGTGTTCCGCAGTGTGGACAGCGCAGGTTTCCGCGATGGGCTGTTCGCTCGCTTCGAGTACCTGCGGCAGTCACTGCACACCGCGTCGGTCGGACCGACTCGGTCCTTTCCGCGCTACCCCAGTCCGTTGCCCGGCAGTGGTTCGGATCGCCTGACGCAATTGGCCCGGCCATGTTGGCCCCACTGCACCTTGCACGGGTCAGGGCTCCCAGCTTAGGGATGACTCACTGCTCTGCACCATGGCACCTGGGTGGACGGACTTCATCCTGTGCATGATGGCGTCCTGCTCAATGGAAGCTTCCACTGATAGTGTCCTGCTCTTGCAGACTAGCGGAACGGCTTACTCATTCGCTCTCAGCCTCAGAGCCAGAGGTAGGCTCCCGCTGGGTTTCCCGCCCGCCCGCGAGTCGCGAAGGCGGTCGAGGAGGTGAACTCCTGGAGTAACTCCAGGCTCCGCTGCACTGTTCAGCCACCGCGGCTACTCTGTCGTTTGTAGCGCCTGCGCGGACTGAGTCCGCCGGACTCATTCTCTCGTTACGTGACGCTAGTTGCGTCATGAGCTTCGGTGTCGTTATCTCCAGTGGCGACTCGCGACCATTTGTGTGTCCACTTTATACGCGTGATTTGTGACAACTCCTTTTGTCTCATACCACAGACTGTGGTCCACAGCCACCAGCTCTTGTGTCACACAGTTCGTGGAGCTACGTGCCCGTTCACGTCGTTTTGAGTCGTCTACTTCGCTCATGGTTTTTGTCCTCCACTCTGGTGACGCTTCCCGCGTAGACTCCGTTTCGTGCTCAGTGAGCACTGCTCACCCGACGGTACAGGGCGGGCAGATTACCGCTTGTGGGTACTGCACTGCCGCTACCCGAGCAGCCACCATTCTGCGGCGCAGGATCTGCGCTGCCGGTGCACCAACCCGGCATGCAGTTCATCGAGCATCAGGTGTTGCTCGGAGTCCGAGCCTCAGACGTGTCCGGGTTCTGCTTCCTTCTCTCTACAACCTTCCGGCGGCTGGTGTCGCTTCCCACGGGGAAGTTTCTCCTACCCTCTTCTCCGGCCACTGACTCGTGCTGCTTCGGTAGTAGGCACGGCCTTCACGAGGCCTTCCCGGAGATTCTTCCTCGGTGGGTGTCGGGGTTGTACTAGCACCTCGCGCATACGGCCTCCCGAGTCGGGAGGCTGGTTCGGGAGTCCCGACTATGCTACAGTTCCGAAGCGGAACTTCCGCTTCTCGGCGCGACATTTGCATCAACGCGCAACCTCACCAGTGACTGACTGGAGCCCCCAGTCAGTGTCTCCTCCAGTCTGGGGGCGACCTTGATCCATCGCATTCCTGTGTATCCAGCAGCTTCGACACAGCTATGATTCACCTCAGCCTCAGGCGGCGGGGTTGCCCCATTCGGTTAGTTTGGCCGTTAAACCGGCACGAGTCCTGCAACGTAGTGGCCCTACCCTGTAGGACCTACAGCAGGTGTGCTTCACCCCGTATGGAACTCGCGACGACGGGATTTCCATCACTCGCAGCATTTTCTGCGCATGCAGTGCTGAACCAGACCACATTATGTTTTTTTTAGTCGGAGCTCCGGGGCGTACCACAGCGTCTTCAATATGGTCACGTCCCGTCATGTTCGTCCCCGTTCTATGTGCTCTCATGCACACGATTGGGCAGCTGAGCTCGGTCTCGACTCGATCGTAACGTTGTTCGCCCGGCAGAAGTGCCTTCTCCCCGGCTGTTCGATTCGCGACACGAGCTGTCTTCCCATGGGTGGCGCGGCGGCTTCGAGTCCCTTCACCGTTGCTATTAGCATAGGGCTACTCGTGTTGATCTCATACCCCGGCAGCTCATGCGCCTTCTTCACCCCATCAAGTACGTCTTAGCGGTCCCAGCGTTTCCTATGCTAGTAATCCAGTCCTGCATCTCCTGTAGATTGGCTGGCATCGGTGCCCGCATCCTCTTGTCGGCTTTAGTCAACTCGACCGTGAACCTGATCCACGACCGCATCCCCACCGCATACGTCTTCGCCGTGGCTGGGCGGATGCTGCGCGCTGCGACCGCCCACGCATCTTGCTTCAACCGTGCCACATTTCTGTCGCCCTCTCCTTTCCACCGCGGCACCGTGGGTTTAGCCCGCAGTGTTTCTTTTTCTCCCCAGTCTTGCCATTCTGCCAGTAACCAGCCAAGCGTCGGTGGCTCATTCATCTCAATCTAACCTCAACTGCACAGCAGCCTCTTCTGCCCCCTACTACGATGGGCATGGGAAGAGACCTCGTCGTCTCGAATCGATCTCAACGATGGGGGTCGCCTGGTAGGAGTGTCTCCTCCCCGGCTGATCGATTCGCGACTTGAGCTCTTTTCCCATTGTATGTTACGCAAGGTCGCGGACGAAGAGCCGGGATTTTAGTAATCGATACACTCCGTGTGTCGAAGGAAAATCCACGGTAGTCCGCCGCAGGAGACAATCGTGTGTATGCGTGCGGGGCGGTGTACGTCACCGAGCCGTTCATCGTGAGAGGTCAGCGTCTGGCACGGTAGTGCCGGGTGTCCTGTCGATGTTTTTGACCCACCCGTCCCTCCCTCAATGGTGGGGTCGCCTGGTAGGAGTGTCTCCTCCCCGGCTGATCGATTCGCGACTTGAGCTCTTTTCCCATTGTATGTTACGCAAGGTCGCGGACGAAGAGCCGGGATTTTCTCGCCGTTTCATCACTCGCCCGTTGCCATAACATGGTGTAGACGGCTGTAGCTCTCAACCATTATTTCTTTTTCGCACCCACCCACACCGCCCTGGCCTCTATAGGCTCCCTCTGCGGTTGTGCTCCTACCACACTTCCACCATCTCTCGACATCGTGCCCATGGCCTGCGCCATGGCGGTTATATCGGCTGTCTCTGTTAGCCTCGTATGCCAAGCCCAGGTCCGTGCGTCCGACTGAGACTATTCAGCAATCAATCGCTAGACTTCCCCCACGCTCCCAGCGTACGGGCTGAAGGTTTTCCCATGTATAATTACACTGTGTCGTGTTGGCGTCGCTCCAGTGGGGTATGTGTTAGTTGGCCTGGTATCTGTAATTGTGCCGCACGGATTCTGCGACTGATTTCATCGAAATCAGCTATCAGCACGTGTACACACAGTACCCCCTCGAGAGGCCCTCACCGGTTACGTTGCATACTGATATCATTGGCTCGTAGGACCCCGGTGTTGCGCTAGTACGAGACACTCGCGCGTGTCATAACATCGGGTTGACCAGGCTTCTTTGTTATCATGTTTATCGTCTCGTTATGCACCGTCCTATGGCCACTAGTGACGGCTTCGGAGGTGAGCAACGCTTTCATGGCCGTCCCGTCAGTCACTGAGAGGCGAGGAGTCGCTAACCCGGTGCTCGGTGGTGTCGAAGATTACCGTAATTTGACCCATCAGAATGGAGCTCGCTTCTACTACGTGTATACTCCCAATACGACAACAAGCGCTATCCTGTTCAACATCCACGGCTTGGGCGATTCATGTCAGAACTTTCGCCATACAAGCGGCCTTGTCGACTTGGCCGACGAGAATGGTCTGATGGTCGTGACCCCGTGTGGACTGCGCAATGGCTTCCATCTCCACTCCTGGAATGCGGGCGTGTGTTGTCAGACCAACAAGACGATTGACGACTTCGGTTTCATTAAGACCATTCTGTCCGATGTAAACTCGGGCAGCGTTCTGCCAGTCTTCACAGCGGGGTTCAGCAACGGTGGGATGATGGCCGAAGGCCTCTTGTGTCTCAACATAGTCACGAGAGCAGTCTCTGTCAGTGGCGTGGTGGCCCTTGAGCCAGGCAACGAGGGGGGTATCAAAACTTGCAGCGGAAGCTTTACCGAACTCGAAGCGAAGGTGGCCAACGTTCACGGAACCTTCGATCCCGTCGTTCCTTATGGAGGCAACAGCTTGCTCGGATTCCCACCAGTCGAAGATGACATGAAAGCATGGTCATCCAGGCTGGGTTGCGACACCAGCTACAGCAAGGTCCGAACTGATCAGGAGTACGACTTCCTCGAATACGAGGGCTGTCGACAGAAGAGCTCTCGAGTTCTGCTTGTACGCCATAATTGGGGTGGGCATACGTGGCATGGGTCTGGCGATTTCAACACTCCTAAGTTCGTGATCGACTTCTTGTTGGGAAAAGGGGAAGAGAGGGCAGCAGAATCTACCCCACGAGGCTTTTTGGTGTAAGCATAGCTTCAGAGTATGAGCTGGAGCACCTTGCTGTTGAACTTTTTAGCCTTTTGGAAGGACTTGGTCCTTCCCACAGGGTAATCCTATGATCCTAGAGGATAATCCTTAAGATTATCCAATGTCGTGCAACTTCCTTGACGGCAAAGATGATCGTTTAGGCCATTGTGGCTCTTGCTAGGAGCCTCTTAATTAAAGTACTGCTTGTGTTCAAAAGTTAGTTCCCAGCTCCCAATGGGAGACTCCCATCACTCGTCGATTGAAATGTTTCTCGAAACATCGAGCTTCTCGATCCCAGCACTATCTTCCTAGCTAGCGGTATCTTTCTGCTCGACGAGAGACGGTTTCAACGCCCATGAATGATGGTATCCTCGGATGATTCATTCGCAGTGCGAATTTCGCACTGCTGTATTTCCTTACTGTCGTCACTGCTGCTGCCTGAGCGCTTTTCTGGGATTAATTGATCTGGATCCCCCGGCGGCCGTGCAAAAACTCCATGTCACAGAGTCCATCATGAAATTCATCGTAGCATTTTGCTTGCGTGCTGTAACCCGTCAACGCAATCCACTCAGCTGTTATGCTTGTTGACTCAACTAGATAATACAACTCTGTTATATTATGCAATGGAATCTAGCACAGCTTAGCGGGAGACAGAGAATGTGTGGTAGCATAGTCCTTGAGCAGGTGTGCGCGCGCCTTGTCACGCAATTTAGCACTGTAGGCCACTGTAGGTTGACGAACGCAATAAGCGTTGGGTTTAGATAAAGAAGATGAAAAGGATGTAGGAAAGAGTCGTGTTCAAGGGGCGTACGGGATCCTCGTCATCCTAGCCAGCACAGGAGCTATTGTCTATAAATAAAGGGGGTCCGCGCATGGTCACGCACGTGCCGCACGTAAACCTGTGCTCACTACAGTGATCTATACGACTATTAGAGCTTGTGCTGGACTGTGCTGTCCACACGTTCATAGGGACAGCTCACAGGAAAATTCCGCACAGTTTACACCACTCATCCACTCCCGTCCGACACCGTAGTTCAGCTTGTGGGTCACTGATGAAGAATTCCTTAATGGCGAGATACGCTGGCCGAGCACCACCCACGAACTTCGTGGAACTCGCTGATCGAGCTTCACCGAGCTGGATCGAACCTTGTGTTCTCCGCTCTTCAAGGGCGATGCTATCGTTATATTGATACCGATATCCATCGTGACCGGTGAGGTATCCGACACGGAGCCAATAATCGCTGTCGCGGTGACAGCGTAATCAGGCATCACTGATGGCTCATCAGGTACTACACCTTTTCCCGAGCAAATAAAATGTTTTTTCGTTGGATTTAAAAGGGCACGGAAAATCAAATTTTATTTTAAAAAAGTTTTTATCCACTGTGAATACTTCAGCAAGTTTAAAATACTTGTGTCACGCATATTAAATCTCACTTTCCATGCAATTTAGAATGCTCTACAGTAGTCGCCGAATTAGTCGCGCGCATCCCCGTTGTTAATTGCATGCATCATCGTGAAATTTTCATCCCGTAGCTTCTATCTCAATATGATCAACGTCAATGGCGTCGGACTTCTAAGGCACAGCATTAGCTGCGGGTAACACGCAACATGGTAGATAGTTCATATACAGTAGTAGCCGTGACATCACGCCAGTGACATGATGTCACACATGGCAGCGTTCTCGGAGGAACTTCCACCGGATCGAATCATTGAAGTATGGTTACCGTTGGCAAGAATCACGACTCGTGATTCACGAGCTTTAGTGTTCTACCGTGTTTCATGAGCTTAGAGTATGTGTTCGAGTTGCAGGAAGGGGGTCGTAGTAACAGAATGATTTAGATAGCGAAATTGGATCAAAATCGATTTAAATAGAATGACACGGGTTAAATCGTATTTGCTCATAATATTAATTTGGGTGACAAAACGAATTTGGTTTGACAATTTTTTAATTCCAATGACACTCGCTAAATTGCTATCAAAATGGTTTAAACCGAACGAAAAAACATTTTATTTGCTCGGGAAAAGGTGTAGACCATTGCCAGCAGTCACCAGGCACAAGATATGGTCACCAGTCTGGTGACTGTGATATAATAAGCGGCGTATTGTATGCCTGGTGATATCACTGCCATCAGCCAGCTCGAACGGTGTTACCTAGTGAGATTTCGCGGTGACGTCGGGAGCCTGAATGAGCGCTGAACTTCAGCGCTGCGCCTTCACCAAAAGCATCTAGCAAGCCATCTCATTGCAGTCATGTCAGCGACTTCTGCGTACTCAACTAGCTCACCATGAGAGGATGGCGAGTCATCACATCATGGGAGGGCTTGAACATGCGTTCAGCCCACTGCCTGGTCTCAGTCAGATAGAACTCAGGATCGGTGCCGCAGCTCAGGTTTGCTCGGGACGGCCACTTCAGTGAAGCTACGGTTGATTTGCGATCCACGGCGGGCTCGATATTGGTGCCCTCATGCCACTCGTTGAAGGAAGTTATGGAGACCTGATATGAGCGACGCCCCGACTCTCACGAGGATACGACTCGGAAAAACCCACCAGACTTGAGCGCGGCCCTGTCGGTGTGATACCATGGCATACTAGCACCGAAAGATCAGCGATATCCGGATGGAACTATCCGGTCTCAGAAGTGCGAACAAGCCGAAGGACAAATAATCCACCGAGCGATCAGGTGGCCCTAACATGGTGGTTATCGAGGCAACTGGAAACAGCAGTCCTCGTCGGTTCTGAGCAGCAGTTTTCCCGGCGAGACCCGAGTCCCGCAATAGAACGGGGCCATGTTGGTCATCACACACTCACACTTGGTATGAAGTAAATGCCCTCATCTCGAGCCACTCTGTTCATGTGGGGCCAGTTGGAGGGAGTACTGCCGTACACGAAGCCAGTGGCCGCGAAGTACGTATAGAAACCGTCTGGAAGAGAGATTGAAGCTGATCGGTAGTCTCAGGGAACACGACCGACATCCCGGAAAAGCCGATAAAAACTCGTGGCAGCCAATCCGATGCCTGAGTCAGGCACCCTGACGGCACTGCAATGGACGAGACCCATCTAATAGTTCCGACGTCTCTGTCTCTTCCCAGGACTCACCGAATCCCGACTTGGCGTATGCAGCGTGTGCTGCTTCAACCCACAAGAAGATCGCCGTACAGTCAAAACCATCTTTACCGCGGACTGAGATGTCCCCCCCCCCTGGACTCAGCAGTCTCGCCCACTCCTCAGGGAGTTGTGTTAGCTGTCGTAGATGTATCTACCCACGTTGTTCTGGGCGAGGACGGGAAATCCTCAGCGGTCCGCACTGTCTACATAACACAATCAAGCTGTGCTCATACTAGCTTCGCATTATCAACCACTCTCTCAATTATTCCACATTCTATCTGCTCTATCTCGTTCACTATGAGCCCAATCTACATATGTCGTGTTCTACAACTACACCTTCTACAAAAGGATAGTGAACAGCTCTTTGAGAAACTTCCCCTGTACGGTCGCTACAACTGATAATACTCATAACACAGCGATTCGAGGCAGGAAATATCGTTAATGATACAGGCTTGCCTAATTGACTGTGGTGCGGTAGATTAGATCACCCACCGCTAGCAGCAATAGCCGAAGATATGCCACCAAGCTTAGCCAGGATATCTTTCGGGATAGCACTAGCTCGCATCTTCTGCAAATATTCGCTGTGCGCTCTCGCCATGGCGTCGAAGTCTCGCTCAATAAGCTCGCCTCTTCTCGAGATCACCGAGGGCCACACCGAAGTCATCAGAGCAACAATTGCGTTGATGTCAATAGCCATAGACGTTGTTGCTGTTTCACGCTTGATGAGAACCTCCATTGCTTCGCTCTGACTCTTGTCCACCACCGAGACGGGCACGGACACGGCGGGCAAGTCCAGACCGTTGCAAAGGAACTTCCACACGCTCTCGTCGCCTACCACTTTCACCTCCTTCACGGAGACGCTGCCCTTCCAAGGACGATCCTGACCGTCAAAGCGGAGAGCAGAAGTTCTCGAAGACACCGCGATGTCATCAGCCATCAGAAAAGAGTTCTGGTCGCCATCAGCGCGGATGCGAACGGTGGTCTCGCGCAGTCTGTCGATGATCTCTCTGGCCGTATGATACAGCACGTGCACCTCACTCTCGCTCTCAATGTCGCGGAGACGGTATTCCTCGCCGTTATATTGCACACCCACACCGGAAGGGCGGACCCTGAGGACTGGCCCGCCTCTAGCAAAGACACTAACCCAACCACGTTCGGGGTACCCCACCCTAATCGTGAGGCCGTTCTCCAAAGGCACTTCACAGGCGTCAAGATCCTCCGCACAGATGACAGCTCCTTGGAGACGCTCAACAACAGGAATTTCGATCTCACCCTCGGCCACCCTGTCGATCGAGAAGGGTCGGACTGGGGAACCGAAACCACACACAGAGTTCAAACTCCCCCTCTCGGTTGATCTGTCCGGGGACTCCGCCTCGCTCGTTGGTTTTTCGGGAGAATCTGGGTCACTCAAGGCACCCATCGAGCGTCGAACGTTCCTTATGGCTGTTGCCAGTGTCGGCGAGCTGCTGCTTCGACTCAAAGGCGGTTTGCCAGGGGATCTTCGTTTGGGCTCGGTCCGGGCTGCGGCGAGGTACCCCGCGAGAACATCGTCATCATCAGGTGGCTGCACCTCCGGAGTGACCTCCGTCTCCTCCACTGGTTCGTTAGAGACCTCCGGAGGTACCGATTCAGTCGATAGCATGTTCGGGATGACCTGCTCAGTCCGCTGTGGCGCCGATGAGCACACACTGGTAGGAGTCAGGTCCAAAGATACTTCTGCGTCCGGGGCTTGGTAGCTGCTGGTTACGAAGTCGTCCACCAATGACCTGGGGAAAATACTTGAAATCCTCGTTATGATGTAAGACGTTGACAAGTTGACAAAAATGCATATACCGGACTGACAAAAGAACTTGTATAGGTTTTAGATAATGAAGTTTTCCTTCTTACTTATACTTAAAATAAGAACCTTAAGGATAAGGACTCTTATGCCTTCTGAACTTCTATTATAATAATGATAAAAATTAATGCAATTTCTGAATATATTAATAGTAATGGCACACTTTTCCGCCGTTGCGATCATAGGGAGAAGACGGGGAGAGCATACCTAGAGCGGCGATGGCTGTGGTCCTGCAAACTCCGGTGGTCAATTGAGCTGGCAGATCGTCGTGGGGCCAGGCTTGCGCTCCGTACCGGTCGATGTGAAGGCACTCGTAAGGAGATCACGGATTTTCGAACCTGTCAAGATAACTCCCACCTCGGAGCGGACCGGGGATCCCGATTGGCCACAGCGGGAGGCACTTTTCGGCAGCATCGAGAGACCGCGGCGCGCCAACGCTATAGTGAAGCTCAGTTCCATTCTCCGCATCGTTCCGTCGTTTTTGCCCTTCTTTCTACCCCTATTCGAATGGAAGCTCAGCTGCTATCTACCAGTGAACAAATCCCGAAGCGGTTTCCAGATTCTGGCGCTCGGTCACTTCCGCTTGGGAAGGTGATGACCACCGACCTGCATTCCCCTCGACGCCGGAGAGGCTTCATCCGTACTCCGACTCGACGAAGACGAGCTGCTCGGGCTGAGCTGGTCGTACTCAGTCCGGGGCACTTCCATCGATGAGTACACGGAGGACCCGATCGAGGATGATAGGGAGAAGCCATGAGACACAGCAGAGCCGCCGCTGTTCCGCAGTCCGGAGTCAGCCATGCGGATTCTTCTAACTGAAGCTGTCATAATAATATCCCGACGCCGTCCGTAACTCCTTCGAGCTTCTGGCCAGAGCGCAAAGCCTCCCCATAATCTTCGCAGGGAGAGGACAACCGAGAAGGGGGAAAGGCCGCTGCTCGGGCAGGTGAAAGTTCCACGGCGTTCGGGTGCCCTTAGCACCACCATCGCCGGCAAGTAGTGCGAGCCCTTCCAGGATTGACAACAATTATTCAGCCAAAAGAAGGAAACAACTTAGAAAGCAAGTATAACGAAGTGGAGAGGCGTCAGTTCAACTTCGCCTGGAGCTAGAGCCGACCAGAAGGGAAGCGTCGTGGCCACGAAGCTCCCATGTCTGGCCACGATGGACTTCGCAGTTGTAGACGGCTCTTGTCGATCCAGCAGGAAACACCTACACAACAACTAAATGATGTGGTTTTCTTATGCGCTCCTGGAGGATGACTGCTTGCACTAGACTCTGAACTGGGCTAGAGCGGGGCACAACCAACCGAGCAGCGATCCACTAGGTGTCAGCTCACCTTCATCCAGAAGATATCGTGGACAGAAGGAGGCCGCAGTTGGAGTCTCTTGCCTTCCTTGGCCGTCCCCACCCCCGGGCCCTTCAGCCCCCCTACTGGTATCTAGGACGCCAAGCCTACAACGACCACTCCGGCCAGTATACGTACTGCACAGATCTGGTCCATCCTGTTGTAAAGTCGTACCGTGAGAGGCTCGCTATGTCGGTTGATCAACGTGATTGGTTTAGTCTTGCGGATGAACAACTCCCTCGCTAGCTTCTAAGAGAACATCAAAAATAACGGCGGAGCGAAGCATGTCCGGCGCTACCTTCGTCTGCGACTTCCAGTTCAGCGTCTCCCACTGGCGGGACGAGAGTAGGGCGCCTCGAACCACCACGACCTTGAGACACCAGCACTTCACTCGAGTCAATGTCCTGAACAAACAAGCCGTCTGTTCATGCGCTAGCTGCGAGGCCCTTACCGGGAGGTAGGTGCCCGAGCCGTCCTCCACAGAGTTGATGAACAGCCTGGTGTCCACCACTGTCTTGTTGCGAGACTCTGGTAGAGTAACCTGAGAGGCGCGCAAGCACGAGGATATCCAGGCAAGTCGATAGAGCGAGCATGGAGCACGGGGTTGACCACCTTCCCCCTTGAGGAATCATGCTATCTTGACTAGTATTTTAATCAAGGCCAGGACCTATTGACTTTGCGTGAGCTATACTCGAGGCTTCCTCCGACCGATAGGGCGACCGGCTGGATCTTGTTTACAGCATCTCTCCAAATCCAACCCTCTGGTCTCTGAATTTCCCCAGTCCGACGGGAACGTCTAAACGCGGGCCGCGCCAACTCACCAGCTTGAAGATCCTAGCCTTGCCCTCAGTCTCGATCATAGAGTCGTCATAGTAGGAGATGAAAGCCAGCTGGGAGAAGAAGACGCTGCCGGCCGCTTTATCTCCGCAAGCACTGAAAAGTGTTCTATGAAAGCCTCGTGGGGAGGTCAGCGGGAGCTCTCACCTGGAAAGATTCTCAACCCTCTCCGAGCAGCGACGCCATAGACGAGCGCCACCTGACACCGAGGGCGATTGAATCATCGGAAGCCTTCTCGAACAGCAGGGTCTTACCGGTCGAAGGTATCCCCTTCTAGCTCGGCCATGATCGCCATGCCAAGCTGATAGACCGCTGATATGAGCAGATGGATTCCCAACCGGACACTGAGGAGGGGAAAAAGGACCTCCGACTCGAACCAGCCAGTCGCACGACAAGCAATGGTTAAGAAACACAGACAGGTGTCAACTCGCCGTTCCAGTCACCGGCCAATTAGTTCACGGCGGCAAAACTGGAGATTGACGGGCTTGCGAGGCTGTGGTCGAACGACACTATCATCCTCAGCCGATGTGTTCGCTCCTACAGGATTTGACGCAGAGAGCCATATCCAGTGATCAACAGAAAATAAGCACACGGGTATACTGAGCTGACAGTGAATCGCAGTGAATACTATTCTCACTACGCGATCCACCCCAGTCCAGCACGATTATTGACTCACCTAAGGACGCTTGAGTTGTTTATTTCCGTACCAACAGTGACGTTAAACAGCTGCTGCAGCCAGGCCGTTTGGGACACCTCGCTCCAGTTGCTCAGCACTCCGTCGTCGAACCGGGAGACGTACCTCAGAGGAGAACTCAATCAACTACGAATTGGTGACAGGAGGCAGCTTACCAAATATCCAACAACGCATCAGCTAGCTCGTCTAAACTCGTCGTAGCTAGCACAGCCTCGTCCAGACACCTGATTGAGGCAATGAATGGTAAATCGCGCGAAGCTAACCATCAGCCATTTAATGTGATTATTCACGCCGATTCAAAATTCGTGCTGGCTTTCCTCCTCGTAAAGCGACTCGCTTCAAGCGGGTGCTAGTTGTTCGGTCAATGTTCTACTTTAATGATTGTTGAACGAAAAAGCCCTTCTCTCGCTGTATACGCACTTGGCGAGACTAATTTGGCAACACAAAACTAATCGAAGCAGATTCAGGACACCCCATGGTATTTCGTAGCCATACAGACCCACCCACTCGGGAAGCCTGGAAGAAATCAGCCTCTACTGGGTGAGCCATCATATTTTGGCTGGTCTGCCACCGAAGGAGTCCACGGAAGTTCTCTGGGAGGACATCGTTTAAAGGGTTCAGCGAGCTCATGGATAACAGATCGACCGCTGTGGCGTTGAAAATGCGATTGCCTCCACCAGCCACGACAATCCGCGTGAAAGTGAAGTTATACTACGTCACTTTGTCAAGTTCAATTCCAGTGACAGAACAGCACTAGGAAAAATGTGACACTCATCTAGCTTGTCCCAGTTTGATTCGTCTGAAGGGACTCTCTTGTAGAACCCCAGCGCGTTTACCACGTAGAGGTGAAAGCTGTGCGCCGCGCAGGGGAACCAACAGACGAAATCAGGGAGCTCTATTGGGAGCCATTGCCGCAGCTCCCGCATTCCCCCTTGAACGCCACGACAAGAAACATCCTGCGATGACAATACTGAATGACCTGTCGGCGTACATAACCGTAATGGAGCCTCCAACCTGGTGATACTCGGTTTTTGCCGCCTGCGGTACCGTCAACTTCCCATTGAATGATATTGAGTGACAGAAGCAAGCAGGAGATGCAGAAGAGTATCGATCACATTCAAGAATGGGAACCATTCTTGAAAACGTATGTTGCTTGGCGATCCTGGCTCGACATTGAGCGCCACTGTACGCTAGTCAACCCAATCCGTGCGTCTCACAAAGGCCATTTGTTCAGTTGGTCTTGATGCAAGGATGTGATGGACCCGAGCTAAGCCACAGGAAGTCCAGCCAGTCGGCTCCGTCACTCCTAGAAGGCACCGGCTAGCCTGATCATCAGGCCCTGATGCAGTTATGCCGCTTGCCACAGTATCTTTCGCAGCACAAATGCGATGCCCTCTAATGAACAGCCAACATCGGACTCCCAAGTCACTGTGACGCAGTTACAAGTTGATACTCACAACTTGCATGTCACTACGGTCGAGACAGCTGCTCGTCCTCAGCGTCGGCTCATTCGTGTCCCCATGATCCAGGGAGCAGTAGCTCTCAAATTCAGGGAATTGAACCCGCACTGTTTCTGTGATCACCTTCCAGTGACACATCACTCAGAAGACACGCCACTTTTACGATGCATTCAGGCTCGACCGACGTTGCTAGTCATATGAGAGGGAGGGAATCTTGGTCGGCATTCATGCGCGTCGACAACGCAGCCTTGGAATTGAAACGGGCATGCACAGAGACAATAACTGAAGACGACGTTACACGTTAAAGTTACCTAGGGTAACAGTGTGAGAGATTTAATAACGTCAGTACAGATGTAGAATCAACCCAAATTGAATGACTTAACCACTCCCATGGCCCAACTTACTTCTTAACCCGAGTATCAGACAGAATTCCAACGGTCACCGAGGACGCATCAGCTGAGCCCGACATGTCCAATAACAACTCGGCCAACAGTTGCCGCAAATGGAGAAGGATCGTCTCTACCTGAAAGCCTCGACAAGATGACGGCTAACAGATAACAGAGTACCAGTACACTGTGAGTACGAACGGACATGAGGATGAAAATGATTGTCTCAACAGCAGCGCCCCAGTCAACTTGAATTTCGGTATAAAGATATGTTGAATTACTAGTAGTGGGAGCACAGTACGATCGCAGCTGTGGTTATCCTCACCTCAGGCGATGCTGGTTCAGGTCCTGCTAGTGCTTCCGGCAAGGATTCTGATAGCCCTCGAATCAGAGCACCTGTTGCGCTTATCCCACTCGACATAGCCCGCTTTCCAGCCGAGAACAGGGCCTGAAAAAAACTCCTGATCTCCCGCTCTTTTCGCCGTACAATTGATCTCTCTGCGCAATGCAGAGGGCGTTCAAGCAAAGAGATCTCCTGAGGTGAGCCTACCGAAACTCGCGATGTGGCGGGAGATTGCGGAGGTGATGGCCTTTCTCGGCGAGACTCGGCCGGATCATCGTCGAATGTGGCGCTCCCAGCCCAGGAGTCGAGCAATTCCGAATCACTCTCACCTGAACCGTTAGCCGCCCCACGATGGGCAGATGACATTTGATAAACAATTAAACTGACAGTGTACACACTATCCATCCCGACTCATTCACTTACGCTTTCGCCATCTTGATGCTCTTGATCAATCTTGCGATTTCTTAACGCAGCCAGTTACGTGTTCTAACCCAAAAACGATCGCCTTAGACTAACATGACTTATATCGAGTTGGCCGACTGAGGCCAACTATTGACCAATCATATAAGGGACAAGATTAAGGGATATTCATCTCCAAATGATCCCCGGTGGTCGCGCCACTGGGATCTTCTGTGGGCCGTCCTCCAGCAGCGTCGCCTCTAGATTATCCAGAAGCGACCGCCAGCGTACCTTCGAGTGAAGTTTCTGGTATGCATCGCAACGTCAACGTAGGGACCGGATATACCGTCTTTTGCCAGCAGCACATGTCCACTCTCCGCGTTTTTGCAGCACCCCCCCGCCCCCAATTGGAAAGAAAACGGAAAAGTTCCTTCGAAAATTAAGCGTCTTCAGACAGAATTGAGCACAGTTTCTGAGACTCTAATCTAAGTACGCGAAACGACTAGGATGGAATCAACGGCGCATCGCCGTAGACCGTCCCTTCCTAGGAATATAAGCATCCACCACCAGCGCGAGCCTGACTCAATCGTCTCTACAGCTCTCGTCGATCGGCCCTTCACAAGACGAGAACATCAGCTATGTGTACCGTGAGACCTCTGAATCAAGCTCACCTTCGCTCCGCTCTGCGTTGGAGCCGAATCTTGAGCTGCCCAGTTAGTAGCTACTGTGAGCCAGGTTTCGGATAATGGCATGTTAGGCTGGCCATGTCCGAGGCGAACCTTCAGACAGACATCGTGAATCGACTTGAGAACAAATGTATGGTTAT
The DNA here is from genome assembly GCA_013115135.1 of Perkinsus olseni. Lineage (NCBI taxonomy): Eukaryota > Perkinsozoa > Perkinsida > Perkinsidae > Perkinsus > Perkinsus olseni. Next base: position 102,810 of record JABANP010000017.1, on the reverse strand, counting down.
GGATTGGTCATTCGCCGGCAATTTTCCTGGGTCTTCATACCATGTGCACCCTCTACAATCAACCCGAGCTACACGCTCTACTCACGAGCCCCACCAAGAGGAATGCGTCGTCCACTCACATGCTGCTGTGCCTCGGTCCGCGATGTCTGCCAGCCTCCATAAGAGGCAGTCTCCTGTGAGACAGCTCGCAAGCACGCCTGCATCTCAGCGTATCAATCAGAGAGCGACGACTTTTCCGACCTTAAAGAGGTCTCGGTCCAGAAGGCCGGTTTGCTGATGATCAGCTAGTTTGCACGCTCCGCATATCGCCAGACGGTTGCCGCACAGGAACAGCAAAATCGTTTCCGCCATGTCGTGGGCGAATTGGGAAATTCTAAAGCAGTCACGATAGTAGCATAAAATAAGTAAGCCATACATTTTCTCATGCAGTCTGTAGCAAGCGCGCTCGCCCGGCTCGTGACCGCCTCGGACGAGCACTTCATCGAGATCTGGGGAGCCGGGTAGCACTGACTCCAACACGTCCCTTAAACCGCGGCTGACTGGATAGGGACCTGCAGGTCGGGATACGTAAAAAGAAACTCACTTTAATTCCGGGCTCCCTCTCATTATTTCACAGTGCCAAACCAGCCTACCAGGCAATGCTCGCCCACAATGGAACACGGGAGGGGAAAGAGGAAAATCCCGATTCTACAAACAAGATGGTAAAAAACTACCCGCCTACCTTTCCCGTCCGAGTCTCGCCGCAACTGGACGTTACCATCATCGTCCTTCACTAACAGGAATTGATGGGCCAATCGCCGAGCCTGAAAGTAGTAACAAATTACTACCACATTTTCCGAAACAACATGCACAAGCAATCACGGGATAGTCGAGGATTTGTTACTGTATTGAGTAAATACTATGAAACTTCCCTTCCCTATTCAACGTCATTATCAACATCAAATTCCTAGCCGGATTCCTTGAAAATTTGATACCATATTTTTCGCTACAATATCCACAGAGGTCAGACCCAGCGACAGCACCCTCACCTGTTGCATATTCACGCACAGTCTCATCTGTCTCATCATTAGCTGCAGTATAGGGAGCAGTCAACACCCCATGACCACGCAGGGCCTCCGGTATCAGGCGAGTCATCTCTGCCGCTGACAGACTGGCCGACTGAGCACAAGGATATATCTTGGGCACCGCTACCGATCCAGTATACAGCATTCAGGCGCCCATAACGTAACACCACCTACACCTGCCATGAGCTCCGAAATATAAAATTGGATTCCCGATCACGACCGATCGTGGACCAACTACACCAGCATCATGAGCGTTATCGCTATTCACGAGTAGAGGGATCGACGCGGGCTTCATCCGAGATTGAAGAGGAGAGTGCAAAGGGGATCAAAGACATACCCAACAAGACCGTATGATGCAGACGAAAGACCAACTCCTCAGAAGAGACGCCGTTGTCATTCGCCAATCTCTCTACCTCCTACCGGACATCCGTCGCAATCCTGCTAAGCCTACCTTAATTCCTCTTCCAAACCCGTCTGTACAACAGCAGCTTCCCATTATGGGGATGCGTGACGTGAACCGTCACTCGGCCCAACAACACACCGTCATGATCGTCCAATAGCAGCGTGCCGGACTTGATCAGATGCGCCCAGTCCAACTGACGGGTAGGGCTGTCTCCACAGTCGTACAACTGATATCTCCAATATCGCGCACAGCGAAGGATACTGCGATAGATGCGAAACCCCCTTACTAGACGCCCTGCTCCTTACCAACTACTGTGATGTTGATGAACTCAGGTGCTTCCTCTACCGCGACCAAGTCCGTGCAAATTTTGCTATTCTCCCGAATCACAAAGGAAATGATCATCAGTACTATTCTGTGAAAGCGGCTAACCCCGGGCGAGTACCATAACAATTTTCCCAGCCTTGTAACTACCCCGTCCGTAACAACAGTCGCCAAAATCCGAGTCCACGCCTGCGCTGTCTCTTCCTCGCTCGGGTCGTTCAACGCCGATAATACAGGGATAGCATACTCGATGATATCCTGAACCGAAGCCACCTCAAAGATATTTCCGGGCGCGCGAGAATATCCTCTACATGCTTGCGGGCCGCCAAAAGGTGCGTGGCAAGCTCCATCGTAGACGAGTCGGGTGGACGAAAGATGTGGAGGTCGATGTCGCTGAAGTTGAACCTTCGGCCACTTGGCCCTAACACAAACCCGATGGGGCCATAGAAGTAATTAGACGGATCCTTCTCCGATCACCAAAGCCACGCATATCTAATCTTAACCCGCCTTCACTGTGGACTAGATGACGGAAATGGCAAGTAGCAGGAAAACTGAAAGCTGTAATTCTAAAGGGAGTATTTGATACTCTTACATTCTACCATTCTACTAGATTGACTCATGTACTGATTCTGGACTATCATTCATCAGATGCATGAGTCAGGATATGATACCATTACTATCCACAACCTCTATTGAGTTCACGCTTTCGTCCAACCGAGGCTCGGTTGCCGAGCACCTACGCTACCGCCGTGCATACTACCTCCCTCCTTGGCAGCCTTCTCATCAGTAGTCGTCTCCGAGCCGCTGTCCTCCCCATCCGTCCGCCTCGAAGCAGCTCTTGTCATCGAACCGAGATGGGCTAGCGTCTTCACATCGGGCGGCCTGTATTCCAGCAGGTCCACCTACGGGAAACTGCGCTGTTCGTCAACTCAGTCGCTATGACGAGCAGGTCAATCACACTGCCATGACTCATTATTTCCTTCATGCCACAGAATAAGCGGTAAGTGAACACTACCAGACGATAACAGACCTGATCGGTCGTTATTACTCGGTACAGAGGGACTTACAAATATGAACGCATGACGAAGTACATGATATGAACCGCAAGTGAAACATTCATCCACCTCGGATAGGACCGGTCTGCTAAGGCTAGTCAATTGTAAGCAGCAAAGATATGCTAACTACGGTACGCACGCGACAGGATTCCATCACCTGCTGCAACGCATCAAACCAATCTTATAAAACACAGATAAGAAGAGTCCTCGCCATGATCCGAGCGTATTTATCCTCGCCACGGTCGAGTGCTCCTCCCGTTATATTACATCCAATGGCGCCGCTCCTCCGGCCCTGCCTCCCTCATCTTGTCTCAAAATCGCCACCGCCCCTTTGTTCCGATTCTTCTGGTAATTACTCGCCGAGAAGATAGTCAGTACACGACGGTTATGGTCAAATCCGAAGCCTCTTCTTGACATGCACTGATGGCTCCGTACGATCATCTGTAGGCGATTGGTCGCTAGGAACTCCTCGGTGACATCCCTCCCCCATCGGATTGTTACCGGGCCTGAAACAGGGATGAGAATCCACGCGAGAGGGCTGACTGATACCACGCCATCCGCAACGTATCAAACAATCCACCATGCCACTGTCAAGCCATCATCAATACGCACGCTGCTCGGTATGAACTGATAATCACCAGTATGTGTTGAGTCACACACGATTGCTCCAGGGTATCATCGCTAGAGTAGAGCACCACTCATCTTTTCCCATCGTCTTTTTTCTAATCTTTTCGCCTTCGTAAGTCCGTCTACAGATTCTGTTTGATTGTCATCGCCCGACCCTTGCCTAGCCTATCTCACAACTCCAAAATTTTATGCTACAATCCCCACTATAACCTCTCGAGCCCCGTATTATGCCATTTCCTCCATGAGGATCCGCCCACTGCGCATCGAACAGGACACGATAATCCCAGGTCCAATCATCTGACGAAATTTGGTGAAAATGTGGTATGGCAATCCCCTTACCAGGAGTCTCCACCTCCTCACTGCCGCTCTCCTCGCCGGAAATCTTGCTCATCTTGCTCCCACTTGCCGGTTCCAAAAATTGTCTATGATTAGCCTTTCGTAAATCCTCCAACCGAACCTTCCCATCCCTAAAGATACCCCCATGCACTACAAAGATTTTCTCGTCAACAACCGCGAAAACTGGCAGCTCCCTAAATAACGGTTTGAACAAGTTCGCATAAATATCGGGTCGATCGGGGTACTTCTCGCGGCACTCTATGGCGAACCCTCCTCCGAAAATCTGCCGTGGCCTCTCATTACAATAAGGATTCTCATGATTTCCCCTTAGCAAGACCACGCTGCTCGGAACCTTCAGTTTGTACGCTAAAAATAGCGTCCAGATTTCCACCGAAAACATCCCTCGGTCACAGACGTCACCGTTGATGACGTAAGTGTGGCTCTCGCTCGGCGCTCCGTTCTCGAAAATCAACCATAAGACGTCCTGGAGCTGTCCATGCGTGTCACCACATACCGTAACTTTCCCAAAATTCCGAGGAATCTTTACGTCAACCAATGCTTCTGACGGATTTCTCTCGAACCACTCCACCGCCCTTCCAAGTACCGCTCGAACCGTTTCATACGAAAGGAGTGGTATGTACTCCGGCCGGTCAATCGCCGCCGGCAACCGCTTCCACAATTTCTCGAAAATCACGTCAGCGTCCGTGTCACCACCAGCATCACCATCATCATAAAGATACCTTCCCTCCTCCACCGAAACCAGAGGCTCCGTCAACCACCTGGGCAGCCGATTCAGCAGGACGTCCCGGACCCGACTCGCCAGAGCTGCCTGCTCGAAGACATATTCCGCCTGAACATCATCGATACTGTGGCCCCTTGAAGCAGCTTCTAAACGCTTCAATGGCGACGCTGCTGTTGTGGTTGTGAGGTAGCGTGCGCGCAATGGATACCGTAATTTTGTCGCCAGAGAGAGGGAGCGACCCATGGCATTTGAAGACTGATACTGAAGGGGTTGGGAATTGGTGAAGGAGTGGTATGCACCCTCAGACTTCCGTGAACAACTGGGCCTCAATAACGTCTAACATAACTGTCTGTCGGACAGTACTGTCCGCAGCCTCACCAAAGATCCTTGAGACCTCACAAGGGCTGCAACAACTCGATAGAGTTGGCGAAGGCTTTCAGAAGATACGCATTAGACGCGCTGGTTGACACCTATCCTCCACAAATTATCCCTTCGCGCGCCGATTCAGAACAACAACCCAACGAAGCTGGATAGTATTAGATAATCTTATGGACACAGTGGACAGCTAGAACGAACAACAGTCGTAAGGAGAGCACCAGGGACCCCGCGCCAGCTGAAACTCTCATATACAAATCTTGACCTATTTTGCATCTTGCATAGGTAACCGAAAGATACCTTTACCACGAGTAACTTATAATACTAATGATCGGTTAGGAATGTGAAACCGCCAACCTTTTGCGGAGCTCCGACTCCGAAGTCGTGAATCTTGTAGGTCTGAAAGAACAGAAATCGAAGCCCGGCCGAACCGTTGAGGAAATGCAAGATAGCAAGTGACACTGACCCACCTCCTCGTCAGGCTGCATCCGTCATTACCATGAGTGACCACTTTTTGCTGTTTACTTGAAGCGGCCGTAGAGGGACTACCAGGCTGTTGATACTCTTGTGAATTTCGTGGCGCGCGGTCAACCTCCTTGTCTTCATCATCACCTCCAGGAGAACTCTGGATCGAGAGGGGAGAGAACTACAGAGAAAATCCATCATCAATTTTTAGGCGCTAAAATAGTTCCCGACGAGCCCAAAAATTTTCCCTGAAAATTTCGGTAAAATTTCCACGAAAAAAATTCTCAGCACCAGCACTAATGGCTACGAGTGAATACAACCATTGACGACCATCCACAACCACCTCAAAAATACGCCGGTTCGCAAAATCTAGTATCACTAGGCCTTCGTAACGAAAAAAGCGGAGCTCGGCACGAAGTCTCGGGTTCGAACCCCAGCCCGGGTTTTTTCCCGTATTTTTTTCGGGTCCATCTACAACGGTCCACGACGGTTTTGCTTGGTGGAACGGGGATGGGAGCGATTTCGTATTTTTTATAGAATACACAAACCACGTGCTTTCGAATGGTATGTGTCTCGCGAGTTGAATCGACGTAGTCGTGGAGAAATAATTTGAACGAACGAACGAACGCACAAAAAAGCGCAGAAGTGACAGTATATGCTCCGCTCGCTCCGCAATTCACGACACTAGTAGGTCGCATGGTACGCAATCACTAGGCTATCGAACTTCATCAGAATCTGTCTCCCCAAGACAGCTGCCAACCCTGTTCGATGGTAGAGCCGGACCCCAACCACAACGAGGGGCGACCAGTGAACTCGGGAAGAGATGGTATCGGAGAGGCTGTGCGGTAGTCAAAATTCTTTCTATGTTCAAACAAAATCATACACGTCTGAGATCGTAGATCGTACGACTCACGTGCGGGAGGTTTATCAACCCTACTTGACGAAATTAATTTGCTGAACAGCAAGTGGACCATGCCTAGCAGCCCGCTCAAAGAAAAAAACGACCAAAATTTTTCTGTCCCTTCTCCGTATGCGCTATTTTCTCAAGTGCTAGCCAGAAACGAGAAAATACGTCTTCCCAGAAGGTCCACGAAAAGCTACCCCCCTCTCATCAAGCGCCCAAAAAAGAAATTTTACTGCCCAACGGAATCACCTCATCAGCCACAACAGCAGCCTCCTCGTCTCTGTCGATATCCAACTCCAACGCTTCTTCCTTCGATCGCTCATCCGGCCCGCAACACCACTGGAGAATATTACTTAGCCAACCCATCGTAAATAGGGTACGGAAAAAACAAATGCTGACTGAATTCGAATGCTATTGTGGCACTAGCGCCCAGCCAGGAGCGATTCCGGCCCTCAAACGATCGTCCCCACAACGCCAACCCACTTACATAGCATGGTAAGCAAAGAATTGTCCAGCCATAACAAGAAATCCATCAGATTACTATTGAATGAAATTGAAAATTATACACGACTGATCCAGTGGAGTATGTGGGTCGAAATCGAATCGCTCATCAATTCCGCCGAACGAGTCTCATCTCTTGTTATGAGTTATATTCTTCCTGAATGAGTATCAATTTAGTTATAACTTATGACTAAATTGATACTCATCCAGCAAGAATCTTTGAGCTTTTAAGGGACCCTTTCCGAGCTCAGGTTATGCTTTCCCCCAGATGTTCAATTCAATCTCCGGCGTGGCCCGAAACTGAGAAGTTGCCTCACTTTCCCAAGCAGCATCTCTTGCGTTTAATACGGTATGCACCTCTGAAAGCCCCAAGTAAACTTCTCCCGTCTGCTCCTCACGATGCTCGGAAACTGTGGAAACGGTTCAATCCGCGGTCTAGTAGACCATGACCCTGATTTCGGGAAGTTACGGTATGCAGTAATATTCGCGGTGGGCGTATTCACTCAGCTATATTTTCCTGAAAATGATAAACGCGGGAGCTCTCGCCGCTAACACCGTGAACGATATCCGAGAGATTTTTCTTGCTGAGCCAGCTGCCGAACTCAGTCCAGTCTCTCCTAGATACGCTCCGCGTGAGGAAGGGGGGTTAGTCCGCACGAGAGGCGTACCGGAAAGTTCCCCTCCTCGACTAATCACGCTCTTCCAGGCTGTGAATAGAAACACGGCTGAGATCGAGTGCCCCGGAAAGATACAACGAAAAATTTCCCGGAATCTTCTGCTAGACGAACGACGAGCCTCTGCACGGGGACAGGAATTGTGTGCTGGATTTCTATATTTATGAACCACTCCATCCGCAACTAAATCAAGATTCGACAAGTTCGGCTTGGGTGACCCCCTAGGGGACGCGAAATGTTGAGATCAGCTGTGATGCTCGAGCACACCGGAAAATACGTTCACCTCTGCCCAGAGAACAGGAAAGCGTTCAGATCCGCCCCAAAATTACTACCACATTTCTCCCAATTTTGTAATCCAGTGCCTGATAATCCTCAGTCCCAGTTCATCTCCACGCTTTTCCGCGCAGCCGCCGCGTTCCCTTAGTCGACAAAATATGGCCATAAGCATAATCTAGTCACATCAAGAGACAAGAATCAAGTCCATACTCATCGCGACAGCGGCTTTCGACCAGAGCATTCCTCAGAAACGACCAGCAAACACTGTAAGCCAATGCAGCGGGTACGCGACCGACTCTGCTGACTTTCTCCCACCAGCTCACCGGAACAGATGACGAACTCTTCGATTTTCACTACATTTCCCGCGAGGCGAGCAGCAGACCAGACGGCTATCAAGACGGGCGGCGGCGACACGGTCCGCAAGGGGACTTTTTCGTCGCAATAGAACTAATGCACATATTAAAAACCCATCTAGCCTGTCTCTATAGCAGCGACTATCGGACGCTATTACCATAGTGAATGTGCTCGAAACAGCCACCGATTTAGACAATTTTTGGCCTTTCTTCGAAGACACCTGTACACAATCTCGATTCCTAAGCCCGACTTCTCCCTAGCTTCTGAGTGTTGCTATACTTTGTTGCGTTTAATTGCCAGGAAAATTATTACTGTCACGGCACCAACGGTTCCTAAGATCAAGGCCAATCACCGGGATACAAAATAGGGCAAGACGACAATGTTACCACCTGGGGCGCAAATTTAAAATTATCGAATCTGTAAGAGTACCGGAACTCACTATAGGACGCTTTAATACGGCGGATAGTGTCCTTTAAAAGAAGCTAGTCGAAACTCCCCGAGTATCTTTCGTTAGTATCATTGAGAATGCACTCAATGAGCGGCCACTAATGGAGACCAGGACACGAAATTAGAACAGATCACTACAACCAAACTCTCGGAGCTGATAGAGACGTTGTTGGTAAGGAATTGACGTAGTGCTTGTGCTCTCAGAACGTCCGCCTCGTGACGTTCTTCAGGCCCGCCCCGACACATCTTAGCCGCACCGACCGACTCAGCGCCATCTCCTTCTCGTCACTCTCCTCATCCAGCACGACCTCCTCTTCCACTTGCTGCGAGTTGAACTTGAACACCACTCCCATGAAGTCCCGTATGTTCCGGAGCATGGCTATCGTGTAGGGTGTGAGCTCCTGGCCGAATACAACAGTAGAAACCTGGAAAGAGGATAAAACTAACGAACCCAGTTTAACACGATCTTCAACCCTCTTAAAGTTTGAAGCTCATAATTGACGAACCCAGTTTAACCCGACCTTCAACCCTCTTAAAGTTTGAAGCTCATATAATTAATGAACGCAGAGTGGTACACCATAGAGCACCATGCGAGAAATCTCATGGAATCCACGATTACCAAGTAAGGCTATAGCGATCAATGCCCCTAATACTACTAACACAGCGTGATACCTTTTCGAGAATATTCTCAACGAAGAGGGCCAATCGATCCACACAAGAATTTTCCGTTTCAAATTTGGTCTCTGCGACCCTCGCCTGGCGCAACTATTCATCCCCTGACTCAATTCGAGTACAGTTCACAACTACAGAAGAATTTCCTACTGCCACTGCGCCCTATAATCGGGCATACTTGTGAAAGCCACGGGTCAACCTAAGATTCCCCGTTATAACCTTATGATCCGCCGCCATGCTCATGAATAGGGCCGCCAGCCATTGATGCTGTCGATCGACTACTCCGCCACAATCCACTTCACCCAGCAGGGCGCGCGCTACTTCCTCTCCCAGCTGACCCGGCTCAGTTACGGCGTGGGAAGATGTGATGGCCTCGGCCCTGAAAACAAAGAGATCTATTGCGGTATGGGCGGACTAACTTTGCACTTCTCCCAGGTATCGATTTGTAACGCCTTAGCAGCAAGTGTGATAGAAGGGCACGAAATTCACGCATCAAGACCACTCCAACCTCATCTCAGACGCAGCTTCCTGGTGTACAAGTAATGCGGAGTATTACGAGACCACGCAGTACTTCAACAGATACTATATTATTTGCTCAAACATACTTGCTACCGGGCACTGCTACTGCATGGCACTGCTAAGATATTTAAACCATTGCTGATAGACTTTTATTCAAGGCGAAGAGGCCTTGATGCAGAGAGAACAATGGAGTTTAAACTGATGTTTCGGAACTGTCATCAAGGGGGCTATTACGCAAGCAAAAGGAACTCAACCATTTCACCCGCCGGAAAAGAACCGGCGACCTCTCGGTGGAGAGCCACGCGCACTACCACGGAACCAACATGCCACTCCTATTACTCAGACATTCCATCAGCACTGATCAGTGCCCCGCTCTCCGTCTCAGCCACCAGACTGATGCCGTATCCTCCCCGGGCCTCCTTTGGCAGCTTCTTCGCCGCGTCCGTGAACACCCATACATCAGCCAGGTACGGATTCAACACGGCGCGACACGAATCGATCATCATCGGAGCGTACTGCGGGGACACCTACACGCTCACCAGTCCGACTTTTTCTGACACTTCTAGCTAGGTCACCTTGCTCGTCCATGCAACGCCTCTAACCCTTCTGATTCTTCCCTCCTTAAGGAGCTCCACGGGCGGAATACCTCACAGAAAAGATTCCCCAGACGGGATCAAATCACCGTGTATTACTCTTAACGATGGGACAAGTGAAAGATACTATTCCCGGCGCGGCAGGATCCCCCCGGGACTCGACCTTCAAGGCCAATGGCGGCTGAACTATGTGCAAGCTTCCTGACAAAAAGAAAGATACCATCTCCGCTATCAATGGCAGGAGAATCTTAGTCCCGGAATGGGCGCTTCAAATCTATAGTATATTTCAACACAATCCATATTCTTAGATTTTCTTGATCTATTTCCAAACAACCAATGCAATCGATCTGATAGGCCTGCTGACAAACTAGTTTACTGGTGATCGGAAAGTTGTTAGGACCTCTTCCTGAGGACTTCCATACCGGTTGATATCGAGCGTCCGGCACAGCACAGCGCTATGGAGCTAAGAGCAAGGTTTACTAATATGGAGCCCGATTCGCTATGCGGGCAATTCTCTCGCGAGCGCTAGACGTCGGTGTCTGGCTGCCCGCGAAAATCCGACCGGGCGGAGGGAAAACCATGAAGTTCGGAAAGTTTGGTATTAACGAACTAAATTTTATTCCCTCAGTCCAAGCTTTACCGGCGAGAAAGCAACAAAAATTTTCTTGCGAGAAAGGCCACCTTCCCCCGAGTACTACCTTGCGCAGTCGACGCCAAATTGTCATTATTCACTCCCAACTTCGCAAGAGTTGGCAAAGTTACGGTACGAATAGTATCAATACTAGGGAATCCTTCGCTGTGCGTGATTCCTCTCAGCCTCGCCTTCACCGGAAACTTGCAGAACGGTGCCAAGCTCAGCAACACTTCCAGATAATACGAAATCGGCCTGCTCGGGTTGCAGTCGTGCGTCACTTCACCACCCACCAATTCCCCAGGGGAAAAGTAGAGACTAGTTCCGGTCTCGCTAACGGTGATATTGGTACCGTTTGTTATGGTATCCAGCAGCCGCAAAAGATTCGCTTCGAAATCTTGCAGACCGGGGTTCTCAGCTTGAGTTCGGATGTCAGTCACTCGGACGGGCCTCCTGGTGAGAGTGCTGAGGATGAGCCTTTGACGAAGGTAGTTGGCGCCTCGATAGTGGTGGGTATCTGTCACCATGGTAGACCAACTGAGGTTAACCTATATCATGCCAGCATGGAAAAAGATACTCCCAAGGGCCGTTGAACAAACCAATTTTGGAAATCAGAGTCGATTCTGGAACCGCATTTTACGCGTACAAATCAATTTTAGAATCGATTCTGAATACTCCGAATTACTTTACTGAACAGAGGATAAGATTATCCTTTCTCTCAGTGGAAACAGAACCATGCACGTTCGACATGGTAAGTAGACGAGTCACTAGTGAAACGTTTACAACAGCAGAAACAGGACCAGGTGAAGTTAACCCGTACCATGCCAGCATGAAAGAACAGCCATCCCCAGGATACCGGAAAAGTCCTCAGAGAAATGGATTCGCTCAAGAGGATAAAATTCAACTTTCTCCTCCGCCGCCGAGTCTGGTGACATTCGACCTAAATGCATGAAAATCTTTCGTGCAGTTTTCTCATGATGATTTTCGTACTGCCGACAGCGGGTTCCTATGAGCTGATAGACGTTGTTAGCTGTATCATATACAGGTTGGTGAATGAGGGAAATATTTACCTGGTGTTTACGTGGTATGGCCACCGTGATCCCCTAGATCCTGTCTGCCTTGTCACTGTGCAGTTGAAAACTCCTAGAAAGGAATCAGAAATTTATTAATAAGATTGCGATCTTACACGAAGGATCACTGACTAACTTATCAAGAAAGACGATGACATGACTCTGTAGAAGTTGTCGAAGAAAACGAGCTTCGCCCCTGCATCAGGAAGGCCTTCTGTGTATTGTGTATTGATACTGTGATCTGTTGCTGTTAACAACATCGGTAAGGGCGGACGCATGGCTGAGCTCGACCACTTGCGCTGACAATACTGTGTCATTGGTGGGTTAAATCTGTCGGTAGTCTCAGCGTAGTCCTTGACAGCTCCTGCGACTGATGGGCGTCAGAAAGATGCTCTTGGCAGGCAGTCCACAGTGCTCAGTGCTTTACCGTATCCAAGAGCGCTGGGTTTGATGCTATTTGGAAGCTTCTGTGACTAATGGCCGTAAGAAAGATACTCCTCAAAGGCACTTAGACGGGTCTTTCGTCACTGTGCTGTATCACTAGGAGTACTGGGTTAATGTTCCTTGCTCGTTGGAAGCTTATTTTACTAATGGCCGTAAGAAAGATACCTGGCACTAGGATAAGCCCGTTGTCAACGGGCCATTGAGAGTCTCTGCTGTATCCTAGAGCTGGGTTAATGCTCCTTGGAAGCTTCCGTGACTGATGGGCGTGAGAAGGATACCTTTCGAAGGCACTAGGATAGGTCCATCGGGATTTGCTGCTGTATCACTAGGAGTGGATGTGTTGTTAGTCTGAGCGACCTTTTTTACCGGTAATGTCGTCTTTTCCGCGACACCTTCACGAAGGACGAGCATAAGGAGGGGACTCTGGCCTACGATGACTCGGCCTTCTTTTTCTTCGCTGGCGCCGTTCTATGTTGCATAGTGGTAATACCGGGAATCCTAGGTTGATGCTTGCAGGATACAAAATAAGTCGACTAATGTGATTACTTTCAGGTGCCGTGGACTTATAGCATCATCTACAGTTTGATCTGGCCCAGAGCACAAGGTTCATGACGAGCAGTGGCCTTTGTACAGCGAAAAAGGCTCTAAACTGAAGTGCGGCTCCTATTCTGACACCTCTAGCTGTACTTCCGCCAACCCTCCATAGATACTGTAAATCATCGACTATGGTCGGAGAAGGTCGACGAATGCAAAGCAGAGGAGAAGAAATGGTGAGTTGTCGGTCATTACGGCTTTCTCGGCGCGACAAATTCGTTGTTCGCTCTGAGTGCTTGGGTCAGCAGGGCTGACGGATCTGTTGTTTGTGCTGTGTGGGTGTATGCGAGGTTGATACAGTCGCGTCTCAAGTAACGTATCGTTTAACTATGAAGTTGTCTCGGACTTCGACGCCCGGAGTGTTTGTGAAAATAGCGAATTACCTTAGCAAGCGAAAGAAGGAATCTTTACTTTCATAAATTCCTTGCTTCAACCTATTGACCCGGGAGCATTCAGGTAGCTGTTCTACGGGAGCTCAAAAGTCATACTGTTAGATGCAAAATCTTCCGCATGCGCTCGAGGTATCTTTCAGGTCGAAGCGTTTCTCCAAAGGCTTCTGGATACGTGCAGTTGTACTATGCTCATTATGGTATCTTTTGGGCCTCACTGCAGTACACTGTATGAACTCGGTGAGTATCTTGAGGTTGATGCTAGTCATTCTCATGACAAAAGATTCTCTCTCCTAGGAAGTCGAGGTGAAATCCTTCGACCCATTTTCAATTCTCGGCATCGAGGTTGGAGCCACAGACGCGCAGATCAAAAAAGCTTACCGAAAGCAATCCCTCGTGTAAGTTGGTATTTTTCTGACACCTCTAGCTGTAGAATTTTCTCAATGCCAGATACCATCCTGATCGGAACCAGGGTGACCCTTTGGCCAATGCCAAATTCATTCAAATTTCGAAGGCCTACCAGGCCCTCACTGATGAGGTTGCTAAGGCTAACTATGAGAAGTATGGCAACCCTGATGGCCCTCAAACGATGAAGGTAAAATGGAGGGCCCGGGGATCGAACCTGAGTCGCGGGAAATGGTTTTCCTGTTTTTCTATCAGATTGGTGTTGGTCTGCCGTCCTTCTTGTTGGAGCAACAGAACCAGGTCGTCGTTCTGATCATTTTTTTCTTAATTCTCCTCTTCGTGATTCCTGCTGGATTCATCTACTATTATCAGAGGCAGAAATTGTAAGAAAAATTACCGCTGCTGGAGTTCGAACCGGGGACCTGGCGTAGGTACGCACCTAATGGTGTTATGGTGGAGACCTTGCAGTTCATGGGATACTACCTTACCGAAACGACCAGAGTCAAGAATGGTACCAAACGGAATGACCGCGCGCCACGAAATTATCGTCGATGGTAGGTCCGGAGCTCCTATCCTGTGCGGCGGAGTCCCGTACGATGGACTCGGATCTCAATGACGAAGCCGAGATGAAACCATTGGTGAGAAAGGCGGCTGCGGGAAAGAACAATTCCTTGCGGTGACTCCTCGGTCGATAGCGTAAATGGAAATTGATGAGTTTCGAGCGGCGTTGTGGTGCAGCTTTCAACCCTTGTGGTTTGATCTCATCCTGAGGAGCGTGATTCGACAGAATTATCTCTCGAAAGCAGGGCGCTCAGTAGTGACGATAGTGCATCTGAGTCAAGTGGCTAACTGTGGGTCAAGCTCGGCCATGCTCTGAGTCCTAATTGCCTAGTATCTATCGTTCGACCCGACGCTATAAGTTCGGCACTAGTAGCTGACTTCCTCGCTGGATCTCTTGTATGATGGTGGTTGGGGTGAAGCTCTTGTCCTTGAACTCGGGTGTATCCGCAAATTTTTGCTCGGATAAGTGTGACGGGGTTTTTGGTCGCGGAATTTGTGTTCCTTGGGCGGTGAAGGAAGACGCGCCTCGTCAGCTGGTGTTGATATTATTGTCTCTGGCAGATCGGAGCCGTCCAAGAACCCAAGAAGCCGCAGTTCGATCGTCCAGGTGTCATCAGACGCAACAGGATTCTCATCGAAGCTCACATGCAGAGACTGCAGGACTTGATGACTCCAAGGCTACGGTAGTAGTGGATCGACCGGGTGACTGCTCCTGGGGTCATCTGAGTTTTGGAGGGATTCTGTCGGTGTAGCGGTTTTTGACGTCGTCTTTGCTTCTCTTGAGCCTCGAAAATAACCGGAGTTTTTGTAATTTTTTCGAGTATCAGGATGAGTATAACTTTGTGGTGATCAGGGCTGTCACGGACACTCTCGTGGTCCGCTTGGTGCCGGTAGTGCAAGCCATGGTGGAGATCTCAGCAATGAGAGAGTGGCTGTAAGTCCGAGGTCCCGGGTTCGATCCCTGGCGGCTGTATGTTGCTCTGAAATTCAGGCCGACCTGTATGAGCATGGTGGAGCTCCTGCGATGCTTGGTGCAAGCTCTTGACCAACGCTGTAACGCCATGTATCAGGTGCCCCACTTCGATGGCGAGAGGGTAGTACTGGAAATATGGTGTGGTGGTTGAGCCAAGCCCTCCTATGACGATCACCCGGGATCGATTCCCGGCCAGTCCATCTTTTGCTCTTATTCGTCGTAGCAGGCCCGTCATGCTACGAAGAATAAGCCCAACACTGCTACTGCTTTCAAGGACTTCCTCAACTCTGATAAGACTGGGAAGGACCGAAAGGGTGAGTCGCCCAGCGTCTAGTTTCAATATTCAGCTCCCGGTAGCGCATGTTGCTTTCTCTGGCCGTGTTCGTCCTCGCCTCTTGCTCGCCTGTATTTGAACCGACTGCTGTCGATATCGTCAGTACCACTCCACTCACGAATTCCTGGGACGATCTTGCATTCGTCAGTCGGGTCATCGCCGCCGGCTGGTTCTCCGTGGCGTATCTTTTTATCTTCAGGCTGCGCCGACATGAATGATCAAGAGCTCGCCGACGTTGAGGCGTTTGTTCAGCACGTGACGAAGATGAGCATTGAGGTGAGCCCAAATCGATCACTTAGGGCGTGCGCTACTAGTGATTGGTGTTTCTCTTTCAGACCAGGGTTGAGGTTGTCGATGAGAACGAGGTTGTGGAGGGAGACATCGGAACGCTCGTAATCAAGCTGAATCGCGAGAACCTGCAGGAGGGCGAGGCGGCTGGACCAGTGCATGCCCCGTATTATCCTCAAGCCAAATTCGAGGAGTGGTGGATTTTCTTGTAAGCAGGCGGAAGGTCGTGGGTTCAATCCCGGGGTGGGAAAAGTCCTGACTCGTCGCTATAGCTCGCGAACCTCAATGTTGACCCTCATATCTACGGAGGAAGCAGCAGTGGATGGCGGAAGGGCCGGAGGGTTTTAGTCCACTAAGTCTTCACTGAGTTGCGAATGAATTTTGAACGCTTTCGGCTGAATACGCGTTTTCCGATATCTCGATGCCGTTTAGTAGGGCTCTTGCTTCTTCAGACTGGATGGCCACAGCGGACGCTTCCTCGCAATGGAGCGATACCGCTCGCTTGAGAAGGAGGGTGAAGTTAAGATACTCTTCCCGATAAGGGAGGCCGGCAAGCATCAATTCATGCTGCAAATAATGTGCGACTCCTACGCTGGTCTGGATCAGCGCATACCAGTCGAGTTCACTGCGTTGAAGAAAGACGAGGTGAGCAAGATTGCAAGATGATAGCTGACTCACAGTTTGGCGCTCAGGTTAAGCGCGAAGTGATTATCCACCAAGAGGATGTCGACATTGATCTCGCACCTTCGCTCTTCCAACAGATGATGGGTGAGTTGACAGTAGAATTGACGGCCGTGGGATTCGAACCCGGGACCTTCCACCATATTGAGAGGCTAAATGTTCTCTCGGCTATTCTTCCTGATGAAATGAGATGAACTGACATCGTCCTGTGGACAGGTGCTGAGGTCGACTCCGATGACGAGTACGAGTCTGACGATGATGATGAAGATGGGAAGAAGCCCAAACCGAAAGTGGAGACACCGCCTAGTGTTAGCGAGCAGGGCGACTGATCAGTGATCACTCAGAGAGAACTCTTGCTTTGCACATTTGTTGAGAACGTTGAGGAAAGGCTAGGATTGGCAAGAGAGCAAGATTTGCTGATTGCCATTCTTAACACTCGCAGTCGCTACTGCTGTATACCCCTGGGGAGGACGAGTGTTGAGTATAGTCATCATTCAATTCAGCGGAAAACAACTTGAACTCCATCTGCGTACTGGGGCGCTAAACTGTTCAGCGACGGCGTCTTGGGGATCAGACCGTAGTGGGTAATTATACTAAGCAGGTTTTGGTGATTTGGTCGGCTTCGCCAACGCTTTTTGGAGCCCATCGCGAGGCTAGTCAACCCTGTCAGTTCGGTTTAGCGGGGAATATCACAGCGCAAGGGATATGAAGGAGAAATGGATACTCGTAGACTATCCGACAGTAATGCTTCCGGTATTATTCAAAGCAAGAAAGGTCTTATGCCGACAGATCGCATTTTAATGATGCGCTTGAAAGGCGAAGGCTCAGATTTGATGTGGAGGGTCAGTGTGATCTGAATCAGTTTTCTCCTTCGCCATGTCGGAAGAGTCGCCATGCGTCGATGAGAAACGGGGAGAGTTGATCGTGACAGAGCAGCTATTGCGGTCCCAGCTGGCCGCGCAAGAGCAGGGAGAATCCCGGGGTGTGTGGGACGCGGAAGGGTGCAAGGTGACTGTCACCTCTCGGAGCGGCAAGGCGCTGCAATCGATCGCTCCCAATAGAAGGGACCTTAACTTGGAGGAAGCTCTCTACTTGGCCGAGCGCGGATCCCTGGTGGTTGACGGTCTTGGTGTGGAGGACTTATGGCGGTTGTTGGAGCGCATGGGCCAGAAGGCTGTGGACGCTTATTTGGTATATGCCAATTTGAAACGGGCGGGATATGATGTTCAGAGAGGAAAGGGGATTTGAGGACAGGTGATAGGGGCGTCGGGGAGGTTGGTCCAAATTAGTGAAGTTACATAAACTCGTTGCAGCTTTCCAATGACGATGGGACGTCCGAACTTGCCACTGGGGCCTTTAGTCTGCGTTCAGGAAAACAGTTTTGCTGTGATGGCGGCCTGAGAGTGTTCGAGTTAGCTACCATTCGACGGTTCTATACCCCCTTGAGAGCATTCTCAAATCAGGGCGCATATTCCTCCCTAATGCCTCTGGAAAAAACTTGGATAAATCTTATTCTTATTAGGCAGCCACCGCTACTCTTCACGGTAACGACCTCCGATTCGGCTGCAGTACGTGGCGAGTTTGACGTCGTCGTGGTTTCTAGTGCTTACACGCGTTTCGGCGAGGCGGAGCTCCCCACTGACAGAGCGACCGTGGTGGCTGTCGTCGAGATGGGCACGGTTATGTACTTGGCGGCCGAATCCCGATTTCAACCGCCGCAATCAACGCTCGATGGCGCTGTGCGAAAACGGCGGCGTTTCTGAGAGTGATGAACTTTTTGTTTTAAGTTAGAGGGGGCGGTTTTCTATTGGGACGTCTTATCGAAGCCTCTCGTATGCTCGCCTGATTTGTCAGTGTCCTCTTTCGGATTTGATGAGTCCTTGGGCGGCTTCTGGATTCTCACGCGGTATTTCACCGGGGTACTGCCTTGGGGAGGCCGGACACGGATAGCTAGCCATATTGCGCTCTGAACGTTTGTCAAGCCTCAATCCTGGCGCTACGTCCTATCGCATGGCCGGGAGTTCCTCCATCCCCATTGGCTTGGCATCGCTCGAGGCCGTCAAACTAAGTGGTTTCACATACAGTGACAGACACAACCGCCAGCTGTACTTGAGCCCGATGCGAAGAAACGCTACTCCACAGGTGAAAGAGTCGGCGGGAACCCGGAAGCTCAACGAACCTTCGATCTCGCTAGCGGTTGAAGAGTCTCGTCGAACGTGTGGCGGGCGGTCGGGCAATGGAATCCCATAGCGCTCAGCATATAACACCTTGTCCCTTATGAAGACCGTAGCTTCAAACCTCGAGGAGAATCGGACTTCAGTGGTTTGCGTCGTCTTGGGGGTCGGGGTCATTCACTTCATAGAGGGCCGCTGACACACTGCCTTCTTAGCCAATCTTCTGCTCGTTCGGCAATTGTTGGTATGATCGCTTCTGTGCGGCGGTTCGCCCCGGCTCATCTATCGCACAGCTTGATGTGGGGATTTTTCGACGCAGTGTTACCCATATCATTGTTACTCCCCTAACTGCCCTATGAGTCCTCCAATGACGTCCCCTAGTCTGGCCCGGCTCGCCGCCCGCTCCAACATCCATGTTCGGGATACCGCCACACTTCGGGAGAAACTGCACAAGATAATGGCGGATGGAGGTCTTGAAAATTTGCAGATTGTCACGGATTTCGACCGCACGTTGACGAGGTGGGCCATGAGACGTGCTTCGGAAGACTCCGCGCTCGTACTCTAGTGCTGCCCACGTCATCGTTTATGTCCTCGATCCACCGAGGCTCTGGGTAGTATCGTGAATTTACTCTCGTCGAAGTCGGAGACATGCTTGCCACAGAGGATTATCTGACACCTCTAGCTGTCTAGTATGGAGGCAAAAATGGTATATAAACATATCCATATTATGGTGGAGCCAGCGGAGCATATACCGCCACTTCTGCGCGTTTTTGTGCGTTCGTTCAAAATAATTCCTCCAGGACTGCGTTGATTGAGCTCGCGAGACATATACCATCCAAAAGCGCGCGGTCTGCGTATTATATTGTATAGACGAGAACGCTTTCACTCTCATTTTACCTGCCGAAATGGTCGTGCGACGCTTTTCGTTGCCAAGGCCTAATTCTGTTTATCTGTCACATAGGGGTTACCTCTTCAATACATTATTAAAGCTTCCTATGGTGTCAATAAACTAATCTAATGTATATTTTATAAGAGATCTCGGGAATCGTAATAATATGAACTCCTTTGTCTTGGGCGATAGTCTCCTTTCAGCCACTATGTGTCGCCTGGCGTGGCCGGCCAATCGTGCCACGGCATCTTCGAGACCTACCCGAAGTTCACTGATGATTTTTTCGCCAAGTCCCGATCTCTTGTGGAGAAATACTATCCTATAGAGGTGACCCGGGAGATCGCCGATTGAAGTAATATAGAAATTGGCGAGCTGTTCAGATGGACCCCACCATGGCGCGCGAGGAGAAGCATAGGCATATGGACTACTGGTGGACGGAGTCGGAGAAGTTGATCTGCGAACAGGAGGTCTACAAGCATGGCGTTGAAGAGGTTGTCGATTTCGCCCGGTAAGTCACGCACTCTGGGAACCTACATGTCATCGATCGGCCCCCTGCGAGTAGCGGGAGGTGCGGTATTGGAGCTGCTCTCGGGAAAAATGCGTGACCTCGCATGGTGACTGGTGGTATGGTACGGCATATCATTACTTTTAGCGCGCCGATGCGTACCATCATTGGTGTCTTAGCGGTAACCAGTCGTGAATTGGGCGATTTATGGTAACCTGACACGCGGCATCATTATTAGACCCGTCGCACTTTGTACCTCGGACGGGTCGCGTGTGAATCTGTTCGCCGTCGACCCGGTATTATGCTTCATTGATGTGCTGTTGAGGCACGGCTTCTCTCAAACAACGGCAGTGATCGGATGGCGCAAATCTCTGACCAGGCTCAGCCTGGCAGGCTGTGTGTGTGAGTTTAAAGTCCAACGCCTACGACAGTACGGCTTAGTCAGACAAGCAACGATGTACCTTCTCGTGGGGAGATCAGTTTAGCCTGTTGAATAGCCTCTGTTCATCAAGCCCACGCTGTGGTTTTCCTGGTTTCAGTCGGTCGAATAAATTCGCTCTCCGATCAATGGCACCCTGGAGATGTTGCAGCTGGCCCATGAGCAGGGCGTTCCTGTCACCATCCTCAGCGCTGGCATTGGCAACATCATCGAATACATACTGAAGTGAGATGGGTCAATAACAACTACTTGTACCACCTTATCCGCTACTCCTTCTTCAGAGGCTATGACGCCCTCTTTCTCGACAACGCGACGATTGTGTCGAATATCATGCAGTTCGATGCTGATACTGAGAGGCTGGTGTCCTTCCGGGGACCACAAATTCACTGCCTTACTAAGAAGTCGGCCCTCACGGACTACATCGTTCACGACCAGAGGCGGAAGGAGCGCCACAACGTCATCTGTAGGCACCTTCTCGGTTGGGAAAAGTTCGCTTTGGAGTGGTATAGACAACCATCTTGATGATCCTGGCAAAGTATCGAGCAATGACCGAGATTGTTGTCATTCAATATTGAACTCGATATATGGTATACGATGATGCCCCGATGACGAACCGCATTTCGCGTGCAAAAATCCGGGACCAATTCTCAGTTTCAGAGTTGCCTTTTCGAACGGGCGGTACATGGAAGCGTTGGTCGACTCCGACGATATTTTTGTCTTCTTTGGCAGGTCTAGGTGATCTCATCGCTGACGTTGATTTCATCGATTCTGTTCCGGAGCTACACACCTCAATCGCCATCGGTTTCTTGGTAGCCAAAAGTGTCAGTCATGTTGTTTCTGGATTTTCGAGCTTCAGGCGGATTCTCCCGAGTCCTCTCCCGAGGCTAAGGAGTTGTTAGAGCACTATTTGGATTACTATGACATCGTGGTTACTGGTGATGGGTCCATGGACGTTGTCCTAGCAGTCCTTCAAGCAGTCGCTGGAGGAAGCAGCAGTAACAGCCAATAGTATGCATATACTAAGCATTAACGTTGCTCACTGACCAGAGGAAGTGTTGTGCTCATAGTTCGTACCAGCAGCTTTGTGAATCCTCGTGTGTCGTATTGTGCACTGATGATGAGCGTCTCACAATAGTTGTGAATCTCACGTACGAAGGAGACGGTCTTTTGAAAAGGCCAAAATACGAAATTGCGAGAATACGTGTTCGAAGAATATTAATCCGGGGGGGGAGGTTTAGGGCGATAGACAACCTAATGGAGTGCCAACAGCTCGTTTATGGTCTGTAGCAGTCCACATATCCTCAGATTTGCAATCGGCATTATTGGCGTCTCCCACACAGACCGCCCCCTTCAGTTGGAACCTTCGCTTCCATATCGTCTGGCAGAACGATTCCCGTATGATACTGCATTACACGAGAAACGCGAGACACACCGTGTTTTACTGATACTGTATCAGTGATCCACGACTTGTATGATTCTCTCATAGAAAAGGTCGGTCGTTGATGGGTTCCACTTCCAGTTATGCAGACCCGAACTCTGTCCATATGGCGATAGCGGTGTTCATGTCAATAGAAATGCTACTGCTACGACGAACTGTGGGATGTGCTAGTGTTTCGTGGTCGTGCCCAGCCCCCGCAGCTGTGGAAGCGGATTTTGCCGGGAGGACAGGACGTTCCCCAACTGACGATGGCCTCGCTCTGAGAGCAACGTTCTTTGGCTTGACGAACAGAGCCTATTCAACAGGCTGAACTGGTCCCCCACAGAAAGTTACGTCGGTGCTAGTCTAACCAAGCCGTACTGTCGGCGTTGGACTTTGAACTCACACGCACGCTACTGGCTTCGGTTACTGGTTCTTTTCGATAATGATGTTTCCTGCTGAGTCAGGGACCAAGAAGCTATCGCTGAGGTCAAGAGCACTGTGAGAGGTAGCAGGTCGAGATCGCCAGCCCAATAAGCGACCTGCCTATTAGTAAGCCCATCAGTACGTTGTTGATGAACTGCTTGACTAGCACTACGCCCTGTCGAGAATGCAGCAGGATTGAATCCCCGGGATTTCCCGTCCGACGCGGTGTCCTGCGCTATCTGAATTCGTCCCGTCTGAGGTTGGTTGCGGCTACCCAGCGCTTCAGTTGCGTTGCTTCCAGTAACTTGCTGGGACCCGGGCCTGAGGTCCCGGGCTGCTTATAATACAACTAATAGTCGTATTATACCCTCAGAGTATGAGAGTGTACAATCGAATTTCACGTGCGCATCTCCTTGTAGTTGGTGGAATCCCAGACAGTCTCCCGGAAGAACAGGTTCGCCCCTATGGGGTTGCGCATGCTGTAGCTCTGTGCTCTCAATGGCTGAAATTCGAACGGGCCTCGGTGATATATAGAGCATAAGTCATGCCGCATAATTGCCATGCCATCAAGAACGGCAATCTCCCGCAAAATGCGAGTATCCGTACTGCGCGCCTTCTAAGCTTGTGAAAGAAAGCGCGGCTAATTTAGCCGGGCTAGGGCTAATACGACTGCTCTTAGAAGCTCTTCATATCCGCCTCCGAGAAGGAGCTCGATAATTGATGTAAAGCTTACATCGGGTACATCCGAGCCGTTCATTTCGCTGGTGTCAGAAGACCCACGTCCCAGTCCTGTCCCGCTGCTTAAGAGGGGTAAACAACCACGGTAGTTGAACCACCTTCACTCCGCTGTAGGCAACTTCAGTCTTTAGTCTACGGCGTGGTCGTGGTACTACAAACACAAGTTCTCATGCTCTTTGACTCGGTAAACTTGGCTGATTGACCAGCTAGGACTAAAAGCAGCGGATATCGACAAAGAATGTCGCAGTAGCACTGGTTGCTACCGTGAACTACAAAAATATCTATCCTGAACACCGGTCGGGACAAGTAGCAGCATTGTCTACAGTTAAGTGGTACAAGAATTAATCACCGTTAACGTCAATCGCGGAGAACCGTGCTTGCCACTGACTACGTAGCAACCGGGTCGGACTAATTCGTAGCAACATTGGCGCAGCGACCCGCAGTCTCCTCCGGTATCCACTCGAAAGTTGAGAGGAGAACATGGTCCTCTTCCTGAGCAACATAATGATAACTGAAATATACTGCTGGTATGAGAGAGGCCTACTCCGTCATAATAATCATAGGTGATGTAAACGAAGATCCTTGCGCTTCTTGGATCCTGCCGAATGTCCAACCCAGTTGCGTCACCGATAATGTACCTTTCATAACACGTACTAACCAAAACCGGACCGCAACACGATCCATCAGATGATCTCTCAGTTTCATGGATGCCAGTTTGAACTCGAAAGCAATGATGATTAACAGGTTCAAGGTTGGCGGTTAATCAGTGCGCTGACCGCACTGCGGCCACCAGTGGTCAGTCCCAAGTCGGGTTCTAGGTAGGCTTCGTCTCCAGCCCGACTTGGGAATCCTCCATGTCCCGCCAGGGCATCGAGGGGTATCGCGCAATCAACACATCACGGCATGATTATCATACCTCACTCACCCTTCATTTCGCGAGAGGTGGGCTATGATTTCTGGTCTGACTATTCCCCCTCGATGAATAGCCTGCCGCAACTCATCCCTTCTAACATAGCCGATTCTCATCTTATCATCGAAGCCCCTGGTCGGAAAGAGCAGGCCATGATGGAGGGATACAGGTATCGAGCAACTCACCCCACGAACAGTATCATAAGGTCGCCATTGTTCAGCTCTGCCATATCGTGAATCCCGTACGGGGGAGAGAAATCTCCAAATGTATTGAGGGACTAAAAAAGGAACGGGTGTACAACACTTAAAGTTCGCATGCAGTAGCAGAATATCAGGGCACCGAGCTGTAGCGATGTACTGCCTCGTGCACACGAGACTCGACTCCCTCTCTTACCGTCTCGAGGTAAAAATGCTTCGTGTTGAATCCGTCAAATGCGACGCCGTCATAGATTGCGTTTCCAGGAGCGGGCGTTGGCCCTGAATCAGTCGAGTGATGGCAGAGCATGAGCAAGGATGCGGCGAGCTCCCGCTTTGAACCTGAGGCTAAGGATAGGCAGAAGGTGGGAATCGGCGACCGTTATTCGCAGTTGAATACTTAATATGGCGTCCGGCCTCTCGCAATCAGGCAACAGATCCGAGAAATTGAGGTCGACGCTTCGTCGCGTCTGAATCCCTGTTGGGAATCTGAAAATGAGCAACCTGTGTGGCGAGAGATTCACCTCGACCGCAGACAGGCGAGTAGAGTCCAAGCTGTTTTCCTACCTGAGCACTTTTTCCTGCTCTGAGAAACTCACGATTAGGTCTCCTCTGCCACCGCCACTGTAAGTGCCTCTGATGGCCAGGCTTCCCCCCAGCGATTCATAGTCTAGGATCTCGCCTTGAGGATCATACATCGGATCAATCTTCACCTCAGTCACATCAAACTTGTCATTGGTGGACGGCCAAAGATTGACGGTAACAAACTTTCTGAAGAGCAATGAGCACTCGACTCGAGAGCCTACAACACAGTGCGAATGTCGATTTGTTGTTCACACCAGACTTACGATTCTTCGGTGATGGCGAGCAGCTCAGACCCGTCTGGCTTGACAATTAGGGAGGCAACATAACGAAACTCCGAATCCGAGCTATGGGCCTCTGCGTCATCGAGTTGTAGCGTCTGAACGAGCCTCAAAGTGCCTAAGAATCTTAGGCTAAGATCAACAGAGTCTGGTGAACAGACTGTGACAACGGACACCGGGATCTTGTCGCTCACCGAAATAAGAATGAATGGTATCTTCCCGGCTCCCCTCGCGGAGCGGCAACCTCGATTGCTTGATCCTTATGACCTTGCCTAAGACCGCGGCGAGTGAGGCTGCAAACAGGAGTGAGTAGAAAGACATCAATATACTGCCGATCAAGGAGAAGATCTTACTGAGCCGCTCGAAACTAAACAGGGTGAAACTCAGGAATCAATTCTGAAGGCTGGGACAGAGCCGAACTGCCGCTTTTACTACAAGCCTTAGTCGTTCCGACCGACTCGTTCGAAACTTTGCACTATTGTGAATTCTCTGAGTGACAGTCACACAGTGACCTAGGGCGCATAAGCCGGTCCAAATTGAAGTTGTGGCACTAGCGCGTCTCCACACAAAAGTAAGACGGCAGCGGCAAGGGTGTGGCCCATCGCTTGATCGCGTCGAGTCGCCGCGGTCCTATATGCCGGGCGATCAGATCGCCCGGCATATGGGACCCTCGACGTCAGATCCCAAACAACCAAGGTTCTCGCACTTGAAGAGCTGGTCGCAGCGCTAGTGCGCTTACGAACTCTAATGATTAGGGACTTGGCTCAAGTCACTCGAGCCTCAGAGAGTTGGCCAGTGGCCACAAGTTGTGGTCCACAACATTAGAGGGCAACCAGGGAACTGACCACAACATTAGAGGGCGACCAGGGAACTGACCACAACATTAGAGGGCGACCAGGGAACTGACCACAACATTAGAGGGCGACCAGGGAACTGACCACAACGTTAAGGAGTAACCAGGGAACTGACCACAACATTAGAGGGCGACCAGGGAACTGACCACAACGTTAAGGAGTAACCAGGGAACTGACCACAACATTAGAGGGCGACCAGAGAACTGACCACAACATTAGAGGGCAACCAGGGAACTGACCACAACATTAGAGGGCGACCAGGGAACTGACCACAACGTTAAGGAGTAACCAGGGAACTGACCACAACATTAGAGGGCGACCAGGGAACTGACCACAACGTTAAGGAGTAACCAGGGAACTGACCACAACATTAGAGGGCGACCAGGGAACTGACCACAACGTTAAGGAGTAACCAGGGAACTGACCACAACATTAGAGGGCAACCAGGGAACTGACCACAACATTAGAGGGCGACCAGGGAACTGACCACAACATTAGAGGGCGACCAGGGAACTGACCAGAACGTTAAGGAGTAACCAGGGAACTGACCACAACATTAGAGGACGACCAGGGAACTGACCACAACATTAGAGGACGACCAGGGAACTGACCACAACATTAGGGTAGTGCGTAGCGGGCGCATAGCGAAGATATGAACGGGACAAAAACTCAGGAGCTTAGCGACAGGGCGAGGGTAACCTGGTCATTCCGAAAATCAGACACAGAAGAGACCAATCCGATTTTTGAGCCTCAAGTCAGTCGATAGCAGTAGCCGGGGGATCGTCGGCGACGAAAGTTGTCTAGTTCCGTTGTAATCGGATAATATTCGGGACCCTTCCGGAGCTGAAAGAGCTAATTGTAGTACGCGAGCACATAGCCATGGCGCATGTTGCTTGGCTGGAATGGCGCTTGAGCTTGTAAATCTTCAAGGAAATGGCCCAAATTTGCCTTAAGGTAGCGCTGTCACGCGGGCTTCGAGATGATCATCTCACTTGTTGGGAAGACAAGAAAATCATATTATGATTATCATAACGCAGATGAAATGAGGTTCCAAGTAAATAGGTGAACGGGACAGGGCTAGCGGTTCAGTGACATCACACTGTCCCGTCACGGTGACAGGATGAGTGCGATCTGGTTATAGCGTCTCGAGTCAAGACGCTCGGGGCTGGACTCTAGCCGCTGGAGCGCGGTCCTTCGGTGACCAGTTGCCCCTGACAACTCCAGTCTGAGGCTTGGTACTGACTTGGTAGTGCTAGAGTGATGGTTGATCATTATTCAAAAGGTTTGACCAGAAATTCGGTCCCCAAGTCGGGCAAGGATCTGAATGACTCAGGCACTCAGCCTGATGTGACACTCGGGCTAGCACTCAGCCGCTGAGTGTCCCACAGCTACTCGAAGTACGCGTGCTGACTCCTACCTCGTCACCCACGACCCGCCAAAAAATCATCGGAATCGACTCGTCCCTCCCTGCCGATGATAGACCAGCTCTGTTGATACACTTGATTAATATTACCAGCAGGATGTTGGGCCAACATTGTTGGCAACATCATGCTCATAAGCAGCATGGGAGGATTTCACCCTAGGATTCCAGGACTAGGGATCGATGTCGATAGTGGGAGATCGATCAACTCAGGGTGGCCATCGCCTGAAGCACGGTTGTGGCACGATTGAGCACGAGTGTTGTTCTGCACAGCCTGTGCACGACAGTTCCGTGACAAAACTCCTGTCTAGTCTCGCAATCTCTATTGTGGACGCTAACGTTGCCTTGCAAGGCGGAATGAACCATCGCTGTGTCATTGTACGAATCACGTAATGCGGTGGGCATAGCCAATCGCGGTTACGCGCGTTCGAAATTGCCACACTCTCAGAGGTTGGGAGTGTGAAGTGTTGATGGTAGATCTCTGACTTCGAAGAGTGCCTCATGCCGCATGAGGCAGAAAAGAGACTACACACTTTTCTACACTCACAGTGTAGAAAATACCCGCATGAGTCATGCGGCTGTGTCCCATTATCTGATATGTTCCGTAGATAAGACACAAGCTGTCCTAGTAGTCTACTAGTAGTAGATCGTGACCCCCCATAGTATCGATGATCGAGTGTTCTCAGAAACCACTGAAGCGGGCATCGACCACTCATGATAGATGAGGGATGGACCGTCCCTGCACCGGGGCCCCTGCTATCAGAATGCCTTAAGTCCTGAGAATACGTGATTTCTGAGGAATCATTCCTCTAGCGGCACTCGCGTTGCAGGGTATTACGTACCCAGTAATTCCACGGGACGCGTTTGTGTGGTCTCAAAGATAGCAGTGCTATCATAGCACCACCATCATTGCTACCGGATTTGAAAAGACGACCAGCTTACAATCAAACACAAGTCTTCCGGTGTGAAGAGGCCCGAGAATTAACTTATTTCCATTTAGGTTTCAAAGCTAACTTGGATGATGATAATAAACAGAACCGGCACATCAATATCTCCTCCAGGGCCTTTAAGACCCGTATACCGAGTCGACTGGGCGGCGGGCCAGGGCTCTGGCCAGTGTGGCGTATATCGACAAAAGCAGTAGCACTGACTGCTACTGAGAGATACAAAAGTTCCCCAACCTGAACGGTTATCGGCGAAATCATTCTCCCTGGGTCCCATTGAAAGATTGGGAAGTTACCCGTCCTGGTCGGTCGACGGTGAAATAAATGGCGATGGCTGCTACAGGTGTATTGAATGTAAACCAACTCGCAGAAAGAGGATAGAGTTTTCAGCATCAACGGCTTACTGTCTTCCACTCGAAAGTGGTCAGGAGGGTCACACCAGCTTCCTGAAGAGTAGAACGGTGAGCTGAGCTGTAAATAGTCGTTGACGAGTGATCTACCCCGTAAAAGTCGTGATTGACAATGTAGACGAAGGTTTTCCCGCTCTTGGGATCCTCTCGGACAGCCAATCCAACCTCTTCACCGATATTGTATCTGTCGTACCGGTACCACCGAACCATTACGCCCAATAGCGAAAAGCGCGTGAGGAAGAGTCGCGTAGTTGGCCATTCTCACTGTAAGAGCAACAGTGCTACGAGGATAGCAATTCCAACGCTGAGATAGTCCAGGTAACAAGTTGTTATGAAAAACACCAACCGAAGCCGGCATTCCATTCCCATGGAGCCCATGGGAATGGAATGCCTATGTCCTATAAAGCCATGCCATGGTCATCTAGGTTTTCTGGTTAGGACAACCAAAGCATCGCGCGGTGAGCTATCTTAGAAGCGACCATCACTTACTTTTCCCTCCGCGAGATATCAGCGATAGATACTGGCTTCACTGTTTCTCCTTGGCTCAGAGCTCGGCTCAAATCCTTCCTCCTCACATAGCCGATTGTCATGATATCCTCCTTAAATCTAATCGAAAAACGAACTAAAAGTGCATGACGAGCGTAAGTCATTCAACAACTTACTCTGAGAAGAGTACCATAATATCGCCATTGCTAAGCTCCGCCATATCCGTAATTTGTAAGGTGCCCGCCCACGGACGTCTGGTGGACTGAGGAAACGACTGCTCCCCCTCGCTGAGGTCCTCTCGATCATTGAGTTACCTCGAGGTAAAAGCGCTTGGCAACGTTTTTGAATTTATTATAGGCGAAGCCGATGAAAACCTCTCTCCCTGGAGTGGAGGTTGGAGCCAAGGACATAGCAACGCGGCAGAACATGAGCAGGGAGAACTCGCTTTTATCTTCTGGACCTGAAAATTGAGGATAGCCACGACACACGGCCCAACCCATCAGCCGAAATAGCATGTTAATACGTAGTATAGCTTCCGGCCCCTCATCATGTCGGCAGTCACCGAATACATCGGTCAAGCCGAGGTCAACGCTCTGTCGCGACTTAATACCATTAGGGAATCTGAACGTCATCAGTGGTAGCTCCACCCTCAGGCGGCCGAGTATAGTCTGAATTATCATCCTCCTACCTATACACTTGCTTGTCAGCCAAAGAGCTGACGAAGAAGTTTCCTATACCCCTGCCTTGATAGATGCCCTCGACAGCCAAACCTTGCGCGCCAAAGGGTATGATTTTTCCTTGTGGATCACGCATCGGGAAAGTGGTCGCTCCCAGCACCTCGAACACGCCACCGGAGATCGGCTTGATCTTTATGTCGATGAAAAGGCTAGCAACAAGAGAGAGCGGAGAGCACATGCTAGCATGAAGACCGAAAGCCTTTCATCGGCTGAGACTTACCCATCATCGTTGACGGCGAGCATTTCGGAACCGTCTGCTGTCACAGCCAACGACGACAAGTAACGAAAATTACGACCATTCACGCCGACGCCCACAAGTTGCAGTGTTTGAACATGCCTCAGGGTGCCTGAAGGTGATACGAGGTGACAACAGGGTTACGATCCATCCACTCACCAAGAGAAGAACGGAGGATTTTCTCCTGGCTATTATTACGGAGCGGTAAGTTCGACTGTTCAATTTCAACAACAGTTCCCTGGCCGGTGGCTATACCGAGTAGGACTGCCAAGAAAACAGAGGTGAACATAATGAATAAACTCCTGATCTAAACAAACTCCTCTCAAACCTCGGGCGGGAGAGCTCAGCCTAGAGGGTGGATTGGTGTGGTCAACACCTATAGACATTGATTCATGCTGAAATACTAGCATAACCAGAAAATCCTGTTCTCGAAGGAGGGCTCGTCAGGTTCGGCAGAGCATTCAGCCTGCAGGCTGCCTGCAGCTTCATCGCTGAGATTACACATGCATTTTACTGGAGCCTTCGTCTACCATGAGGTCATGAGCACAGAAAAGAACATCTTCAGGAATTTGTGCTGAACATCGGTAGACCATCAAGAAGCTGACCACAACACCAGAAAACTGTCAAACTGTAGAGCTCCCGGAGTTGGCCGGGTATCCTTCGGGCCAATCTCTGACCCTGTTTTACTTCAGGATAGCGACGTCATCAAGCAAGAAACAGAGGGCCGTGTAATTCCGATAAAATCGATGATGGTGACGCCCCCTTTCGGGGACAGATCCCAGGAATAATTCTAGCGTCACAACCGCGCCATGCAACGGTGTCACCGCGACCGCATGGCCGAGTCATGTAAGTGCCATGAGCGCAGAAAGGACTGGCGGGTTCCTATTATCATGTAAATCGCAGTGGAGACACCACAGGGACAGCGAGGACGAGTGACTACTGACGTCGCTGTGACGCCGTCACAATGGCCAGGCTCCTCTGGGGAATTTTTCTCTGACTCGAGGGGAGTTCCCGAGACTTTCAATGATTTGCAGGTGACGACGTCCTCTGTAAAATGATACTACAAGATGGTTTCCCTTCGTACATCAGACGCAGGAACAGATCCCTGGGGAGTGACGTGCAAGTCATGGCAGGACTAGCACGCCTAAGGGTGCGAGACTCGCACCGCAGCGGTGCGTGCAACGCGTTGATTGCAGCGATAACATCTGTTACAGAATGCCACAATTTCAGAGATGCAATTCTTCATCCGCATATGTGCGCCGCTTATTCGATGCCGAAATACCCCGAGGGGTTAGTGACTGGGTGGTGACGCGAGAGGCTGTCACGTTACCAGGCCTCGGCCATCTGTCCCGTCCTTGTCATGTTTTGTGGCTATTGAATCCCGTCCACATCAGCTGCCTCACATTCTCTCTCCCAACTATGCGACAGTCGCATTGTGACTCCTCCGCGAAGCACCGTTTATCGCGGTCTCAGGTACGATGGAACGAGCACCAGGCGTTTGATCTTTCAAGTAATCGGGTTAGCTGGCCGGGAACGGAATAGATAGCCGAGTTGTGTCCTTGTAAATTGGAAGCTCATCAACTTCCAAGCGTTGACTGTGTTGACATTCTCTAGCTCACCCGACTGGGGCCCAGCCGCGGGGCTGAGCATGCCGTTGGCCAGCCTCTACGATTGCCATATATCAGTTTTCTCAGTCGGTCTATTCGGGTGGAGGTCGACACTACAAACCCACTGATATGGCGGAGCTAAGCAACGGAAACATCATGATACTCTCCTCATCGTGAGATCCTCAATCATGGATGCCGGGGCCGATTGATGGGTCGTTCTCTGATCAGGCGTGGCAACGATATGATGAGAATCGGATATGCCCACTTGAAGGACCTCCGGCGGGCTGCCGTTTAAGGAGCAATTTTGACCTCAAAAGTCTCATAAAGTCTTTCAACGGTGGGCACGCTGCCGTCCACAGTGGACGGAGTTGTAGTGGACGGTCCACTACAACTCATGTTCCTCGCGTGCAGACCCCCGACTCGACCACGAGATCTCAAGAGAACTGAGTACTCATCTAAGAGTATCCAGGCTCACGATGACCTCGCTCTGTGAGCAACATTCCTGGCTTGATGAACAGGGCCTAGTCAACAGCTGAACCACTCTCCCACGGAAAGGTACATCGATGCTGGTCTGACAAAGCCGTTTGTCGGCGCTGGACTTTAAACTCACACGCACTCATCTCCGCTGACCATTTCACCTCGAAGACACACTAAGCGGTTCGATAAGCGGATATATGTTGCAACCGCGAATCCAAATTGACACTAGCCACTGGAGAGCACCATGCCGATATGATCGTGTGAAACCCGAATCTGTCCCTATACTGAGACAATGAACGAAAGAAAAAAGCCTTATGTTGGCGAGGGGGTAGCATGAGCCCTCAGAGCGACCATTTTAGTCTGTTGTGCTGCAAAAACATCTGAAATGGCTGGAGGCCGCGAAGATTAGCACATGTTGTGCATACCAGATGTAGACGGCGGTCTGCTCGTCAAATCTCATGCTGCACATCTATGTTACAAAACCGAAAACTGGAGTCAAGGAGTACAATACTCCTGAACGGTTGTCGGCAAAAGCGGTAGCACTGTCTGCCACTAAGAGGTATCAATAGTCACTCGTCCTCAGAGGTTTCAGCCGGAGACTTTTCGGCAAAAGCAGTAGCACTGTCAGCTACTGATAACACTTTCGCGCTGCGCCTGCCTATTATCTTCATGACCGTTCTAACTGATATCTAACACCGTCGATTTGGCACCACCCAGGACTCTCGCCACCTGCGGCTATCCACTCGAAAGTGGAAAGTAAGTTATATTCCTCATCCTGAGAGGTATGATGATGACAAAGCTGTGATAAACATAGCGGAACCCACCCCGTAGTAATTGTCGTTTATCATGTGAACGAAGATGCGTCCGCTTGTGCGATCCTCCCGGATAGCCAGCCCAGTTTGTTCGCCGATGTTGTACCTGGCATCACGCTTGGCCTTGCCGCTGGGCAACCAGAGACGAGTGATCAATCAATGAGCGACCACGGCGATGCACTATTACACGGGTATTAACTCAAACTTTTGAGACAAAGCCCGTCCGAGAACTTCGAGGTTGAGTAAAATATCACTCGTGGGCAGTATTCTGAATACTGTATTCAGCGGACGCTTCGAACCCCTTGGGTGGATATCGAGTGTATCACTCGGTTGGTATCAGGTCATGGTTTACTCACCCATCCCTCCGCGCGCCCTCGGCTATGATTTCCGGTCTCAAAGTTCCTTTGCCAAAAATAGCCTGCCGCAGTTCGTCCCTCGTAACATAACCAATCCTCATCATATCTTCATCCTGCCTTAACGAAGGAAGCGGATCGTCGCTGAAAGACGGAGCCACCGAACAACTTACTTCGCGAAGAGTATCATGATGTCGCCATTGCGTAGCTCCGCAGTATCGGTGGGTCTGAAGGGCTTCCCACCACCCGAATCTCCGGACTGAGGAAGGAACAAATGTATAATTGCGGTCTTGGCCGAAATAGCATGGTAGTCTGCACTGGCCGATCTCGCACGTAGTAGCGCTTTTATGCGCACGCTCGGCATTTGCATTGCAAATGCAACAGAACTTTCACCATGAGCCTCACGGCGTAGAGTCACAGTGCTATCAATGAGCCACTTTCATACGGGAGTCGCACCCTCCTCGCGTTCAGGCCGTCATGTTACCTCGAGAAAAAATGGCCTAGCGACGAACCCGTCATATGCGGAGCCGGCGTAGACTGTGTTTCCAGAGCCTGAGGTTGGAGCCGAATCAGTCGGTTCATTACAGAACATGAGCAGGTATTCAACGGGATCTCGTTGTGAACCTGAGGATATTCTGAAAAAGGCTTCAACGTGATTTGCAGGTTGAGGCTGGATACTCAGTATGGCTTCCACCGCTCCACTGCATTCAGGGAAAATAACTTTGAAGTTCAGATCAACGCTCTGTTGCGACTGAATCCCATCGGGAAATCTGAGCATAACAATCGGCGTGGAGTAGGATACACTCAAGCCCCAGACGGGCGAGTAGGATCTGAGTTGTATCTCCTACCTCAGCACCCCTCGGTCATCCGTACCACTGACAATGAGGTCTCCTCTTCCCCCGCCGCGATAAGGACCATTGACGGTCAAACCATCCGCGGGATATTCTTCAATCCCGCCCTCAGGATCACTAATAGGATACATCGTCACCGCAGCCACATCAAACCCTTCATTGGCTGACGGTGAAAGGTCCATGACGGCGAACGACCTAAGCACAGGGGCAGCCGATATACCAAAACTCTGATCACACGCGAGACTCACCCATCATCGCTGACAGCGAGCAGACCAGTACCGTCCTCCTTTGCTATGATCGAAGTAAGCCATAGAAAGTCGTCGCCATTATCAGCGTCGTCGAGTTCCAGTGTCTGGATATGTCTGAGAGTGCCTGAGAATCTCAGGCTGAGAACAAAAGACTGCGAAAAAAGGCTACAACATCTATCTACTCACCAAGACGAGAATGGATGTCATCGTCTGGGCGCCTGTTGCTGAAGGGTAGCCTCTGCTGGTGGATCCTGATAACAGTCCCCTGGCCGGCAACTGTGCCGAGCAGAACTGCCAATAAGACAGAGTTGAAATACATGAATAAGAACTACGATCATAGAGAAGCTATTCCGATCCCCTGGGGATTAGAACAAACGGGACGAACGAAGACAAACGGGCCGCATTATATTGGGGAGACTCTTATCCATTTAATTGGACTGCTGAGGTCTCTATCGGATACTCGAGGTCCGCACATAAGGACCTTATCCGCGCAAAAGAGGCAAGTTGCAGAAGCTGAAGAGTCCGCGACATCAGCGGTTCAATAGATACAACATGCGATTCGAACGACAGGCTGCCAAGCAAGATCGCGAAAATGGTCGGGTTAGCAGCAAGGATCCGCAAGGAACATCTCGAAGGTTTGGTAATCACGAGACTCCCGTGGCTCTGAGCCGTGTACTTGAAAGGACGAAGTTTCGTGCGAGAGCCGGTGAGGTCGCAGTCCTCAGGGAGAACCGGAAGTCTCGTGACGAGACTCTTGTTGCGGCATAATCCTAGCAAAGAACAGAGGAGGGGACTCCCTTCGCGGGAGAGAGCTGGGTGGGGACGAAGCATTGCACGTAGACGAGGAGCACGCAACGTCACATTACGTGCTGCACGTTCCGAGCATCAATAGAGTGCAGGTCGAGGGAAGTCGACGCTACCGACGTCCCAAATGGGTTTTCTCGGACGTGCATCCCTTTCCGCAGTTGAGCGATCATAGCAGGCTGCTAGTAGCAGCTTGTCAATGCTGTGCACATTCGACCCTACAGTAGAGTCCAGTAACTGGACATTTCGGACAGTTGCTGTCTACCTGCTCGTTGCTGATAGAAGCTGCGCGAATGTTTGCAACGCGTTGATACTATCGGTAGCTATGTTTTTATAACATTAGTCATACAAGGCCTCCATTTTAGAGATGCAATTCTCCATCCGCATACCTGCGACGCTTATTCGATGCCGAAATATCCCGAAGGGGTTAGTGAGTGGGTGGTGACGCAAAAGGCTGTCACTCCCTGTGGCTTTGGCCATCTGTCCCGTCCTTGTCACGTTTAGTGTCTATTAAGCACGGTCACGCATGATCTCTCCGAACTATACAACAGTTGCATAGTGGCACGAGTGACATCGCAGCCGCGGAAACATTAACGTGTGTCTATTTCGGAGATAGTATTTCCGGCTATCCCGACACAGATGTGCATGCTTGTCAACACGCTTGAGGCGACGCGCTAGATACATAGACGCCGCTACGAATGATCTGTCAATTGCTTCTCCGGCAGACGCTTCCGACACGCGACTCGATAATCATCGCTCGCACGGTGGCGTCATACAATGGAGTTTCACCCCCGTTATGTAAAACGCTAGTGTTCAACGCATAACACATAACATAACGCGTTATGGCCTGAAATACCGCATATAACGCGTGAAATGCGAAATGTGTTATACACACTCGGTGTGAAACGTGTGGTTATAACGGCCGTTGGCTGACCTTCCGGGATAATACTGCTTTTCTTGATTGGAAGTTGATTCGTGAGTAGGAGCAGCATGTATGCTGCGAGTCTTACATAATCAGTTCATTGTGAATGTGGCAGCAGCGCCAATAGGATTATTATTCGTTTTTTGCTGTAAATCGATTGGCGCTTCTCCCCCCTCTCGGAGAGGGGGGCATGGATTCATGAAAGGGGGAAAGAAGGAACTCTCACTGTCACTCACTCACCACTTGTTGGAGGTTTGTCGAGTTCGGTGGGGTCGGGCTAGCTTCCCGTACTCCGACCGAGTATCACTCCCATGCCACGTTGAGGGCTTCAACTTGAGGCGCTAGATCATATGGTAGCAAAGAACCGCAGAGGGTGTATGATATACTAGGTCCTAGAAACAGGATACACGCAGAAAAAGTCAACTGTCACAGTTGAACTGCGAGACACACTAGAAAGCGCATCTAGTTCAGCGCACGTCCGCTTTCTCTGCAGACCGGTGGGTTGCGGTCCTGAAACGGTTGCGGTTCAATTGAACGGGTTGATCGGAGCTGTGAACAAGATGGCTGGGTCCAAGACATCTGCTCACAACTTACTCGGAGTTGATAGTAATGTTCGGGCTTGCCAAAGCTGGCAGGCCGAGCGAAAAATTTTATTTTTCCATTTTTTTCCTACAAATTTCATAACCCCTCCCGAAGGAAATAATTTTTCTATTTTTCCTTCGATGGGCCACCCTATCTGGAACTACCGGGTGTCCTGCCTTCCCCTCTAGCCGTCGCTGGCATAGTTAGACTTAATGCCTAGCTTAAGTGATTCACTTTTTGGCGATCCATCAGTGCTTCTCTGCTCTGTTCGTGAATTAAATTCACTGAATTTCTTTCACGCTGATCGGATCAGCGTGTGATCAGCCTGATCCCACGAAATCGAGGTAAGCTAATGTGACTCACCTTGTCGCATTTATGTTCAGGACCTGAACTTCAGGTAGGCCCTGCCTAGCAGGCCGCTGACTATCATGATTCATGAGTCATGAAGGAGATCTTCAGTGTAGTGCGGCAAGAGCTGACTCTACTCTAGCGCTGAGAGAACTTGGCAAGTTCAACTTGCCAAGTCCTTCCGGTGGATGGAGTTCCCTGTATAGACTCGTTATACTGAGTATGCCATACTCCATGACGAGAGTCTCTATGATAGGGATTCTATCCAGAGGCCTATTTCAAAAGCCTTTTTAAAGAGGACTCCTTCAAGTTCTTGAGCGGGAAACGGCTGGATTTTTGTTTATCTGAGTTCAAAAGGTTGCCCTAACAACCTGAAGAAGGTTTCCTTCATCCACCGGCTTCCTACGGGCTGAGAAGCACTCCCTTAAGAACGCTTCATGAGGCAAAAATCACCCGATAAACCCCTCAAGAAGTTCAAGAATCCTTAACTTGTTTCAAAAGGCGGTCTTTCTCGAGGTTTGCAGCTCAAGAAGCTTAACCTCCTCGGGAGGAGGCTATGGGCGGGTTTTATGCCCTTAGTGCGAGTTTAGCGGAAATTCACTATCTAGCTTCAATTTCTTCCGCGGTCTTAAATCTCCTCTTTCTAGTTGCTTGAAGCGTCTTACTTAGTTGCTTGCTCAACTCGCTCTCATACATTATGCCACTCTGTAGGGCGAAGCTGAGCACGACAATGATTTGATTAACCTCATATCCGACAGAAAAGTTGCCCTTTCTGCTCGTATTGGAGGGTCTGTGACTTTGGGGTACACGACGAAGCTTGTGTACGCATACGCACCGGACCATGCCATGGTCACTGTAAGGTTATATATAGGGGAAGTTTGCCCAAACCTTATTAACCAGCTCAAGGACCAGACTGTGTACGGATACCAAATACTAGTACGGTCGGAACACGTACCAAGCAGTAGATATACGATTGTAGTTTGTAATGGTTTCTACGTAAACTATAGCGTTGAGTTATTCAATAGCTTAGCTTGGGACACGCTTTGCGATACCTTCGGTCAGCGTCTGTTCGTACACAAAAGGGGACAGGATTACGTGCGGTCGGTATGCGTGCCATTATAGCTACGCCTCCTGGCACCACAGTCACCATGGGGCGAGCGTCACGCGAGTGTGACATGGGTTGCTCATTGAAGAACGAGATAAGTGCTATATAGACGGTGCGATAAACCGTGCGGCGCACAGACTTCTCTGATAAACAGGCTGTGCTCGAGACAATGCGACGTTCTGAGGATACGGCGTTAAACAGTATGATCTGCACGGAAACCCCGAATCACCAAATAGAGCGTATGGTCGGAGCTGAGCTAGGAGATTTGGGAGTTCGCCTTCACTGAATATCCTCGAATCACGAGTGGCCCCTGGCCACTGCACATCCATGTATCTGAAGCAGCCCTGGACATCTGCAACTGCTAAGATATTATAACTCGCTCATCCTTTGCGATTAATGAGTGCCTGCTCGTGTTCGGTAGGTGCCAAGATGGGGATATGCTTCCGTCGACCGCGCCGATGATCAGTGGCAATGCCATACTGAGCAGCATGCCGCAAACTCATGCTTCTTGCCGATTATGGAGTACACCACGGAATCCATTTTCTGACGACGCTACCCGCGGTAACTGCTTTTATACCACATCTAACATAGCTCCAGCAGCTGGACTTGGAGGTGCCGAATCCCTGCCCGACACACCAATAGAAGTTTCCTTTTCCCAAATACTCCAAAGTTACTAGCAGTCTAGGGAAAGGTAGCGTGCCAGGCTTCCCTCCAGGTGCAGGGCCTTCCAAATAAGGACCAAGCTCCTCCAATATAGCAAGGCAAACGCGTTTCGTGAACCGCAATCTCTCGTGAAAGCTTGCGTCGGTCAGCGTTTCAAAGAAATTGAACCCATCTGCAATAGGAGACCTGGCCTGCTCTAAGACCTCTCCAACCTCTATCATGTCTTCCAAATCGCTGTACACGAATACCATAGTGAGAGCGGTCTAGTAGTGCCCATGAGTTTGCAGTTTTCGCGCGATATGCATCACTGTGAGTGCCTCGAGAGAGTTGCGTGGTTTCCGTCCCCCACCGTGGGGGATCGAACCCACGTGGGGGCCCCACGTGGGTTCGATTGCCATATATCAGTTTTCTCAGTCGGTCTATTCGGGTGGAGGTCGACACGACAAACCCACTGATATGGCGGAGCTAAGCAACGGAAACATCATGATACTCTCCTCATCGTGAGATCTTCAATCATGGATGCCGGGGCCGATTGATGGGTCGTTCTCTGATCAGGCGTGGCAACGATATGATGAGAATCGGATATGTCCACTTGAAGGACCTCCGGCGGGCTGCCGTTTAAGGAGGAATTTTGACCTCAAAAGTCTCATAAAGTCTTTCAACGCTGAGCATGCTGCCGTCCACAGTGGACGGAGTTGTAGTGGACGGCCCACTACAACTCATGTCCCTCGCGTGCAGACCCCCGACTCGACCACGAGATCTCAAGAGAACTGAGTACTCATCTAAGAGTATCCAGGCTCACGATGACCTCGCTCTGTGAGCAACATTCCTGGCTTGATGAACAGGGCCTAGTCAACAGCTGAACCACTCTCCCACGGAAAGGTACATCGATGCTGGTCTGACAAAGCCGTTTGTCGGCGCTGGACTTTAAACTCACACGCACTCATCTCCGCTGACCATTTCACCTCGAAGACACACTAAGCGGTTCGATAAGCGGATATATGTTGCAACCGCGAATCCAAATTGACACTAGCCACTGGAGAGCACCATGCCGATATGATCGTGTGAAACCCGAATCTGTCCCTATACTGAGACAATGAACGAAAGAAAAAAGCCTTATGTTGGCGAGGGGGTAGCATGAGCCCTCAGAGCGACCATTTTAGTCTGTTGTGCTGCAAAAACATCTGAAATGGCTGGAGGCCGCGAAGATTAGCACATGTTGTGCATACCAGATGTAGACGGCGGTCTGCTCGTCAAATCTCATGCTGCACATCTATGTTACAAAACCGAAAACTGGAGTCAAGGAGTACAATACTCCTGAACGGTTGTCGGCAAAAGCGGTAGCACTGTCTGCCACTAAGAGGTATCAATAGTCACTCGTCCTCAGAGGTTTCAGCCGGAGACTTTTCGGCAAAAGCAGTAGCACTGTCAGCTACTGATAACACTTTCGCGCTGCGCCTGCCCATTATCTTCATGACCGTTCTAACTGATATCTAACACCGTCGATTTGGCACCACCCAGGACTCTCGCCACCTGCGGTTATCCACTCGAAAGTGGAAAGTAAGTTATATTCCTCATCCTGAGAGGTATGATGATGACAAAGCTGTGATAAACATAGCGGAACCCACCCCGTAGTAATTGTCGTTTATCATGTGAACGAAGATGCGTCCG
Source organism: Perkinsus olseni (assembly GCA_013115135.1). NCBI lineage: Eukaryota > Perkinsozoa > Perkinsida > Perkinsidae > Perkinsus > Perkinsus olseni. The sequence continues at coordinate 62,028 of JABANP010000017.1, read as the reverse complement.
CTTGTGCGATCCTCCCGGATAGCCAGCCCAGTTTGTTCGCCGATGTTGTACCTGGCATCACGCTTGGCCTTGCCGCTGGGCAACCAGAGACGAGTGATCAATCAATGAGCGACCACGGCGATGCACTATTACACGGGTATTAACTCAAACTTTTGAGACAAAGCCCGTCCGAGAACTTCGAGGTTGAGTAAAATATCACTCGTGGGCAGTATTCAGCGGACGCTTCGAACCCCTTGGGTGGATATCGAGTGTATCACTCGGTTGGTATCAGGTCATGGTTTACTCACCCATCCCTCCGCGCGCCCTCGGCTATGATTTCCGGTCTCAAAGTTCCTTTGCCAAAAATAGCCTGCCGCAGTTCGTCCCTCGTAACATAACCAATCCTCATCATATCTTCATCCTGCCTTAACGAAGGAAGCGGATCGTCGCTGAAAGACGGAGCCACCGAACAACTTACTTCGCGAAGAGTATCATGATGTCGCCATTGCGTAGCTCCGCAGTATCGGTGGGTCTGAAGGGCTTCCCACCACCCGAATCTCTGGACTGAGGAAGGAACAAATGTATAATTGCGGTCTTGGCCGAAATAGCATGGTAGTCTCCACTGGCCGATCTCGCACGTAGTAGCGCTTTTATGCGCACGCTCGGCATTTGCATTGCAAATGCAACAGAACTTTCACCATGAGCCTCACGGCGTAGAGTCACAGTGCTATCAATGAGCCACTTTCATACGGGAGTCGCACCCTCCTCGCGTTCAGGCCGTCATGTTACCTCGAGAAAAAATGGCCTAGCGACGAACCCGTCATATGCGGAGCCGGCGTAGACTGTGTTTCCAGAGCCTGAGGTTGGAGCCGAATCAGTCGGTTCATTACAGAACATGAGCAGGTATTCAACGGGATCTCGTTGTGAACCTGAGAATATCCTAAGATAGGCTCCAACGTGATTTGCAGGTTGAGGCTGGATACTCAGTATGGCTTCCACCGCTCCACTGCATTCAGGGAAAATAACCCCAAAGTTTAGATCAGCGCTCTGTTGCGACTGAATCCCATCGGGAAATCTGAGCGTAACAATCGGCGTGGAGTAGGATACACTCAAGCCCCAGACGGGCGAGTAGGATCTGAGTTGTATCTCCTACCTCAGCACCCCTCGGTCATCCGTACCACTGACAATGAGGTCTCCTCTTCCCCCGCCGCGATAAGGACCATTGACGGTCAAACCATCCGCGGGATATTCGTCAATCCCGCCCTCAGGATCACTAATAGGATACATCGTCACCGCAGCCACATCAAACCCTTCATTGGCTGACGGTGAAAGGTCCATGACGGCGAACGACCTGAGCACAGGGGCAGCCGATATACCAAAACTCTGATCACACGCGAGACTCACCCATCATCGCTGACAGCGAGCAGACCAGTACCGTCCTCCTTTGCTATGATCGAAGTAAGCCATAGAAAGTCGTCGCCATTATCAGCGTCGTCGAGTTCCAGTGTCTGGATATGTCTGAGAGTGCCTGAGAATCTCAGGCTGAGACCAAAAGACTGCGAATAAAGGCTACAACATCTATCTACTCACCAAGACGAGAATGGATGTCATCGTCTGGGCGCCTATTGCTGAAGGGTAGCCTTTGCTGGTGGATCCTGATAACAGTTCCCTGGCCGGCAACTGTGCCGAGCAGAACTGCCAATAAGACAGAGTTGAAATACATGAATAAGAACTACGATCATAGAGAAGCTATTCCGATCCCCTGGGGATTAGAACAAACGGGACGAACGAAGACAAACGGGCCGCATTATATTGGGGAGACTCTTATCCATTTAACTGGACTGCTGAGGTGTCTATCGGATACTCGAGGTCCGCACATAAGGACCTTATCCGCACAAAAGAGGCAAGTTGCAGAAGCTGAAGAGTCCGCGACATTAGCGGTTGAATAGATACAACATGCGATTCGAACGACAGGCTGCCAAGCAAGATCGCGAAAATGGTCGGGTTAGCAGCATGGATCCGCAAGGAACATCTCGAAGGTTTGGTAATCACGAGACTCCCGTGGCTCTGAGCCGTGTACTTGAAAGGACGAAGTTTCGTGCGAGAGCCGGTGAGGTCGCAGTCCTCAGGGAGAACCGGAAGTCTCGTGACGAGACTCTTGTTGCGGCATAATCCTAGCAAAGAACAGAGGAGGGGACTCCCTTCGCGGGAGAGAGCTGGGTGGGGACGAAGCATTGCACGTAGACGAGGAGCACGCAACGTCACATTACGTGCTGCACGTTCCGAGCATCAATAGAGTGCAGGTCGAGGGAAATCGACGCTACCGACGTCCCAAATGGGTTTTCTCGGACGTGCATCCCTTTCCGCAGTTGAGCGATCATAGCAGGCTGCTAGTAGCAGCTTGTCAATGCTGTGCACATTCGACCCTACAGTAGAGTCCAGTAACTGGACATTTCGGACAGTTGCTGTCTACCTGCTCGTTGCTGATAGAAGCTGCGCGAATGTTTGCAACGCGTTGATACTATCGGTAGCTATGTTTTTATAACATTAGTCATACAAGGCCTCCATTTTAGAGATGCAACTCTCCATCCGCATACCTGCGACGCTTATTCGATGCCGAAATATCCCGAAGGGGTTAGTGAGTGGGTGGTGACGCAAAAGGCTGTCACTCCCTGTGGCTTTGGCCATCTGTCCCGTCCTTGTCACGTTTAGTGTCTATTAAGCACGGTCACGCATGATCTCTCCGAACTATACAACAGTTGCATAGTGGCACGAGTGACATCGCAGCCGCGGAAACATTAACGCGTGTCTGTTTCGGAGATAGTATTTCCGGCTATCCCGACACAGATGTGCATGCTTGTTAACACGCTTGAGGCGACACGCTAGATACATAGACGCCGCTACGAATGATCTGTCAATTGCTTCTCCGGCAGACGCTTCCGACACGCGACTCGATAATCATCGTTCGCACGGTGGCGTAATACAATGGAGTTTCACCCCCGTTATTTAAAACGCTAGTGTTCAACGCATAACACATAACATAACGCGTTATGGCCTGAAATACCGCATATAACGCGTGAAGTGCGAAATGTGTTATACACACTCGGTGTGAAACGTGTGGTTATAACGGCCGTTGGCTGACCTTCCGGGATAATACTGCTTTTCTTGATTGGAAGTTGATTCGTGAGTAGGAGCAGCATGTATGCTGCGAGTCTTACATAATCAGTTCATTGTGAATGTGGCAGCAGCGCCAATAGGATTATTATTCGTTTTTTGCTGTAAATCGATTGGTGCTTCTCCCCCCTCTCGGAGAGGGGAGCATGGATTCATGAAAGGGGGAAAGAAGGAACTCTCACTGTCACTCACTCACCACTTGTTGGAGGTTTGTCGAGCTCGGTGGGGTCGGGCTAGCTTCCCGTACTCCGACCGAGTATCACTCCCATGCCACGTTGAGGGCTTCAACTTGAGGCGCTAGATCATATGGTAGCGGAGAACCGCAGAGGGTGTATGATATACTAGGTCCTAGAAACAGGATACACGCAGAAAGAGTCAACTGTCACAGTTGAACTGCGAGACACACTAGAAAGCGCATCTAGTTCAGCGCACGTCCGCTTTCCCTTCAGACCGGTGGGTTGCGGTCCTGAAACGGTTGCGGTTCAATTGAACGGGTTAATCGGAGCTGTGAACAAGATGGATGAGTCCAAGACATCTGCTCACAACTTACTCGGAGTTAATAGTAATGTTCGGGCTTGCCAAAGCTGGCAGGCCGAGCGAAAAATTTTATTTTTCCATATTTTTCCTTCAAATTTCATAACTCCTCCCGAAGGAAATAATTCTTCTATTTTTCCTTCGATGGGCCACCCTTTCTGGAACTACGGGGTGTCCTGCCTTCCCATCTAGCCGTCGCTGGCATAGTTCGACTTAATGCCTAGCTTAAGTGATTCACTTTTTGGCGATCCATCAGTGCTTCTTTGCTCTGTTCGTGAATTTCATTCACGCTGATCGGATCAGCGTGTGATCAGCGTGATCCCACGAAATCGAGGTAAGCTAATGTGACTCACCTTGTCGCATTTAGTAAATGATTTACGTTCAGGACCTGAACTTCAGGTAGGGCCTGCCTAGCAGGCCGCTGACTATCATGATTCATGAGTCATGAAGGAGATCTTCAGTGTAGTGCGGCAAGAGCTGACTCTACTCTAGCGCTGAGAGAACTTGCCAAGTCCTTCCGGTGGATGGAGTTCGCTGTATAGACTCGGCATACTCCATGACGGAGTCTCTATGATAGGGATTCCTACGGGCTGAGAAGCACTCCCTTAAGAACGCTTCATGAGGCAAAAATCACCCGATAAACCCCTCAAGAAGTTCAAGAAACCTTAACTTGTTTCAAAAGGCGGTCTTTCTTGAGGTTTGCAGCCCAAGAAGCTTAACCTCCTCGGGAGGAGGCTATGGGCGGGTTTAATGCCCTAAGTGGCGAAATTTCGACATCGCGACGCGCTTCGCTACGCTCCCGATTTAGCGGAAATTCACTATCTAGCTTCAATTTCTTCCGCGGTCTTAAATCTCCTCTTTCTAGTTGCTTGAAGCGTGTTGCTTGGTTGCTTGCTCAACTCGCTCTTATACATTATGCCACTCTGTGCGGCGAAGCTGAGCACGACAATAATTTGATTAACCTCATATCCGACAGAAAAGTTGCCCTTTCTGCTCGTATTGGAGGGTCTGTGACTTTGGGGTACACGACGAAGCTTGTGTACGCATACGCACCGGACCATGGGGCGAGCGTCACGCGAGCGTGACATGGGTTGCTCATTGAAGAACGAGAAAAAAGCTTTGCTCAACTCGCTCTGTGACTACTGAATTCTATGGGATCAAGGAGCAGACCACAGATCCGAGTCGAGACAACGTTTCGTACGTGAGCGACTTTCGAACCCAGCCCAAGGGTGGGAGGGAGGGAAACCTCTCCAGAATCTCTGGTGCTGATAGCAACCCACGCAACAACAACACAATGAATGCGTGCCCGAGCTGGTTGGCAAACTTTTGATGCTATCACTGCTACGCTCCGCTAGGACTCACTTTGCTCGTCCCAGCTACACGCGCATTGATTAGCCATAAGTGCTATATAGCGCACTGATCCAGGAGAGGAAAACTCCTTGAGTTTTGTGGCCCTCCCGCCACTCCCTTTCGGCTTTTATCCGTGAAGGGGGAAGAGTAGAGCTTCTGCCGATCTCCAGACTCAGTGAGAGCACCTCCTTACAAGGCAAAGAAAGTAGTTGGGAGGAATAGGTGCATTCACTGGCACCTGCTCCTCTATGGGTCCCCCATCAGTAAGATATATTATTGGAATTCTTCTACTTGGGCAAGTTACGAAGCGATAAACCGTGCGGCGCACAGACTTCTCTGATAAACAGACTGTGCTCGAGACAATGCGACATTCTGAGTATACGGCGTTAAACAGTATGATCTGCACGGAAACCCCGAATCATAAAATAGAGCGTATGGTCGGAGCTGAGCTAGGAGATTTGGGAGTTCGCCTTCACTGAATATCCTCGAATCACGAGTGGCCGCTGGCCACTGCACATCCAGATCGGGGAACCACCATTCATACATTGCTGTTTCATACATTGCAGGTTTCGTCCACGATTGTTTCGTCCATGGTAGGGTTCATCCTGCTTGTTTCGTCCGTGTTACTTCCGTACATCCTCATTCATACACACCTCTTTCGTCCACGGGTCTTGAGTACATGATTCTTTCATCCACGCCGTTTCGTCCAATCATGCTCTAACTCCGCTTCTTTCTTTCAGGGCTTTTCGTACAAGCCTTTCATACACGTGAGTTTCACCCACGCTACTTTTAGACATATGTGACGCCGCGGCGTCACATATGTCTAAGAGTAGCGCGCCGGCGGCTGCGCCGCCGGCTCCACCATTACTATCTACCCTTACCTCGATTCGAACCTGGGACCATCGTCATGCAAGCCGGGAGCTCTACCAATTCCGCTATTACCATCACCTACTACGACCTAAGAATCTCACCGCCGCCTCTACTGGTGAGTCACCAGTGGTGACGATCTGGCACTCCCCCACATCAGGTTGTCTCTGTGATGAATCATCACTGATGATCCCAGTGCCTAGAGGCTCCAAACATGAATGGAGCCAAGTTGATTAGGTTGGGTATCGCATGGGCGGTACTTTGTCGGAATTCATAAGGAGTCTTACGGGTGAGTAGGTTAGCAGCTCGAACTGGTATTCCCGAGGACGTGGGTTCATTTCCTTCGATAAACATTTGCGTGTCGTCAGTTTCATATGTACGAACCACTATTGGACGAATGAATTTTTTTCGAAAAGATCGTGGCCGAATAGATTACAACGAGCATATCTTTGGATCAACCGCCCATGGACGAAATAATCGTGTACGAAACCGGTTATGGATGAAAAAATCGTGACCGAAACATACACTTTTTCGATGTACGAAAAGATCATGAATGAACCGAAATTTGCACGAAACAATCTTGGATCGAAGCTGCAGTGGACCAATCGATCATGGACGAATCGCGGTACACCCCTCTCTGAAGCCTCAAAGCCTTGGGTCTCCTTCTACTTCGAAGGAGCATATTATCAGTTTAATCGCGTAGTTATGGGTCTTCCGCCGTCTCCCGCTATACTTCGTTATTGCACTTCTGAAATGGTATCAGAGGTATATAGTCGTACGGCCGTTACCCATGACTACTCTGTTGTTGATTATGTTGGTGATCTAGTAGTTGGTAGCAATGACTCTGCCACTAGGGATACTGTGGTTGTAGAAACTAGATTAGTCTTCGGCTCTCACGGGTTCTGGCTAGATCCTGCCAAGGAATGCCACAGTGGTCGTGTTAAAGCTTTCGGAATCCTGTGGGATGGTCCTACGGATAGCCTTCAAGTTACGCCTATACGTGAGTTACCGTCTCCGGTCTCTCAGCATGTTGACCCTCCCATCAATTTAGAGTCGAGTGATGTCCCTAATCTCAGCTCAAATGACTTCCAGTCCGTCTCTCCCCTGACCCTTCGAGAAGCGCTATCGTGGCTTGCCAGCATTTATGACCCACTTGGAACCGTCGCTGAAACCGTGCTCCGTGGCAAACTTGTACTTCGTTATGCTCATCGATGTGGAATCACCTTCGATCAACTACTACCAGGCCCATTGTATCGTGAATTCTACAAAGTCTACCAAGCCCTCAAGAGCCCCAAGCCTGTACCTCGATTAGTTGATCATCAAGCTCTACATGTCTTCGTCGATAGCTCCAGCTATGCTCATGGATGCTCTGTTCTCGACAGTAACATGAACAGGGTATATGCTAAGGCTATGTTACACGAGTTACCACATCTCCCATGGACCATAGTGCGCAAAGAACTGTTATCCCTTAGATATGGTCTCAGCTTCGTCAAGCAACAAGTATTTCCAAGTCTCCCCAAGCACGAAACAACTCGAGAGTTGTATGTCTGCCAACTTCCAACGTGTCAGGAAGGCGCTACGAGATGGCGCTCCGTCACCAGATCTACCAGCGTGGGATAGGACATGTATCGCCTCTATCATCGAGTTGGCCAATGACTTGCATCTTACCCTGCGATTCATCCCAGGACCGTTGAACCCCGCTGACTGCTTATCAAGAGGCTCAAGTGATGGCGTCGACTATTAGCGCCTAAGAACGACTATTACGGCAATAAACGGAAGTAAGGTCGATCCCCTACAGATTCCAGTGGCCTTAACGGCTACTGGTGATGCATCTCCTCTCTTGTCCCATCTCAAGAACCAGTGCTCTGCTACTGAGATCGCCGATGTCTTGGAGAGAATCCGTCGGGCTCAAGCGAGGGACGACGAGGTTACACACATCAAGCTGGCCATCGATCACAATGATAATCGTTACAAGGATATGTACCACGTTATCCACGACCAGAACGGTGACGTATTGGTGAAGAAGCACCCGATCATCGCCGACCATGTCCAAGTCTATGTCCCTCAGAGCTGCAGAAGAAGTCTGGTTGATCGCATCCACACTGTCTACGGTCATGTTGATACGTCGAAGTTACCAGGGTTGCAGCAACCCTGGTAACCCTGGGAACCCGGTTGCTAAGCAGAGACTTCTACTGGCCCGGGTTATCAGGTGATGCTCGACGTTATGCTAAGAACTGTGCTACCTGCGTTAAGTTTAAGGGCTCGTGTTTGTTGCGCGCCGGAGGATTGCGGACAGTTCCCGCCAAGAGCCCTATATGCATGGAAATGGTGGGAGCTGACCTTATAGGTCCCTTCGTCTCTCCAATCTCTTCATCTCTAGCTGATGATCCAGAGCACAAGGTGGAGTACGCCCTAGTCTTAGTCGATTCAGCATCGAAATTTATCGTCGCCAAACCTCTGTTCAGCAGTGATACTGATTCTACTCTGGAGACGATGGTGGATTGTTTCTTCTCCGTGGGATTCCCATCTAGAGATGGAAGATTCCTATCAAAGGTTGGAGTAGCTGCCCAGAAGCTCTTCCAGTGGAATTGGAAATTCTTACCTGCTCATGCGTCTCCATTGAACTCCTGGCAAGAAATACCCCATCGACTGTTGAACAGTATCATGCGAGCTATTATCGATGGTTCCGGGTTGGAGCTCCGTGATTGGTATCGCCTACTACCCTGTGCAGTAATACTGCAGCAGTATGGGCTTACAACAATGTTCCGAGCGATGAGAACTACCCGGTTGCCCCTGCTGATCTCTTCTTCCATCATGGTGCTACTGCTCCCAGCTCCTTGCAGCCACGTCGATTATCAGAACAAGCTGCTCAGTGGTCAAGTGTTCTTCAAGGATTCCCCGCGTCTCTGCAACGTGATGTCGTCCAATCTATGGTGAAGAACATGGAGCGAGTCTACGCATCTACCTTTGATATCTATACTATCCACAACTATGTTCTCAGGAATAAGAGTGAGGCGTCACTAGCACGCCAGCCCGGTCGACGCGTTCCTGAGCTACGTGTGGGACAGCACGTGATGCTTGTGCGTCACCAGAGGCGCAAGTTGGATCCTCTGATGACTGGTCCCTTCCGTATATGTGGAATTGATACCAAGTATTTGGTCAAGCTCGAGGACAAGGACCAGAAGAAGCTGGGAAGACATTTTGTTGGGAATTTACGTCTACTTCCTGATGATGCTGATATTCCCTTAGCCACGGCGACGAGCACGGATTTGCAGTGAGGTGGAGTGGGTTGGACTGGCTTTGGCTGCGTCTATGCTTCTTCGAGGTAAGGTGTTGAGATCAGACAAGTCTTGAGCTTCGTTAGAGTATTGATATTCGTCACATCATTATGAGTTGTTAAATCGTATCCGTTATTATCAGTTCTGTTATTCGGTAGTGTCCCAAGTAGTGACGTAAAGTCTACGTTAGCGATCAGTGACTGTTTATGGCCCTGGCCGAAGTGTTGCTGTACGCGGACTCAGTATGGTACCAACTTGTTACCTTGTGATTCTTCAGCATTTTACATTAGCTGTAGCACGCAAGTACAAGATAGATTGGTGCGATACCTTTTGTTGATCCCTTTGTCATTATCACTACCACAAGCTACATCACCAAGGTGTTGGGTTGACTATGAGAGCGACCAGGAGCAACAGCCTTCCAAATAAGGACCAAGCTCCTCCAATATAGCAAGACAAACGCGTTTCGTGAACCGCAATCTCTCGTTAAAGCTTGCGTCGGTCAGCGTTTCAAAGGAATTGAACCCATCTGCAATAGGAGACCTGGTCTGCTCTAAGACCTTTCCAACCTCTATCATGTCTTCCAAGTCGCTGTACACGAATACCATAGTGAGAGCGGTCTAGTAGTGTCCATGAGTTTGCGGTTTTTCGCGCGATATGCATCACTGTGAGTGCCTCAAGAGAGTTGCGTGGTTTCCGTCCCCCACCGTGGGGGATCGAACCCACGTGGGGGCCCCACGTGGGTTCGATGCCCAACTCCGGTCTTAGAAGTCTAATAAGCGTTCTCAAGGTAATACCTTATACTATAAGAAGACTGGATTCAAGAGAAAAAACTTTTGGGACAGGCTGTGCTTCTTGAGCAATCTATTATGAGAAGTTCTTATACCTCAAGAAGTGCTTTCTTAAGGAGTCTTTTGAAATAGGCCCCAGGTATCTCGAAGTCCGATATGGTTCCAGATATTCGTTCCAAGGACCGCTTGTAGACCTCCTATCTTAGCGTGTAGCCGTAGAGGCTCTACGCTCCTCAGTAGCTCATGAACTTCCCCTGGTTGTTACTATTAGTAACTACTTGTTAGCGGCGTCTGTTACAGGACTGGATGACTCGGGCACTTCTGGCCGATAGTCTAACGACATTGGGGGCGTTCTTTGTTGAAGAAAATCGAAGAGCTCGAAGTCTTCGAAGATTCTTAGAATCCTCGAGCGACTCGCAATAGCGCAACTCCATCCAGACGGATGACTTGCTCGTGCCGAAAGCTGTGGGCTCGCACTTCAAGCCTCAAATGATAAAGAATGACGTCCCTTCCAATTTCGATCTGGGTGATAGCATCACCCAGTGGGTGCGCGCGGGTGCGTTATACCGATGCTAACGATGCGACCGTCATGAAGTTATTGGGGTTTGAAGGTTTGTTTTGCTCAACAAATGAACTTCAAGGGCCGAGTTCTGCCAGTCGGAATATCGTGACGACGACTGCTCCAGATAGAGTCAGGCGCGAAAGATGTGGAAGTTGACTGTGCTCGCTCCTCCCACTCTGCGCAACTACGTCCCCTCATCTGATACTTTCCGTAGACAGGACACAAGCTGTGCTAGCAGAAAGTGACTCCTTATAGTATGAATAATCGACTGCTTTCAGAAACCACTGAAGTGGTCATCGATCACCCATGATAGATGAGGGATCGATCATCCGTGATACGGTCCTGTGAACACGTCATTCAGCCGGTGATTCCACAGGATTCGTTTTCGAGATGTCAGAGATAGCACCACCACCACCACCACCACCAGTGGTGGTCCACCACCATAACGCGCATTCCCAATGAATTGAAAAAGAGCAGCGGCCAACCAAACGCAACGCTTTCGTAAAGTGTAATGTAGAGTGGCCCGAGAATCAACTCATTGCCGTTTAGGTCTCAAAGCTTACTTGATTAGTGATAATAAACAGAATCGGCAGCATCATTATGAAGTCATCATATGATATGCAGGCCCCTAAGACCCGTATGTCGACTCGACTGGGCACTGGACGGAGCCGCTGACAAACGTATATCGGTGAAAGCGGTAGCACTGGCTGCTACGGCGAGGTACAAAAGTTCCCCAACCTGAACAACATCGGCAGAACAATCATCTCTGGCTCCTATTGGGAGGTTGAGAAATTGCTCCTCCTGCTCGGTCGTCGGAGAAATGAATGGGGATAGCTGCTATGGGTGTATTGAATGGCGATCATTCGGCAAAGAGACAACGGAGTGGTCAGCGTCAACGTCTTGCGGTCGTCCACTCAAACGTGGACAAGAGTGTGACACCCGACTCCTGAAGAGTATAATGGTGAGCTGAACTGAACTAATCGTCGACGAGAGACCTACCCCGAAAAAGTCGTGGCTGACAATGTTGACGAAGGTCTTTTTGGTTTTTGGGTCCTCTCGGACAGCCAATCCTACTTCGTCACCGATATTGTATCTGTCGTAACAGCGGCACGGACTCATTATGCACAATAGCAAAAAGCGAGTAAGAGAGTGTCCCGTAGCTAATAGTTCTCACTGTAAGAGTGACGATGTTACGTGAAATTCAAACGCTGAGACAGCCCACATAACAACACCAATCTGGGCCGACAGCCCACGGCAAACACCCATGGGCGTCCAAGTTTTCTGGTTAGACAGCCAGTGCATCACGCAGCGAGCATCACTCACCTTTCGCTCCGCGAGATATCAGCTATAGATATTGGCTTCACGGTTTCTCCTTGGCTCAGAGCTAGACTTATATCACCTCTCCTTACATAACCGATTGTCATGATATCCTCCTGCTGCCTAATTGAGAAATGAGCCATAAATGCAAGACAAGCATAGGTCATTCAATATCCTACTCTGAGAAGAGAATCATAATATCGCCATTTCTAAGCTCCGCCATATCCGTAATTTGTAAGGGGCCTCTCTTCGGGCCTCTGGTGGACTGAGGAAACGACTGCTCCCCTCGCTGAGGTCCTTTCGATGATTGAGTCACCTCGAGGTGAATGCGCTTAGCGACGTTCTTGAGTTCATTATAGGCGAAGCCGATGAAAACCTCCCTTCGTGGAGTAGAAGTTGGAGCCAAGGACATAGCAGCGGGGCAGAACATGAGCAGGGAGAACTCGCGTCTATCCCGTGGACCTAAGAGTTAGCCACAACGCACGGTCCCATCTGGCAACCACAATAGCAGGTTAATACGTAGTATAGCTTCCGGCCCCTCATCATATCGGCAGTCACCTAACATATCGGTCAAGCCGAGGTCAACGCTCTGTCGCGACTGAATACCATTAGGGAATCTGAACGTCAGCAGTGGTAGCTCCACCCTCAGGCGGCCGAGTATAGTCTGAATTATCATCCTCCTACCTATACACTTGCTTGTCAGCCAAAGAGCTGACGAAGAAGTTTCCTATACCCCTGCCTTGATAGATGCCCTCGACAGCCAAACCATGCGCGTTAAAGGGTATGATGTTGCCTTCTGGATCACGCATCGGGAAAGTGGTCGCTCCCAGCACATCAAACACGCCACCGGAAATCAGCTTGATCTTCACGTCGATGAATAGACTAAAAACAGGAGAGAGCGGAAAGCACATGCTAGCGTGAAGACTGGAAGCTTTTCATCAACCGTGACTCACCCGTTACCGTTTACAGCGAGCATCTGGGAACCGTCTGCTGTCACAGCCAACGACGACAAGAGGCCAAAATTACGACTATTGGCGCCAACGCCGACAAGTTGCAGTGTTTGAACATGCTTTAGGGTTCCTGATGGTGAAACGAGATGACAACAGGGTTACGATCCATCCACTCACCAAGAGAAGAACGGAGGATTTTCTCCTGGCTATTATTACGGAGCGGTAGTCTCGACTGTTCAATTTCAACAACAGTTCCCTGGCCGGTGGTTATACCGAGTAGGGCTGCCAAGAAAAGAGAGATGAACATCATTAAGACACTACAGATCTAAGAAAACTCTTCATAAACCTTGAGTGGGAGAACTCAAGCTCGACTGTAGATTGATGTGGTCAACACATGTAAACATGATTCATGCTGAAATACTAGCATAACCAGAGAATCCTGTTCTCGAAGGAGGGCTCGTCAGGTTCGGCAGAGCATCCAGCCTGCAGGCTGCCTGCAGCTTCATCGCTGAGATTACACATGCATTTCACGGGAGCCTTCGTCTGCCATGAGGTCATGAGCACAGAAAAGAACATCTTCAGGAATTTGTGCTAAACATCGGTAGACCATCAAGAAGCTGACCACAACACCAGAAAACTGTCAAACTGTAGAGTTCCTGGAGTTGGCCTGGTATCCTTCGGGCCGATCTTTGACCCCGTTTTACTTTAGGATAGCGACGTCATCAAGCAAGAAGCAGAGGGCCGCGTAATTCCGATAGGAATCGATGATGGTGACGCCCCTTTTTTGGGACATCTTCCAGGAATAATTCTAGCGTCACAACCGCGCCATGCAGCGGTGTCACCGTGACCGCATGGCAGCGTGAGTCATGTAAGTGCCATGGATGCAGAAAGGACTGGCGGGGTCCTGTTATCATGTAAATCGCAGTGGAGACACCACAGGGACAGCGAGGACGAGTGACTACTGACGTCGCTGTGACGCCGTCACAATGGCCAGGCTCCTCTGGGGAATTTTTCTCTGACTCGAGGGGAGTTCCCAAGACTTTCCATGAACTGCCGATAACGACTTCCTTTGTAAAATGATACCCGAGATGGTTTCCCTTTGTACATTAGAGGCAGGAACAGATCCCTGGGGAGTGACGTGCAAGTCATCGCAGGACTACTAGTCCTGAACTAGCACGCGTAATTAACGCGGAATGCTGGCAGAATCCTTGTTCCCCCACGCTCCCATGAAATGAATATTCTCGAACGACCTTTCAGCGGAGCGATCCCAGCAGCTTGTCGATGCTGTACAGAGTAAACAAGATTTACGCGGATACTGACTGTACTAAAGATTTTTGAAAGTTTCCGTCTACTTACCGCTCGTTTCTGGGTGCGAGACTCGCACCGCAGCGATGCGTGCAACGCGTTGATTGCAGCGATAACAGCTGTTACAGAATGCTACATTTTCAGAGATGCAATTCTTCATCCGCATATGTGCGCCGCTTATTCGATGCCGAAATACCCCGAGGGGTTAGTGACTGGGTGGTGACGCGAGAGGCTGTCACGTTACCAGGCCTCGGCCATCTGTCCCGTCCTTGTCATGTTTTGTGGCTATTGAATCCCGTCCACATCAGCTGCCTCACATTCTCTCTCCCAACTATGGGACAGTCGCATTGTGACACGAGTGGCATCGCAGCCACGGAAACGAAACCGCGCGGCTATTTCCGGTCATCCCGACACAGAGGTGCAGGCTAGGCAACACGTTTTGAGGCGTGACCCACGCCGCGTAGGATTCGCCTTGCCCCGTGGTCTCACGGCCTCCAAATACCTAAACATCGGCAAGACTTGCCGATGTGCTCAGTCTCCACGTGTATACGAAGCTCTTCAACAAGGACGACTCAGTCGTGGACTAAGTCCAGGGCCCGGACGACTGTGTTGGTATTCCGTAGCTCGTCCATCTAGGCTGAGCATGCCGTCGGCTACCCTCTACGATTGTTATACATCCGGTTCTCAGTCGGCCAATTCGGCTGGAGGTCGACACTACAGGGCCACTGATATGCCGGAGCTGAGCAAGTTGCTGTGAGTACAGTATCATGATATCTCCGTTGAACGGAGATATCATGATACTGTACTCATCGTGAGCCCCTTGATCACGGATGTCGGCGCAATGGATGGGCCGCTCTCTGATCAGGCGACTGATCAGGCCCACGACATGATGAGAATCGGGTATGTCCGCTTGAAAGACCTCCGGCGGGCTGTCGATCAAGAAGGAACTTTGACTCCAGAAGTCGAAGATTGGCTATGACAACAGCTGTCAGTCAGCTGCTGCAAACTTTACTGGTGAGTTACTCACCGTGAGTATGCTGCCGTCCACTACAGCTCATCTTCTTCGCGAGCCGACCCCCCACTCAAACACAAGATCCCTTGCAACCGCAAATCCAAATTGACACTAGCCATTGGAAAGCACCACGCCGATATAGTCGTATGAAACCCGAATCTCTCCCACTCGCTGAGACAATGAAAAGGACCTTATGTCGGCGAGGAGGTAGCATGGGCCCTCGAATCTACAGGAGACCATTTTAGTCGGTTGCGACAAAGAAATCTGAAATGGCTGGAGGCCGCTAAGATTAGCACATGCCAGATTCGGAGGGCGGTCGGCCCATCAAATCTCGTGCTGCACGTTTATGTTACCGTACCCGGTATGGCATACCGAAAACTAGGGTCTTGGAGTACAGAATTCCCGAACGGCTCTCGGCAAGAACAGTAGCACTGTCTGCCACTGACTACGCTTTCGCGCTGCGGCTGCCCATTATCTGCGTGACCGTTCTAACTGATATCTAACACCGTCGATTTGGCACCACCCAGGACTCTCACGACCTGCGGGTATCCACTCGAAAGTAGATAGTAAGTTATATTCCTCATCCTGAGAGGTATGATGATGACAAAGCTGTGATAAACATAGCGAAACCCACCCCCCAGTAATTGTCGTTCACCATGTAAAGGAAGATGCGTCCGCTTGTGCGGTCCTCCCGGATAGCCAGCCCACTTTGTTCACCGATGTTGTACCTAGCATCACGCTTGGCCATGTCGCTGGGCAATCAGAGACGAGTGATGGCATAGATGGAGCGATCACGGCGATGTGCGATAGTACGGAAATGCCCCTGGGCAGTTCCAACTAAGCTACGCTCAGTGGACGCCTCAAATTTCTTGGATGGACATAGAGTGTATCACTCAGTTAGCATCAGAGGTCATGGTTTACTCACCCATCCCTCCGCGCGAGGTCGGCTATGATTTCCGGTCTCAAAGTTCCTTTGCCAAAAATAGCCTGCCGCAGTTCGTCCCTCGTAACATAACCAATCCTCATCGTATCTTCATCCTCCCTTAACGAAGGAAGCGGATCGTCGCTGAAAGACGGAGCCACCGAACAACTTACTTCGTGAAGAGAATCATGATGTCGCCATTGCTTAGCTCCGCAGTATCGGTAGGTATGAAGGGCTCACCGCCATCCGACTCGCCAAACTGAGGGAGGAACGAATGCGGTACGACGCACTGGCCTGGCCGGATGCGCACATAGTAGCACAATCCAACGTTTGCATTGTGCTACTATTACTCATAGTCTACGAGCCTCGGGGCGTAGAGTCATAGCGCTATACTATAAGTACGCCACTTTCAAACTGGACTCGCACTCCCCTCGCGTTCAGGCCGTCATATAATATGATAATATTCATAATGAATATGACTCATATTACCTCAAGAGAGAATGGCCTAGCGACGAACCCGTCATATGCGGAGCCGGCGTAGACTGTGTTTCCAGAGCCTGAGGTTGGAGCCGAATCAGTCGGTTCATTACAGAACACGAGCAGGTATGCGAGAGGGTCTCGTGAACCTGAGGGTATCCTAAGATAGGCTCCAACGTGATTTGCAGGTTGAGGCTGAATACTCAATATGGCTCCCGGTGCTCCACTGCATTCAGGGAAAATAACTTCCAAGTTCAGATCAGCGCTCTGTTGCGACTGAATCCCATCGGGAAATCTGAGCGTAACAATCGGCGTGGAGTAGGATACACTCAAGCCCCAGACAGCCGAATAGGTTGTGAGTTGTATCTCCTACCTCAGCACTTGCCGCTCATCTGTGGCACTGACTATAAGATCTCCTCCTCCCCCTCCGCGATAAGGGCCATTGATGGTCAAACCCACCGCGTCATATTCTTCAATCCCGCCTCCAGGATTACGAATAGGATACATCGTCACCGCAGCCACATCAAACTCATAATCGTTAGACGGTGAAAGGTCCAAGACGACGAACAATCTGAGGACGGGGACAGCCGAGAGCCCTTGGTAGACCAAAACCTGATCGAGTCAGGCCAATCTGCGTCTCACCCATTGCTGGTCGCGAGGAGCCCAGTACCGTCTTCCTTGGCAATTATCGAAGTAAACCAGATGAAGTCCGTGTCATCAACAGGATTATCAGCATCGTCAAGTTGCAGTGTCTGGATATGTCTGAGAGTGCCTAGGATCAAAAGACTGCAAAAAATGCTACAAAATCTATCTACTCACCAAGCTGAGAATGAACGCTATCTTCTCGGCTCCCATTGCGGAACGGTAGCCTTGTCTGGCGGATCCTGATAACAGTTCCCTGGCCGGCAACTGCGCCGAGCAGAGCTGCCAATAAGACAGAGTTGAAATACATGAATAAGAACTACGATCATAGAGAAGCTATTCCGATTCCCTGGGGATTAGAACAAGACAAACGGGCCGCATTATATTGGGGAGACTCTTATCCATTTAATTGGACTGCTGAGGTCTCTATCGGCTATTTGAAGTCGGCACATGAGACTTTCCATCGGGCAATGACGAGAAATACATCAGGGTCGACAAGGTGACACGCAAGTTGCGGGACGCAACGCTTATTTTCAGGCATAACAGGCACGCAGCCATCGCCCTAGAATTTACATTAGCCGGCCTGAGGAATGTCAGTGGCTAAACAGTACGCGACATCGGCGGTTGAATAGATAAAACATGTGAGCCCGAAACCCGAAAGACTGGCTGCTGAGCAGGACCACGAAGAATGGTCGGGACCGACCGTCTGGTTAGCAGCACAGATCCGCAAGGAACATCTGGAAAGTTTGGCAAGTACGAGAGCTACGTACGTGAGGTGGCCACGTTTCGGGCATGAGTCGGTGAGGTGGCACTGGCAGTCCTAAAGGGGAACCGGAAGTCTCGGTCCGGGATGATCCGAGCGAAAAGCAGAGGACGGGACTCCCGTCGCGGGAGAGAGCTGGGTAAGGGCGGAGCATTGAATATAGACGAAGAGCACGTTCGGACTCGGGGAACGCGTGTCGACTTCCGAGCATCAATAGAGTGCAGACCGAGAGAAGTCGACGCTGCCAACGTTCCAAATGGAGAGACTCGAACGTCCACGGTGGATGTTCCGCCCCTTTTCCCAGCTGAGCGATCCTAGCAGCTCGTCAATGCTGTGCAGACTCGACCCTTCAGTAGAGTCCAGTAACTGGACATTTCGGACAGTTGCTGTCTACTTGCTCCTTGCTGATAGGAGTGGCGCTCTTGACCCAACTCGTTGGTACTGTTGATGGCAGTGTTATCATAACATTTGTCACGCAAGGCCACCATTTGAGGGATACGATCCTTCATCCGCATGTCTGCAACGCCCATGCGATGCCGAAATACCCCGAAGGGGTTAGTGACTGGGTGGTAACGTGAAAGACTGTCTCTTCCCGATACTTCGGCCATCTGTTTCGACCTTGTCTTGTTTTTTGTCTGTTGAATACCGTCTGCGTCAGCTGCGCCACGTTCTTTCTCTCAACTATGTGACGGTCGGATTGTGACACGAGCGACATCGCAGCCACGGAAACGTAACCGTGTTCTATTTCCGGTCATCCCGACACCGATGTGCATGCTCGGTAACACGCTTGAGGCGCCGCGCCGGTTTCGCCTTGTCCCGTAGGCTCACGTACTCCGATTAGCTACATGTACTGCTGCGGACGATCTACCGATTGCATCATCGTTAGTCGCCTCCAGCATGTGATTCGCTAATCATCTTTCGTCCGGTGCAATTTTATCATGATACTACTGTTGTAATGTACTCCATCCTTGCAGTTCATCTATTGCTCAACTATCTAGTGCTCCTAGGCTTGTGGTATACTACGGCGAGATTGAGAGATTGTGAGATTGAGGATACTCCGGAGTAGTCTGTTCATTCTTTACTCTGCGCGCGTGCGCTGTGGTGCTGACGCGCTGTCTTTATTTCATTCGTTGAAAGTTCGAAGTTGATTCCGTAAAAGATAGTAGCTGATGCTACTAGATATGGTGAGAGTTAAGGTTTTTTTTCTACCCTTTTGAGACCAACGTGGCATCGAGTTCTGCAGTTAGCAAATAGCGTACCCAACCCGAGGGTTACCCAACATTTATAACTACAATGGGCGGCGCGACTACTCCGGTGGGGATCGTTCGGCATAGCGACAACTCGAAGACATTACATTCGTGCGATTCTCGTCTGAACAGTTTCCAGATTTGGTACCCTGCGAGTGTGCTGCCATAACCCGAACTGTACAGACTCCGCACAGTGCCAAGTCGTCCGGTATCGGCTCGTACAGTTGAAACTCGTACCACGAATTCTCGACCTTTACGTAAGTTTCCTACAGCTGGGGAACTTCTCTCGAGCGTTATTCTTGTGCGGCGCGGAATTTCTGCTTACAAAATCGCACCCCTCGGGCCTGGGCCGGGCTGCCTGGCACTTCCACCATCCCACTCAACAATTGCCGACTGGCGGGATAGATCCCGGAAGACCCAGCAGAAGGCACGCGCAATTGCTGCCAAGCCCGCTGAACGAGTTGCATCCTATTACTAGCTGTGCGCTACTCTCTGGGCTCTCTGCGTCTATGTCCACGAATATGAACCCTCCGAGCTCGAGAGGTGTAAGTCTATTCTCAAATAAAGATCGACCTATCTATAATTGTGCCCCCTAACCTTCGGGAGTCGGTATGGCTCGTAGGCTGAGATCGTTCGGACAGTGATTTGAAATCACCGTATCCGGCGTTGAATTAAGCGACGATATTCCTCAGATGGGAGTACGGAGGTTCCGTGACAGCATGAATGCTCTAGACCATCATGAATGTATGCCAGCATCTGTTCACGGATAGCGACGGTCCCGCCGCTACGACGCCGCCAGACTTGGTTAGTGGGTTCAACCCACTGGGTGGAGTGAAATTGATCGGCTCTCCCAGAGTCTGCAGAGCCACTCAAATCGTTCATCAAGTGGACGTCACGACAAACTGAGAGGAGCAAGGTGGCTTCGGGCCACGCAGAACCACATCCTTTCGTAAACAACTAAATGCCACCGTACTCGAATGTTGCAACTCGAAGAAGATCAGTAATACGAGAAGCTGCACCCATCATGGCTAGTGATCCAGCCAGTGTCGCTAGCACACAAATCTTGTCCCCTTCCGTCCCGGTTTCACCCATACCCAATAATCAAAGAGTTGCTCTGAGCTGTCCCAAGGTCCTCTCAATTGAAGAAGGCTCGGAAAGCTAACTTCTGTCTATCAGTGGAAGGATGGCACAATCACTGACGGTATCGGCTTTGGGACCGGTCACTGACCTACGGGTTACCTAGGATGTCTCCGATTATTCAGTTCCCATCTCATCACGTTAAAGCCCCTGAGAGGGGAGGTTTTTCGGTTCACAGTGAAGGCCATTGACTGACACAAATTCGCATGGAAAATTCAGAAACACAGTAACACTCGGTATTCTTTTTCATGCTCGAGGAACGTCCTCCGCCGCCTGAGGGAGGGGGCCATCACGAACCCGACTGGGGCGACACTATGAACGTCTCACAAGATTGTCCAGGAGATCAGCCATCTTCGGATGGGCTAGTCGAATGAGGACCCTCGTGGTCTCGCCAACGTCAGATTGTACACATTGCCACCAATCTTTGACCCGGTATCTGAAAGGACTATCATCTGGTACGACGATACCACTGAAAGCAGTGCACGCTCATACTGGAAGACAGAGGCTGTAAAGCCGCGATGAGCTTCGAGAAAAGGTCGCACGATCAATTACAAAGACCAAGTTGCGTAGCATCATCAAACGTCTGCAAAAACAGCGAGAGTAGATGGCTACGAAGCTGGAACGAACTCACAGCTCTCACAGACTAACTCAATTGGCTCACAGATGAGGGGCGTTGTCTGCCTCTTCCAAAGCTCCATTGACAACTTCGGTGTCCAGCAGTGCAGCAGTGTGCGCCCAAGCGTCCAGCTGAAGGCCGCCCTCTGAGATCACGCGCTTTTCGCTGACACCCAGGGCCAACTTCCGGGGCTCACCCAAGTCGCGGTGTATTTTTGCGGTGCTTGCTAGTGTGTGGGCCAAGACGCCAAAGTGGACCTTCTTGAACTGCTTGTTCGACTTCAACAGCCATGCGTAGAGCGTGGCCGCGACCTGACAAGGAACCGCGAGACAGCCCCATTCAAATCCGTAGCCAGGCAGGGTGTTCCAATCCGATGCGCAAATCACTGAAACCCCGCGTCCTCGAATGAGGGAAATGACCGATCGATTGATTGGCTGATAGCAACAGACTCGTTCGTAAATACTTGATGAATACCATACTCAAACGCGCAGTGTGTGCTGAAATATACCGGTTTTAGTGATTTCCATATCGAACTCGAGCTCCCTGTAGAGTATTCCAGCAGAAGTGAAATACACCCTACCTGTTTCCGCCCATGAACACTACTGTCGATTCTGGTGATGCCAATATCAGCAACACACTGAATCATCTTCATATACCGGACTGACATCGCTGGAGGGCTCATAGCGAGGGACACCACGCTGTGCACTGACAACGGGAAAAGTGGCCGACCATTGCCGCTCCGCGACCTCTCTCACAAACATCGTCATCAGGAATCCGATCAGGATATTGCGACCAGAGGTCCAGTACATCAACAGCCATCATTGGGTCGTCTAGAGTGGCGGCCCTCTCGTTGAGAATGCCAATGGCATGGTCCAGCAACAGCTCTGCAAGGAAGAGTTCGAGACGTTAGAAATGGCCGTCGGCTCGATCACCTCTTGAGAACGCTCCAGCCTCCTGTTCCTCCTCAGTGCCCGCAAGCTTAGCAGCGGCGGTGGGCTTGACGGCGATGTTGATCAAAGCCTTGGTCGGAGTATCCTGAAACAGGCACTATCTAAACCAGGTGCAACAATGCAAAGGGAAGGCTTCGCAAGTAAGTGTGACAATGAAGCGATTAGCGTAATAGAATCGACAAGAAGAGTACGCGTCGAGTCTGAGATCACTGAAGAGGCCGCTTCAACCAGCTCGATGAGGGCGTTCAAGCTCTGAGTTTCTGACTCCACCTTAGCAACACTACTATCGAGCATAGAAACCGGCCAGCACGGCCGCTCCGGAATTACTCTTCCCATGGATTCGGCCCACCGGGCACTCACCTGAAGGGTAGTACCCAGGGCCTCCTGCATGATCTCCCTGTCACCAACACCGAGCTTATCAGCACACACCAGAGCAGCCATCGTCAGTCGACGTAGTCGCTCCGGGCTGGTGGTGATCTCCTCCACGAGGGCGTCCAGCGACTCACTCTTAATGGCATCATTATGGTCGAATTTCAAGTGGTACGCGAACGCCAGAACGAAGTTGTCGTAGTTCTCATAGTGTTTAGGAACTCGCACCAGTATCGTTGAGGACTCCTCATGATCCTCCTCCTCTTCCTCGTTGACGGCGGCGTCGGGAATCGCCTCGCTGCTGGCCCCTCGCTTGAGAGCATCCGACACGACAATGTCCGCCAGGCCCTTGACGTAGATGGGCTCGTATCGCCCTAGGCGAGCTAACAGCTTTAAGGCAAACAGCTGGAGTAGAGGGTACTGCAGGGCCTCTGGACCCCTGCCAATGAGGTTATCGATCAGGCGATCGATGCGATCTGAACAGACAGGACATCATAGGCGATGACCACCTGTCAATCTCTCGCTTAAAATGGTTTATCATACCACTCCTTCCCTTCATCAGATGAACGGAATTTCAATGATCAATCAGGAGAGAGCGAAGAGCCAGTCCGAGTGGGAGCTGACCTCACCTTGATAAAAGGGATGGGCCTCCGTTAATTTGATCTCATGCAGATGGCTGAGGAGCCTCAAGAGATGCGACGGCTGGATACGGTCGACGTTGGTGATGGCCGCGTCTGATAAAACAGAAGCTCTCGCTCTGAGGAGATCGCAGGAAAAATCCTGCATATCTTGCATTTCCTCAACGGATCCCCCGACAAAAAACCCTTGCTTCTCACTGAGGAGAGTTCCCACCACCCGAGCACTGCCGAGCATCGGGTCGATATTCGCGATGAACTGCATCAAATTGGTGACGGTGATTCGGCAGGCCTTCTGATTTTCTGGCGAAGCGAAGAAGAATCGAACGGTGTTGATGATGTTGGCCACAGGGCGCCTCGGTAGCTCCACGCTCGGCTGGACCCGCTTGAGAAGCTTCAATCCTCGCACAACCACCTCGGCTGAGCAAGAATAATATTCTCGTCTCACATGGTCGTAACATACTCGAAAGTTTTGGCCGTTCGCCGAACTCGTCGACGACCGCCTGCTGTAAAGGCGTACCCGGATGGACGACATCAGCTAGCCTACCCAGCTCAATCTGGGAGAGATCCGACAGACCCCTGAGAAAGATCGAATATCTTAGGTTGGTTAACTTGCCACGCACCGGGTCACTAAGATACTCTCGAGCTCTCGCGTGGCCGCGTTGTTCCTGCCGAGGGCCTTCTCAAGCGACACATAAGCGGCGCTGATGTCATGGGGATCGAGATCGCCAGTAGCCGCCATCGTCCGCACTCGCCGTACCAACTCTGGGGAAAAAATCTTCGCTGTGCGCAAAGATATTCCCTCTACCTCCGATCAGTTGCCTCGTCACACTTTCACCCTTCAAAGCGGTGGATTCCCCTTCCAAGTTCTCAGACCCAACCCGACTGGCATGGATGGCCGCGAGTTTTTGCAGAGAATGCAGCGCAACTTGAATGCCAAGACTCGGCGGCGGCATCGCCATGGGCTCCCCTTTCCCCTTCAACCTTCGATCCCTGTACTCCTCCTCACGCCGTATCACCTACAACAGTATAAACAATGATATGAGCGAAAACGTTCGAATTTCGGACTTTTTCACCCCCCATTATTACAGCGAGAAGGCGTTGCTCCACCGCCCGGAGTCTCTCTTCGGGTATCTGCCGAACCTCCGCCAAGGCCTTAAGAACCTACAGCAAACAACAGCAGTGGCACTAAAGTGAAGCACAACTTGCCATCTTGCTGCTTGATAGCACCCAACCGTATGTAACGCATACATCAGTTCCAAAATATTCTAAACGAGATTTCCCAAACTACTGGAGTCTCACCCGTAAGTCGTGGAGCGCCGTTTTTCGCAAAGTGAAAAAAAACTGCGCACTGCGCTTTTTGCGTTTTTTTCACCTTTTGAAGGTGCGATGTGTTTTCGTATCGCGGGTGAAGCTCCACTGTGCATGAGCAGAGAAGGCGACGCACCGCGAGACCAGCGACATCCTCGCCCAGCCTACACCTAGCCTGTGTTGGAAATTTCTCCCGAACCGTTTGCTGCAGTACTGAGTAGGCTACTACCCTAGCATTAAACCCTGGATCAATTTCGTGGCGCGCGGTCATAACCAGGACTATCGGTATTTTTGAGCGCCAGGCCTCTTCCCTTCCAACTCACCGCAGCGAGTGAGTCCGGCTGGAGTCGAGCAATACTCTGGTCCAGTACGTCGCTGAGAACCTCTTCTTCCACAAGCGGAAAGAGACGCAGAAACTGGAGGAACAAAAAGCATGAATCTAGCGGAGCGATGCAGCGAACCCCTACCACCGCTCGATTGTAGACCAACGCCACTTCGTAGGGCTTCATTATCGTAGCTTGCTTGACTATACTCTCATGAAGATTCTCGTAGGCCGGATGGTCTTTAATATCCTTGCTTATCCGACGGACCTGATGGACCCCAGCTATACGCGGCATCCCACAAGCAACAACACGCCACAATCCTTATCCCTCACGTTCGGCTCCCCAATTCAGTTCTGTCGACCCACGATTAATAAATAGAAATATAATATATATGATATTAAAATAAAGGTATGATTATATAGAAAATCTTGGTGGGCATAAATAATATCATAAGGTGATTTATAATATAATAGCACTTCCTACTGCAGAGAGGTCACCCCTCAAGCGTGAGTCGGCCGAGCGCAGAGTGATATCGTTCCAAGATATTCGTGGAAAGGAGTTACGGATGGCAAGCATGAGTTCGGTTCGGCGGAGGCCCAAGCATCTCCCTAGGTACCATTACTGTAAGCGCCAATTCACCCATTCAGCTTCATTTCCAAATTTGCCAACTTTCGCTGGAATTTCGTTTTTGCGCTCTCCCTCTCCGTTGTAAGTATAGTTAAAATTCGTCCGGAAAAATTTTCCGATTTTCCGAATTTTCCGCGCATTTTTCGCCGTGAGGCGCCATCCATCAACTGTAGAACAGGACAGACTGAAGAGGAAAACCACTCTCTAATTTGCGCGCACCGCAATCATCGCGCAGTTGCTCGTGGAACTTCGACACGTGACAGGAAAAGCCTAAGATTCCCCCGACGCGCACAGCAAAGAATCCACCAGTACTACCTTTTGGCCTCCTGGCGATGACGCAGCCAGAATCCGAAGGGCGTAGATAGCCTCGTCCACTGACAGGCCTCGACCAGACAGCTCGATACTCCGGAGGACATGCAGATGCGATTGCGGCTGAAGGGATACTAGATCGAGGTCGAAGCAGAGAAGATACAAAGAGAGGTTGAAGCAGGGAAGATACAGATCGAAGTTGAAGCAGGGAAGATACCAAATCGAACTCGTAATGAGGAAGATGCTTCATACCCGAGATAGCTCGATTGAGGCCAATCTTTTCCCAAGTTCCGTATTCGGCGGGGCGAGGGCGTTCCGCAGAGCCCTCGCCGGCCGGGCCGCCTCCTTCCGCGCTGGTCCGATGATCTTGGCGGAGACGGCAGCAGAAGCCATCCTTGAAAAAACTGGTGGAATAGCACGCTCGAGTTTGACCAGACTTAAACTCAGAACGATGACAAGGAGAAGCAAAAAGGAAATGATACCAAACACTTCACAGAAATAGTACAACATTAATGATGCATTACCCGTCACGCGCCACGAAATTCGCAACGTCCATCAGGACCTCCATTCGATACCGACAATGATACGCCATCCTTCACGCGCCGAGAAAATCGGCGCCGAACTGCTCAACATCCCTCCGAGTTTCTCTCTTACGCTCCACCACGTCCAGCACCATTATAACGAAACCAAGGACGCCCAAAGCCCCAGCCGCCATGGCCACTATCATGGGTAGGTACCGAGAGGGACTCATGGCCAGCTCGACCGACCATTGATGAGGATCGTCCAGCGGATGCGGATTGGCCACGACGAATGTGTTCGGCACCAGGGAGACCCAAGAGGACTGCTCGCCAGCGTAGCCGAGGGCGAGACGAGGAATGTAATTGTTGGTATCACCAAGGCCAATGTAAGCGTAGGGGAGGCCAAGGTTCCTCCTAGGACCCACAGAATTGGGACAGGCGGTTCGAACGGACTCCTCGCCCGAGATCGAGAGCACTGTGATCTTGAATGTGGCCCCGGGTGTAGAGACGCCATAGCAGCCTTTGTCGCACGCGCCGTTCCTCGACAGGGCTTTGATGTAGTACTGATGGGAGACCTCGTCAGTGATGCTCTTGCCGCTACTGCCGCTCTGAGGCGCCTTCGGGGTGTACACGTGGCCGTTGCCGTACTCGTCGATAATCATGATGACCAGTCCAGTCGCACCTCCTCCAGTTTTGTCATCCTCTTTACTATGATAATCATCAGCCCGGGTCTGCCGAATATCAATCAGAGCTAGCGATCCCGCCTGACCATCATTGCTGCAATCTAGGATGGTCTCGGGGGGGAGGCCCTCGTGACTAGGCCGTAAGTTCCACAGAAGACAAGCTCCGGTGGTGGTACCAACAAGAAGGTCCGGAAGGCCGTTGGCGTCAACATCCCCGACGATCACCGGCGAATAAGCGTCACCAGACTGCATGTTCGCAACCTGACCCATCCGATACACGATCGGCTCCGAAGGGTCTGTACCATTCAGAACGTAGCCGCCCAATCTGAAGTGAGGGTCCGGGGTGCAAAGCCACGCGTTGGATCGGCAATGATGCTCTCCGCTGCTCTGACAAAGCGGCATCTGTGTATTCTCATAGAGATGAATGGTTCCATCGCTTTGGACCAGCAGAGCGTCGTTGGTACCAGTACCAGTGAAATCAGCAAAAGTAACGTAATCGGTTGCTTGGGTAAGCGGCACCCTCCTAGGAAGCTTGTGGTACCAGCGATCTTCCGGCTTCCACAACCACACCTCCAGAGCTCGAGAACCATCTTCAGTCACCACGTCAAAGACAATGTCGTTCTGACAGTCGCCATTAATATCGACCCAAGCGGACGAATGGTGCTTCGAAAGGGACGGCACGCCCGGCAAGTAGGCCGGGGCGAAGGTACCATTACCAAACCAAACGTCACCGTTTTCGCCGAGAAGCTCGAATCTTCCGTCGCCGTTTATGTCAAGGATGATCGGCTCACGAATGATAGGCTGGCTTGACATCCACTTCAAATGAAGGTCGAAATTATCGTCGCCCTCCAGCGCCAAAATCGTGAATTTCGGCGCCCGGCCACCATCGGTCATCAGCACATAAGCGTCCATTTTTCCATCCAAATTCCAGTCCAGTGGCAGGACTGTGTAGACGCTCAGGCCAGTGATATTCTGAGATTCCGCGGCCAAGTCGAGCGTGCGGAAAATCTCGAATGAGGCGTCCGGTTTCCGTATCCAGAAATGAATTTTCAGACGATCGACGAAGACCATGTCCGTAAGTTTATCACCATTGATGTCGACAAAAGCTGCCAAATCCCCCAGGGACGTTCTCCAACTTGAGATCGACGGCGCCTTGGCCGTACAGGGGCCAATGGGGCGGAGGCGCAGCGGTGGCTGCCAGAAGCAGGGAGAGGGAGAGAACGAGGAAGAACATCATTGCATATTCTGATGAAAAAACTGGAAAATCAGACGTCTCGTGTAATACAGCTGGGTATGAGTATGAGGATTGTGCCACTCAGTAAAGATTCCGCGCGATTTCCTTAGTCGTTGCAGAGGAACAGGGGGTCTTGTAAACTTGCACAGACTAATGATAGCCGGCGAGCAGCATGGGAATGTCTTTGTGACTTTACAGTTCAATGCCGGTTCCGGCTTAGTTAGACTCTTGCCGATGTGCTCAGTTGGAGACTTTAGTTACCTGATTCTGAGACCTAGAACCGCATTCTCCAAGTGAAAAAAAAACTCCAGAATCGATTCTGGGCTTCAGAATTATTTTCCCGAGCCGCCGTGATGCTCCCACAACTTGCGTGGTCTGAGGAGGCAGCAGTACACTTCCAACCACCAGTGAGAGGTCTGAGAGAACATTCCCGTGGTTATCATCATGCATCCCGTAGACAGCAGCAGCACCGCGAATGAACTCATGCCCGCATCCAGCCGTGTCGATGGATGTGGACCCACAACTGCTGGACTCTCTTGAAGACCACTATTGTGTGAAGCTGGCCACCGGCGCCCTCTGTGGTGAGAGACGTGGCGATTGCACCATGTACAGCACGATGTATAAGGAAAGCTTCCATCGGACCGCCGACAGAATCTAACAGAGTCAGCGGTCCGATGGAGATTCAATCTATTTGCTACGATATATTTCGACCACGGGACGCCACCTTTGCCAGAGAAATCATGCTAGAGGATGAAGCGGGGGTGGTAGATAGACCTCTTCTCAATTCCAGGAGCGCTCCCAAGATTGAATTTTACGTGTGAAAGACGATCCTGGGGGCGGTCATGAGCTCGGAAGAGACAGCAGTCTACTGAGCGCCCGGAAGAGTTCTTGAAGTAGGCCAACAAGCTTCCATTTACATTAACTTCACCGAGAAGCTGGGCTTAGGTTCAGTCGAACATAACGGGTAGCTCTATCCAATTTGGAACTACGCGCAGCAGCTCCGTCGCCATCCTGTGCATGCGTGCAAGTTCTTTTTCTTGACCCCCCCATGCGGCACGGGAGATTTCCAAGTGAAACTTGGAAATCTCGCCGTCTCATTATTCTCCGCGTCTCTTCACCGGAGACATTGGATTGTTATTACTCTCTGCTTAACCTGAGGCTTTTGTGTTCTGAAAGAACTGGGATTTTATACATGTGAAAACCCACTGCAATTCGGCAAGTGTGAGCTCAAGTCAAACTGCCAAATGGTTATTTCCGGATTCACTACTGACACCCCGTTCGATGAACTGAGAATCGATCTTGGGACTGATTTTCGCACGTAAAAATTCACCGCGAATTTTCAAATGCATCTCGAGTACGAATCGGAGTTTCTGAACAGGTTTACTGAATACTCCTCGCGAGTCCTGAGGGTTGGTACTCAACGGTATTTCACGGCATTGTCGTATGCGGCGGAGTAGGACCCGGTCGTTGATCAGGAATATCTTTCCCTCCATTATAGCTATGCATCTTCCTCCACGCATAGTGAAGATTTTTTACATCACTTTCGCTGTACTGTTGTATCCGAGTAGTTCCCTCACAATACCGGTAGAAAATGGCTTTGTGACGGTTAAGGTCGACGGACAGGAGATGAAGCTTCTACTCGACTCTGGAAGTGAAAAGTTCCTTGTGAATGATGGTGTTTGGTACGAGGAAAAATACGGCAAAGGTGCCTGTAAGGATCCCCGAGCAGCCTGTTACTTCTGTTCCCGGACTGCTGCATGCTTCGCCCCCACCTCTGCGGTCTATAACGCGAGCTTTGCCGACGGCGACGTGGTTGAGTACGTCATTCACTCTGGCTCAGTCACGCTGGGGGACCGGACTGTCGAGGGTATCGAGTTCGGAATCGTCATCAACTCTATCAGGCCCGCCCATCGCAGCAACGTGACGGAGACGTCTGTACTGGGTATAGCGACTTCGTGCGGGAGAGGCTTCTCGAAGAGCTTGGTGGAGCAACTTCGATCGACCGGTACAATTCGCCAGACCTCCTTTTCGATCTATTCTCGCCCCAGCGCTAGCCTCGGCATCGATGGTGAGGTCACGTTCGGTTCCCGTACGGAAGAGGGGCTCGGGATGAAGATGACTCGGCTGGAGTACTGCTACCAAAATCGGTTGAACCGGGTGTCGGTCTGGATCTCAGGAGTCGGCATGTACGGCCCTCAGGAGCGTCTTCTGCCCAGTGTTCATCAGTCTGCTCGTTTGCCGTGGGACCGCTCCTACCTGGGATACGTGGACAGCGGATCGTACTCGCTTCACATCCCTCACGCTGAGGATCTCATTGGGGACATTCTCGGTCTTGCGAAGCGTAGATTGATCGCTCAATCACGTCGGTTCGAGGAAGCAGCGATTATTCGTCGTACGAGGAACGGGCACTGGCTCGTCAAGGAGGGTCTGTTGGCGCATCTCCCGACTCTGGCCTTCCGTATCAACTCTGCTGGAGATATTCTCGTGAAGATTCCACCGCGGGACTACACTAGATGCGCGCGTGGTAAATGCCTTTTGAAGATCGTCGAGGGCAAGCCGGGCGATCGCGTCCTGCTAGGAGTGCCACTCCTCCCGCGCTTACGATGTTCACGTCAACTTCGACACCAGAGTAGTCGGGTTCAGATCGCCTGCCTTCATGGTCGACTCTTGAAGATTCGCCATCATTGGCCCTCCTACTGGTTTTGGGAGACTCCATGCCGCCGCTGCCGTGTGAATGTTCATGTTGTTGTTCATGTCCCAGAAATTTTGTTCAGTTCAAGATTCTCAGAAGAGGCCCAATTACCTATGGCCATTGAAAATGGATATCGCCTCGTGAGCCGCGACCTCCTCGTCCGGATCTTCGACACTCCTTCTGTCTGAGAGTTACCCCCTGCGAGATGACCAGCAGCAGTTCCGTGCCGGACAGGAATGGAGCGGAAGCCGCGCCGGTGAGAAAGGGCTTCCCAACGTTTCGGCTTGGTGGATTGTAGGTGGAGGTATCATTCGACATCTTCGATTCGGATTTGTGGAAGGCGCGGCATTCTGCGCCATCACCACATATCTGCTAAAAGCACTAGGGCCTCTACACTGTAGAGGACCCTCACTACTGAGGGTCCTTACTGACCGTCCTCAGCCGGCCGTCTACTCTCGCCGTCGGGCAACGTTAGGTGTGATGTGAGTTTTCCTGTGAGCTCGCTGTAGCGGGGCGAGAGTATTATCAGCAGTATTGAGCTTGGAAGCACTATGTGCATTGCTGAGAGAGCCTGCTGTTCCGTCGCTTCGGTGAGAAGGCATACCCATAATTTCTACGTAGTATCTGCCTCAGGCCATCATCGATGAGTGAGGCTATCACTGGCAGGTCTTCTGGTATCAACGGGGATGCACCTGTTAGTCGCGAAATGGCGTTAACCACGAGGTGATGATCGCGAAGAGTGGTAGTCGACTTTATCACAACTGGTCTTAGCAGTGTTAAAAATCTTTTTTTTCTCAAAAATCTAAGTTAGTTTTTCTTTTCGAAAAAAGGATAGTTAGATTATTTAACTATCCCTGTTTTCTCGCGATTCTCCGCCAAGTGAAATGCGTGGTGTGGTTCTCGCTGGTGGTTTTTAGTTCGCGGGTACATCTCCAATGTATGTCAAGCATATTATCATCATAGTAACGTAGACATCTGGATCATTCTACGGAGCTCTTAGCGATACTTACGTGATCGATCGTCGCAGTATTCAATACAACGGCGATCGATGACATAAGTATGGAAGTGCGTGTCACGTACTTGCACAATACTGAGTACTGTGCTAGTACGTGGCACGGGCCATGGCCCTACCCAGCGGTCAAGGGCCTGTGAAGACGGTCCTCGAGCAACTTCATCTTAAACCTGCGATCGATAGGCCTGCTGCATCGATTCGTAGTCGCCCGAGCGACAACCCCACCATGAACGGGCAGGTCACGTTCGGTGGAAACATTCTGGGAGGACGACCTGGTATGCGGCAGACTCCAATAGAGGTGTGCGCTCTACACTACAGTGCGAACCAAACCGTTATGCTGCATAACTTGCGATTTGCATAACTTATGCAAATCGCGAAAATTGGGATTTTTCCGCTGGTAGGATGTATTAAGGCATGAAAGCTGGACAGCATGTGTATTTTGAGGAGAGGAGTTCACTTACATATCGATCAGTCGTTTCGTTGACCGTTTGCATAACGGTTGGTTCGCACTGTGCAGGAGCGTGATGGCGATCAAGGTCGCCTAGATGTGGTTGGCTCTGGTAATCAAACTCCGCGCTTTTTCTCGGCTTCGGAAGAGTCACAGCGGACCAGTTTTTACGTGGGTATCATCGGCAGCACTGCCAAGGCATTTTCTGTACCACATGCCGAGCAGCTGTTCGAGAGAATACTCCACCACGCGAAGAAGGAAATGAGGAGTGAGTCATCTGAGTCAACCGCCATTCC
Source organism: Perkinsus olseni (assembly GCA_013115135.1). Classification (NCBI taxonomy): domain Eukaryota; phylum Perkinsozoa; order Perkinsida; family Perkinsidae; genus Perkinsus; species Perkinsus olseni. The sequence continues at coordinate 29,701 of JABANP010000017.1, read as the reverse complement.
ACCAGACGAAGAATTGGCACTGGAAAGTTGCGGTGAAAGACTTCAGGTTCTTTACGGTTCTGGCTGTCCGCGTTGGCTCTGGCGGTCGTATCATCGTCAATATTCAACCGAGGGATTACGCTGAATGTCGAAGTTAAAAATGTGTTGTGAGAGTCATGAAATCTAGGTGAGACGACCGAATGCAGTTGGGCGTCTCTTTTATAAGAGCCTGTGATACCTACGTCGACTTTATTTCCAAGGTGGTCGGGCTTCGACCTAGATACTGAGGGCTGACTGCCGAGAATGAATCGTTCACCAACCGAAGTGTGTCACCAACTTGGTGACACAAGCATTGGTCGCTACTGCCTGGCTGTTGTCATGAAACATTCATGCCCATGATCTGCTCTGTTGTTGATGTCCATATTTATCTATTACCGAAAGATCCGCGTTGGATAGTTTATGATGCCTCCTTGACGAGTCACAGGCTTATGACCAGGAATCGGTACGGCGATCCGTAGGCTGGGTTCTGCTAGCGTGATGGCGAGCATAGGGACAGGATTTCACACAGCAACCGTCCACGTGCGAGGCCCGGGTTTATTTGCAGTACCATCATATTGCTTTGAGTGCGAACGTTGGCTGTTGCTGCATGGGCCTTTTTCTCCTGTGTGCAGAATTCGGCTTCCCCGAGCTGTCCAAGTAACCGTGAATTCCAGCTGATATGAAGATTTGAGTTCATTACTTCAAAACTCAGTTCATGAGGGGGAGAGTCTCCCGTAGGTCGACGCAACTGTGGAACGGCAGAGTACAACACTTCCTGATGCAAGCCGCATTTAGCGTCTAATATTATTATTGACTAATGCCTGATCATACTAAAGCAGAAGCATCGGTCGACGTGAAGGAGGGAGCTGATGCGGAGCCCTATTTCTCAATGGGAGCGGATACTCTCAAGATCCCATTGGCGATGCATCGGGACCATCGCCAAAAGTTAGCTGAGGCTATGCTGGCAAAGAAGCTGGCGCCTGAAGGTATGCCATACCACTCCTTCGCGGAATCGTAGAAGGAATTGAAGTCCTTTCGTGGCACACACAGTTAGCGTGCCTCGTATCTTTTCCTTGTAGTCGGGACGTCCAACCATTCCCACTCGGTGGGTCGGATCATCAGGTACAGTTATATTCTTTCGTGGCGGGGATCTCCGATCAGTCTACGACTCTGATACCGACTGGGACTTCAAGCAGGAATCTTATTTTCAGTAATAAGGGCCTTTGTGGCGCCATATCGCGCAGTCTGTAGTAACGGACAGTGCAAAATGCAAGGGGCGAGGACGCGAGTCAAGCAATTAAAGCGCTGAGCAAGTATCCGATCGCTGCTGCTGCTCATAAGACGAAGTGTAGACCTACAATTTTACAATTTTGCCAAAATTTTTTACGGCGAGTTCTTTTCAATTTCGTGGTCATCTCTCCCGCTTGGCGTCAGGTATCTGTTCGGCGTGAAGGAACCTGGTTGTCTCGCGACCATTCAGCTGGACTCCTCGGCACCGTATATGCATAAGTAAGTTAAAGGCTGCTTACAGCAGCGTTAGTGAGCTACTAGCTTTTTTTGAAGAGGGTCAGCTCTGTGGAAGCGTATCTTTCGCCTGTGTGTGATGCCAGGTCGACCTTGTACATCCCACGGTTCGATGAGATCTATGCTACCTGGATGGGGCCGATCAAACCGAAGAGTTGGTTTCAGTCGAAGTAGGCCGCGGCGCTTGCATCCTGCGTTATTTCGTATGTACTCGGCGGAGCGAAGTTCCATCAACACGTGGTTGCTTCAAACTCCGATATTGGTAGAGGCCCGCGGTACCTATGCAGAGGACCACCAGAAAAATTATCGGGGCTTTAACGGGCTGCGCTTAGTCTGGAAAAATTTTTCTGGAGAAAATTAAATTCTGAATTCGCGGAGAAACTTTCACCGGGTCACTCACGTCGTTATCGGATGAAAAGATATTCATCGTGTTTCATAGACGCCGTCTGGTTGACGGCAGTCCGATTTCCTGCTGGTCTTCGACGTCCAGTTCGTTTCAGATATCTAGTGGACGAGGTCCAGTATGCAGATGAGATCGACCTATCGGACGCCAAGGCAACGATGGAGGTACTAGAGCGTACATAGGAGACTAGCGGGAATTGTTTTTCGGGCGCCCTAAATTTGTCACGGATGTCACAAATATCCTGCGGTTGTCAATAAATTAATCAGTGATGGCACAAATCGCTTCCAAAGTTCTAAGAGGGTGTAAGACTTACACTGTAAGTAAGGCCATGTTACTAAAAGTTAGTATCTAACTGACTCTAAGCACAGGTGAAACTGTATTGCTGAGTCCAATCTCAACTGCAACCAGAAACCCGAGCTGTTAGGTGGGTGAAGGCGGGAGAACAAATTTGGGGCAAGAGGTACAAAAAAGAGGCTGCCTCTTAGAGGCACGGGCTAAAAAAGTTTTGACATCGTGAACAAAAGTGTTGCCTTCGGCAACACTTTTCCAGACTAGCGGGTTGGGTCCCGGGTTCGATCCCCGCATGTTGCATTTTTGCAGATCGATGGAATAAATCGCGACTCCGGTATACCACATTCTGAGGTGAACAAGGGATTGATAAACCTGCCTCACAAGCTGGACGGTTCCGCGTTGTGGGACGTGTTGAACGAGTTGAGAAGTGTCAAGGATGAGCAAGAGATCAAGATTATGGAGTAAGCCCCTGGAATGGATCGCTCGATGAGTCATCGGCTGGGGAAGTGAGTGCTAGGACTCGCTGCCATCGACAGCGCGCACTGCAAAGATTCGCCGGAAGAATTGCTTTGCATGGGACACCCCTGCCTCCCTGAATTTTCGAGCCGTGGGAAAAGATCGCTATGGTTATGTACTGGTTGGTCCGACCGTTTCAGATACGCCTGCCAAGTATCTTCATCAGCGCATCTTTCGACCATGCGTGCTTGTTATAAAGATCAAGATAATGAGCATAGAATGGAGTACAATGCCGTGGCGAACTTCCGTTACGAGGGAGCTATGAGGGGTTGTGAACGTGAGACTAGGAGCTGGGCCATCGAGACGTAACCGTGCGGTGCTCCTCTTTATTGTGAAGCATAGCATGTCTTTGAGGGCGTACGTGAATCTCGCTCAGTGGCCGAAGCCTGCCTCTTTCCGCACTCGGAATGGTTCTAGGGTTCGCACATTTTTTTCTGTTGCTGAATGGCATGTCGCTAGTATACTAGTCCTCGGGAAATACCAGTTCTGAGTTCGAAGTGATTCCTCACATGATGGCCTGTAGGTGTCGGATACGGTTGCATCGGATGCTCGGGCACGTCGAACGCGTCGCTCCACTACGGCCACCCAGCGGAGCCTAACGATAAGAGCGTTCACAAGTCAGATTTGAGATTGCTGGACATGGGCGCTGAGTAACGAGTTCGATGTAAAAAGCGCGCGCCCGAGGGATTTTCATCTCTCAGATATCACTGTTATACGGCTGATGTGACTTGCACATTCCCGACGAGTGGGAAGTTCACTGAACTGCAGAAGGAAGCTTATGAATCGGTCTTGGCTGCTGTGCATGCGGTTGAGGGGATTCTGAGGCCGGGGTTGGACTACCGGGAAATGCATAGGAAAGCAACGAGAGTTATTGCAGAGTAGGCTGGACGGTTGCAGTTAACATGGCTGTTTCTGGCTTGATGGTGGGAAAAATTTGGGAAAAAATTGGAAAAATTTGGAAAAATGGAATTGTAATAATTATTTCCCCATTTTTTAAGGAGGTAGGGAGAAAAGGCATATGGTGGTGCGAGTGACGACAAAGGGCGGTTAGTTTCAGTGAGCCGATAATCATGACAACTTCCGCTCCGTTTGATGCCGCACATTCCTCCTCGACTTCGAGCGTATAAGAGAGAACTCATCCTTTCTTAACGAAATACTCGAAGTGAGGAAATTTTACTTTCGCCCATTCTGTCGCGTTGCAGACGCACAAGCGTACCTTCATTTCCCTCTCTCAGGGAGCTCACGAAACGCTTGGGTCTGTTCACTGCTCCGATCGATGCTGTCTGTTCGGAGGCGTTGGTATCACGGTACCTCATGCCGCATGGACTTGGTCACATGCTGGGACTGGATTGTCATGATGTTGGCGGGTGAGTGACAGTGGGGTGATGGAATGCTGCGCGGTACTTGGCTCGATGGTGAAAGGACAACATATCGATCACCGTTTCCCTTCTAGGGTGCGCGAGAGTGATAGACCCATCGTCTTAGTATCATATTTTTAGTAGTATTCTCAGCTGCATTCAGTAATTAAAAATTATTATCAAATTATCGGAAGTTAATGAGATTGCAGCACGTTAAGTTGCGCATGAGTTACGAAAAAAGATAAAGATTCCATCGAGTATTCATCGGGCTCGGTCCCGGGTTCTGAATGGGTTTTGTCAGATACGAGCCGGGCCACTTTAAGGATAAGGACGATGTTTCTCTCACCGGTCTGAGATTGGGAAGGGTTATCAAGGAGGGCTTCGTGCTCACTGTTGAGCCTGGATGGTGAGTCTTGAGCTCCATTCCGGCCCGGAATTTCCGGGGGGAACTAACGCCTTCTGAATATAACTGGATCTTGCGGAAACTCCATTAGGGTTCTGATGGGTGTCTCTTAGCGCAGGTTGTTTTGTGACTCGCTTCCGCTTCTTTAGGGGAAAAATTTACCGTGCTCTGCGAAGGGGCTCTGGAAGCATATGCTAAGGAGTTTACTGAAAATTGGAAACTACCGATTGTCTAGCATCCACGAAAAGCCGCCATGATCTTCGCCTGGAGGGGATGCTGAGGCTCACCTTGCAGATCGGTGTGCTGGTTACCTAGAGTGTGGTTTAGTTACTTCAACCCCTATCTGATTGACAAGTGGTGTTCTCACCCGATCCACTCCAAGATGGTTAACGAGGCTGTGTTGAGGTCGCTGATCCCTGTTGGGGTATCAGGATTGAAGATGATGTTCTTATCACTCGAGATGGATGCAGAGTGTTGAATGACGTAAGTGTTGGATGATGGGGTAGAACCTGTGCGGGAGATGTGTACGGGGGTTACGGCAGATACCTCGCAGTGTGGAGGACATTGAAGCGTATATGCAGGGGAAGGATCGACTGGATCCCCGGCGAGGAAAAGTCCCTGTCGCTTGAGGTGCGAGCTCTCAACTGAGCAGTTCTGGTTTCTCAAAAATACGTGTCATTGGGTTGTTTGGAACTCACTCGGATGGGATATCAGAATGGCATGATGGTTAAGCTGTTGGACCTGCTGAATAAGATATCTTTCTCGGAGCGCTCCGTCGCCATGACAGCGGAGCGAAGCGTTTTCGCTGTCGTTAGTGGAATACTGCCGCCTCGTCTCGCATCTTGAACGCGCTATCAGTGTTGAATAAGTTTGCCCGATAACCTCGGGGCTGCATACCGTTTTTCCTGCTTGTCTTGCATATCACCTTGTGAGTCGCAGTGTCGCTGGTGATTTGGCAACGATTGGTATTCCCTCTTTTCGTCGTGCTGTACGCAGTCTCTTGCGGCCTTTGGTATCATCGTCGACGCTTGATCAGTGCCGTCTCTCCTATTCTCGGTCATGCCCTGCGATCATCGGTTTTGCTGCTACATGTTAGTAGGGATAGTGCTATCATGTTACGGATAGAGGATGGCTGGGCCTTAAGGGGCGAACCCGATTCATTAGGGTAGATCAGAAATGAAGGTTGATGTGTCTCGAAGGGTTGTCGCTCGCCCGTTTCCGCCCCGTCTCGGAGACCAGGCGATAGACGGGCGTCTCCAACTGCTGTACTTCAGCGGTTGGACCGACCCCAGTCGAAAGCTGCTCAGGATCGAGCTCCGAGCACAGGATACACCCTTGAGCTTTGACTATCCTCATCCTGTTTCTACCATCCGGTGCTTTCGTTTTCTGTTGGGAAGCGTGTTCTGTTTTCTTTTCCGCTCGGTGAGGGGCGTAGCTCGAGGGCGGCAGTGTTCGTCTTGATAGTGGTATCTGTTAGCTTCATTTCAAGCAAGCATGCGCCTCCCGCTACTGGTGGGTGAGCTTCTGCATTTCAGTCTCGCAGCGGTGGTGAATCCGGGCCGTGGTGACAGAACGGTGACGCTACCGATCGAAGACAACCACGTGAAATTGACGGTCGATGGGCAGGAGATGAGCCTGTTCCTCGACTCTGGCTCTGACAAGATGCTTCTGAATGATGGTGTTTGGTATGAGCGAAAGTACGGTATGAGAGCGTGCGAAGATCCTCGGGCAGCCTGCTACTACTGCCCGGGGAAGGTGGGCTGCTACCCGTCCAAATTGCCGGTTTTCACCGCAGATTTTCTCGACGGCAGGGTAACGTACGTGCCGCACACTGGCACGGTCAAGCTGGGGGAATGTGTTATTAAGGATGCTGAGTTCGGCGTCATCGTTAATTACAACTCGTCGGCCGATACGACCTTCAGAGTGCCGGGGACCTTTGGCGTGGCCAGAGGATATAGGACGAACCCTGTGGAGAGCCCACTTGCACAACTACGGAATAGGGGAGTGATTTCCCGGGCGTCGTTCTCGCTCCGCACTGAGTCGAGCGAGGACGGCGGCATCAATGGACGATTGACGTTGGGTGATGCTCTCGAGGTGGGACCGGGAACGCAGATGATTCCGCTGAAGTTGAGCTGGACGCGCAAGATCTCAGTGTGGATTTCTTCTATGGCATTGAAAGACGCTGACGGCACGCTTCCGCGCATCTTCCGATCACCACGGTCAGGAAGAGACCGGTCGTATGTGGGTTACGTAGCTCACGGGGTGAAGTCCCTCAACATCCCGCACGCGGAGGCCCTCATCGGTGAGATCTTCGACCACGCCAAGCGGGCAATGGATCCACCATCACCGGGTCATCGCTCGGAGATCAAGTTGGCGCAGCGGACGAAGCAAGGCCGTTGGGTCGTAAGAAAAGCTTCGCTGCAGTATCTGCCAACTCTAGCTTTGCGTCTCGGCTCCGACGGACGTCATCTCGTGAAGATATCCCCGACGGATTACACACGATGCAAGGGAGAGAGATGCACTTTAAAGATCGTGGAGTCTAAAATCGAGGACAAAGTGGTGCTGGGAGCTCCCTTCATCAGAGCATATGATATCCATGTGAACTTCGACTCTAACAAGATCGGGCTTCAACCTAAATACACTTGGCCCACCGTCTCGAGTTGAGCTCGTTTTAACCGTTAGCCACGATGGTTCTACTAGGTGTCATGTTCATGTCTATCAAACCCTCAGTGCGTTCGGTTGATAGTCTTCATTCAGTGACCGAACTTCAGTCACAACGTGGACTCAGCGCCGTGTCTTCTCTTTTTGTTAATCTTGGGCACGGCACGGGCGTCCGGTGGCCATTTGCCGCCAGCATGCTCCCTTGTATGGCCATTGGCCAAGCTGCGTTTCATGGACACCTGGGGTCCCGCTAGAAGGAGCCGGCGTAGTTATTAAGAGACTGGCTGATTGAGAACACAACACCCGAATTTTCCCGTCTGCCAGGCGGAGAAGTACGAGCAATCAGACGGAGTATTTTAGACGGCGTCTGGAATCCAACCTTTCAACTCATGTCTTCTTGTCATCCGCCGCTCAGCTTAGCTTCAGCGTAGCTTCTTGTCGGAGCAAGCTATGATCAGCGACATAGTCATTTGCAAGGGGGATAGGCGAGGAGTTGATGCCTGGGAGCTGACTAGTGGAGTCAGCAGAGCCCTCAGAGTTCTGTCGGTTCCATAGTCGGTGAACGACTTGACTTGGTCTGGAGAGTTGAGCGGTCTCTGTTCAGGTTTCCAGTAAAAGTTGGTATTCTGAGGTCCAATTTTAAGCCGTGCATGCCATGAATTTGTGGATGATATTTTCTGCGACTATTCGAGTGCTCGCTAACTACGAAGGCTTAGGACCTGAAACTTGGAGGCTGTTGAAAAAGCGGGGCCCTGTACGCTGGCGGAACGCCCTATCTCATGCAAGTATCCTGCCAAGTAGTGTCCGAGCTGGTTTGCCATGACGGGCCGTCCTCGGGTCTACCGAAACTAAAGATCTTGGAAACCGCAAAGGACCGGACTATGACTTCTGGAGACGTATTGATCAGCAATTGTTCGAGCAGGTTGGCGTCCGGGTGCTGTTCGAACGTGGATGTGCTCACGGGCGTCTCGTTGCGGTATTGTCGCTCGCCTGTGTGCTGCTGTCCCGTCTCCAGTCACTCTTCGTTGCTTTCGCGTGAAAACTATGAGGTGTAGTCGTGTCGACTAAGTCGACCGGAGCGTCCACCGAAAAGAAAGATTCTCGAACTGGCGTCGCTGGCGCATTTCGTTGGCCACCACGACCTGACGATCTCTTCCATCGCTCTGTGCTTTCTGGCTAATGTATCTGCCTACAGGAATCGCCGGATTATCCGACCTCCATCTCAACCCAATGAAACCTGACACACGCTTGTACCGTACACTAGACGACGTCTAGTAGACGTACAAGTTGTACGGTACAAGTTGTCCGTCTACGGCTCTGCTGTGTGCGATACACGCCGTGTGGGCTTAGTTATAATACCATCCCTGACCCTACGCTATGAGAAGTGTGTTTCATGTCTTTTATGCGCCTTCGGGGATGTGGGGTAGTTCCGAAGTATCAAGAGTTGTTTTTGGTAGACCCTCCCATCCTTCTTGATAGACATGTGTTTTGCCCTGTTCCTGGCTGAGGTCCTCTGCATTGGGCTCGTTGCGGTGCTGAGTTCCGATGATGGAAAGCCTGTTACGTTCCCCGTAGAAGATGACCACGTGGAGATGGAAATTGATGGACAAGAGCTTACGCTGCTGCTGGACACCGGCAGTAACGCAATACTTGTAAATGACGGGGTATGGTACGAGGGAAAATATGGCAAAGGTACATGTGGGGATCCTCGAGCGGCCTGTTACTTCTGTCCAGGGAGAAGGACATGCCTTGACGCAGGCATGTCCGTCTTCGGTCTGAGGTTCGTTCAAGGCCAGGTTTTCCGCTTTGTGCTTCGCTCTGGCTCGATCACTCTGGGGGAGCGTAGTATTGATGGTGTTGAATTTGGGGTTGTTGTCGACTTCGTCCCGCCGCCGTCACATGAGGGTGCGAGGTCACCAGGTATTCTGGGCATGGGCCTGGTGAGTGCGGACAACCCTCTCACGAGTTTGCTGCAGCAACTCAAATACAAATCTGTGATCGATAAATTGTCTCTGTCGATCCGCACGCAGCCGAGCGGAAAAGTTGGTATTAGTGGACGAGTGGTATTGGGCAAAGTGGTCGAAGGAGGGCTGGGGATGCAACTGACTTCGCTGGAGATGTGTGACAAGGTCCGGTGGAACAGGGTGACAGTAAGGGTTTCCGCTATGGCAATATTGGGGTCAAATTGGAATCTTTTGCACACCCAGGGCTCAGACGAGTTAGGTCGGAACAGCTCTCGCCTGGGTTATGTGGACAGCGGAACGAGAGATATTTTGGTTCCCGATGCAGCCCAGTTTGTATATGCCATCATTGAATACGCGAAGGAGCGAATAAAACTTGATCGATTTTGGCGAAATCCGGGGAGGGCCAGGCCAATTTTCGAGAAAAAAACGAACACGGGAAGTCACTGGTTCATCGATGAAGGCGTTTTGAAGTTTTTCCCAACTCTAGTTTTCACTGTCGGCTCGAACCGGAGCATAGCCGTGGCCATTCCGGCCAGAGATTACGCTCGGTGCATGCGTGGCTGGTGTGTTCTCGGCATTGCATCTCATCAGGAGGATCGTGTTCTGCTGGGTGCCCCTTTCCTCAGAGCGTGCGATGCCTACGTTGATTTCGAGAGCAACGTGCTCGGGCTCCGACCAAAACACTCGGGGTTGGCCGCCCAGCAGTGGACCCAGGGATTCATCTAGCCTATGCGAAAAATGTTCCTCCCGCCTGAGGCAACGCTCGGAAAGGTTCCTGCGATTCTCACTTCTAATAATCTTACGACTCGCCCCGTGGGCGCGTCACACGATGTGAGGGGCGTTCGTGGCATGAGGTCTATGCCGGAAGCCGTCGCCCATCGGCGATTTCGCAGTGTTAATCGATCCGCTGTCGGATAGCCCGACTCGCGTTATCTTAGCTGTTCTGAAGTGGGGCATCATGGGATGCCCGGGGCATCCCATGATGCCCCACATCGACGCACTCGCCAGAATGCTGAAGCGTGGTGAAGTGCAACTAATAGGAGCGAACTTCGCTCAGCGAACTGTCGCTGGAGCACCTGTCAGCCTATGGAGGCTCCATAATGGAGTCCGATAAAGGAAGGGCTCCATCCGAGACCGAAAGCGCCACGACCGAGAGTGCCCAATCAGGGGCGAAAGAGCGAAAGAGGGCTTCTACAATTAGGGGTGACTGCCCATGGCTGGAGGTTTCCAGCAGAGAGGATGAGGCCTTGGTGAATCTCTGTTAAATTGACGAAGATCTGCCAAGGCCAAGTATTGACAACGTCAATACTGCTCTACGACACCAGCCCATATCCAGAAATTGGGCTCGTCGATTGGATAATTCTCCACTGAACCAGTGGTGGCTAGTAATAATGTTGGAAGAAAGGCGGCTTTTCCCACCCAGTTTTCTTCGTAAGAACCTTCTGGGTTCCTACTTGCCCTCGCTAGTTTGTGTTCCTCCCGGGATGCAACAGACCGAAACAGGTTCCCCCCAGGAACCCGTTGGGTTCCTGCCTGATTCCCTGAGTGGACCTGAGCGCTTCGGTGGCTGCTGTGCGCTGGTCGCTATTATGAGTATGCGTAAGTTGTTCATGGATCTATCCATTGTTCATGTCAATGTGGAAGCGTTTGGTTGTATAGTTGCCCGTACAATTCGACCAGCTCACATTCGCGCACTGTCGGGGAGATGCCATAGCTATGGTACTGGGCTTCCGGCCGGCGCCCTTTGTGCTTAGGGACGTGGCGATGGTACCATGTACAGCAGGATGTATAAGGAAAGCTTCTATCGGTACTGGGCTTCCGCTGATAGAAGGCCTCTCGGCAGGGCTAAGGTTTCAGCTCGGTGTTCCTCGTTATTGCAGCATCGACCTCAATCGTATTGTCTACCGTCGGACGTGTATAACTCCGTCTTCACTGGGCCTCCTCCTATCTGTTCAGTGCTGGTCAGGATGGCCTTGGTGTGTGCTGGGTGACACTGGTCTTTCGCTTAGTTCGGATGGTAGATCATACCCATGACCGAGCGAGGCTCATCACTTTGCTGCATCATGAAAGGTTGAGAGTCTTGTTGGTGACATTCTGCAGTTATACGGCCCTGCATGCCGCGAGGAAGTCCTTTTCGAATTCAAAAGCGGTAGTAAAGGGTAGGGAAGCCCTCCCTGGTAGGGTTCGGGGTTCAGATTGACCGGAATAGGCTCGGAGCTGGGCAGAGTTTGGAGTGCGCGTGTTGACTGACTGAAAAATTATGCGAAACTTTTTCGCCGAAAAATCGTTTTCGTCATCCCAGTGAGTTTGTGCTTCCCGTAGCGGTGCAAGAAACTTTAGGGAGCATGTATCGGTCTCAGGCACTCCAGGATGCACGCCCAGGTGCCTTCCCGACCTCTACGCTGGCCGCTTTGGATACACTATTCATGATTGCATACTCGTCCGGGCTCCTCTTAGCTGGCCGCCTTGGGGACGTGTTCTCGGCCTCGACCGTGCTTGCCATAGGGCTGGGCTTGACCACGATAGCACAGACGGTATTTGCTCTGCTCTGTGTGATGCGGACGCCACCCGACTGGGAGTTCAAGGTCGTGCTGTTTGCTATTTGGATACTGAATGGCCTGGTAGTGAGGGCAAACAGGACGGTGATGGTGATAAATTTTGGGGTCATTCCTACCGCGTATTCTGCCAGAACTTCTGGCCCAGAAGTCGGAATTTCCGACTCGGAAAAATAGGCACATCAACGGTCCCATCAGATTCTGGGTCGTTCAAGACCCCGGTTGGCTTCCTTTGGAGCTGAAATCGTTTGATTGTCGCCGGAGCCTTCGGCTGCGTGGACTTACTTCGTCAGGAACTGTTTGAAAACACCATGTCCCGGCGCCCTGCTTTGTTAACCTGTGAACGTAATACGTTCAACGTATGTTCATCCAAAACGAGAGGAGAGGGACTATCCAGGCGACTGAGTCTTAATCACTGGGGCGTGCTGCGAGAGGGGGGAACTCCCACCTGCGGAGAGGCAGTGCGATATCTTAGCTTCGCTGAAGAGGTATCCTGAGATTGCTACCCATACGAGGTCGGTTGCCATCGCTGAGTCTAGTGCAGCTAGTACGAGGAGGAGTGAAGCTTTTGTCGGAGCTCGCATAGCGTACTTCTCTATGGTAGAGGGGCACAGATACCGCTGTTTCGAGCGGCTGCTCGCTCTGCATTGAAAGGAGTTAGGTTTGGCGACAAGAATCACTCCCGGACTCACTTCTGGCTTTCGTCAGAGCTATGGTCGTAGAGATGTAAGCCAGAATAACAGCAGTGTTCATGGATCGCCAACATTGCTTCGGTATGCGCTGCAGCCCTATTGCAGCGAACTGCGACAAGGTCACCGTGCAACTTCGTACGCTCCAAGCCATTTGTGCTATGAGACTGGTTCGTAGGAGGATCGTGGCCTACTTATTGGCAGCCCCAGTGGCAACTGAGAAGATCGGCGATGGGCTTACTGAGCTCGCTTACTACGCTTTGAGGGGCTTCAAAGACCAAGGCGCTCGTCTGCGACTTGAGTTTGCCGCCTCTCTGGCCTTCTTCCCTGCGAAGTACGGGTTTATTGTAATTTCTAACTGAATTGCAGGGCCGTTTGGAGTCGGGGTACATTCTCGCAAGTTAACAAACTCGACTGGTTACTGGGATGTTGCTGCATGTTACACTGTTATGACTATAATCGAGGGTGTTTCGTGCGTTGCATAGGCCGTGATTCGGCTTTCATGGCTTCGCTCTGGAGCCCTTGCATTTCGTTCATCCTGACTCAGGATTTCTTAGCAGAGGGGGTCCTTCCGTATAGGTCCTATGCTATAGGATAACTGGCTTATATCGTGGATTTGATAAGCATAACTTCATAATTCATGTGTAATTTCGTGTAATTGACGGTTCATACAGTACGTGATGGCATGTGAAATACCTTTCCCTCAGCGCTATGGTGTGCAGGTTCAATCTTTGTGTTGGCCGGCCTGCGTTAAGCTAGTTGGTAACTGGCTTGCTCCCGTCCATCATCTCATTGAAGGCTCCGAGGAGGACGAGACTTCTGAGGATTCTGAAACCGCCAGTGTTGTGGACGACCGGATTGGGGTGGTCAATCCCGCACATTCTGGTATGCTCTTCGGCTTGTGGTCGAGCAATGCGAGCGTTGGTAACATTGTTGGAGCCCTCATGGCCGCCCTGGCACTGGGTATCGCCGGGGCGCACGCAGCCCTATGAAGGAGATGGGGGTAGTAGGGGTTAAACTTCAACCGTTGAAGGGAACGCGGTGTGAGAGGATGGTCGAGCGAACTGGATTGCGAGTATGGAACGTTCGGTGATTGTAGTATAGGAAATTTATACTGTGGTGAGTTCATTCTGAGGTTTTCACTATGCTCGCTCTCGGGGGTTGTTCAGAAATTGGGCGTGTGCAAAAAGCTGCTTGAAGTGTCTCGCATGGATTCATGGATCGGGGTCACTTGTGTTTGACTCACAGTCCGTTAGTCTGTCAGTGAGTCTGTCACAGTCGACTCACAGTCTGTGAGTCACTATGGCAAGAGTGTTCCGACTTGGTTCGATGACACCGATCACAATTGGTTATGTGCCCTAGACGAGCCGCGCCAGTGATAGTCTGATTATCAGACTCTGATACCCGCCACTGTATTAATAATAATCGCGCGCGGAGTATCCTAACCAGGCAGCACATTCTTGCAGCGGAGCGATAGGATGAGTATGAACTGGAAGAACATCAGTCCGGCGTACATCTACTAGTCCGCGTTGCTCAAGGCCCTCTCTTCAGGTATTGCTGGTTTTCCTGGGCCCTTCCTTGCTGATGGTAGTATTCTCATACTATTCTCTCAAGCTGAAGGATTCTCCTCCAACTGTGAATGGCGTCCAAGCTCTAGGGTCGCAGGTAGTGTCGTTCGGCTGTGCACGCGCGGGTCAGTCGTAGAGCCTCGGTAAATGTAATTAGCATTGGGAATAGTCTATCGAACTCGGATCCTCTGCCGCCTGTTTTTACGTCTTTACACCGGAACGAAGGACGGAGCGATGCTGCTGTGGAGTAGGGACTCTGAGGCTGTGACGTCGAGGTCGTACTCAGTATCCGTGGTCGATAATACCGACATTATAGTCCAAGTTCAATGTTCTTCGATGATGGGAGCAAGTTGCTCCGAGCAACGAACCATGATGGTATTGAACTCCCGTCCTTAGGCATGAGAGCTTTGCGCTCTACCGTTACACTGCAACGGTAGGCCGCCAATGTGTAACGTCGTTACAGTAACGGTTATACCGCGAAAACGTGATAAAAATGTTAGGTGACGACCGATGCTCAACTCCCCACCTTGGAAGCCGTACTGCGGGGGCTTGAAGGAGATCTGGCTTGCTTTTCCGGCTGCCATTCGTCGCTCGATACTCCGTGGTCTATGCTTGTACGAAGGGAGTCAACTACGCCATGTTCTTCTGGCTGCCCTACTACCTTAGCGAGGTGGGCAAAGAATCGTCACTATTTGTCGATTTTCGATTTTGTCCTACGCGAATGCGCGCGCTCCACTATGATACTACTGTTCAGGTTTGCAAGCTGGATCCAGGGCTGGCCGATGGGCTGTCGGTATTCTACGATATAGGCCAGTGCTTGGGTGGAGTTATCGCTGGCTCGATTGTTGACAAATGGGCGAGAGGGAAGAAGTCGATTGTATGATCGATTTTGGCTCTTCTCATGCCACGGTTTTCGATTCGCCTAAGAATTGCAGACTACTACTTCTAGAGGCATCGACAGGGTGAACTGAAGGGTGCAGACTTACTCGGCTTCAGGCGCGCAACAGGGGGCTCGGGAAATGAGCATTCAGAGCGTCCAGTCACTTCTGCAGTGTTGAAGATTGAATCTCAGATTCTTGTCAGGTTATAACCTCGTTTCTTGTCTTTGGCCATTATCCCAACTCTAGCGCTCAGTTTGAAGTATGGATCGGCGGTACCAATCACAATGATAATATTCTTAGCTGGCTTGCTGGTAAGTATCTTTGCTGGAGTGTTCGAGATGGATTCGGTCGAACGACAAGAGAAGGCGGCTGTCTTCGAAGATTTCGACCCATCTTGGGAAAGGCAGGCATGCTGCTGATTAGGAGGCGGGAGGACGATTCAGCGGCCGTGAATCATGATGAGGGGGAGGGTATCGATATAAGAGCGTTGAAGTACTCACACACCGTAGCAAGGCAGCCCTGAGCATGTCCAT
The DNA here is from genome assembly GCA_013115135.1 of Perkinsus olseni. NCBI lineage: Eukaryota > Perkinsozoa > Perkinsida > Perkinsidae > Perkinsus > Perkinsus olseni. The sequence continues at coordinate 14,337 of JABANP010000017.1, read as the reverse complement.
CGTTACTGAGGGCAGGAGACTCCCCCACATTATGGGTGTTAGAGAAGACTCGTGGAAGCGCTATGCGATTCGAGTCGCTAGATAGTGGTCAGCCGCCACGGAGACGAAAGTTTTGTCTTTCGTCAAAAAACGCGCGCCCTCGATCAGGTCTCTCCACGTCCTGGCTATGTAGGCGGTGAAAGCGATCACGGCTCGCCTTCTACAACAGTTGTGAAAGGCGAGCTATGATCGCCGCGGGAGTAACTCTATAGTTACTCTCGTAACTCTGGGGAGGAATTTCCTCCGAGGAAACTAGTCCCTCCCTAGAGCCTTCGGCATCGGTTCATCCTATGCAAGTCTGCCACTCCTCGGGCCCGAGGGGCTCAGCGATCGGCTGGGTAAGGCAAGGCCGACTCTCAAGGGCAATACCGTTGTCAATCAACTCCTCGGAGGAGTACCTCAAACCAGCAGAGGACTGCTCGGCAAGAAAAATCTCTTATTTACACTCTCTCTAACCGAGCTGAATGGTAAGGCTCGAAAATGAAATCTGCTTGAATGGGAGAGAGTGCCAATGGTCGGGACGTCGAAGAGTTCCTCAGCAAAACCTAAATTATCTCCAATGGCTTGATGATAGCTGCAGAAGCCCGTCTCACTCTGTTGGCTCTTCGTATGAATGGGAGTACCTATGCCACAGCCTGTGGCCCACGGTAGTACTGTGACAGTATCCACGGTGTTGCCTCGAGACATCGCTATGGTGCTACTTCCTTCAAGGCCTTCAAGATTTGCAAAGGCTGCAGTTGCGCGACTATGGTTCCATTGACGCTGCTGGGGTGCAAGTTAGGAAGATGATTCAGCATCCACTCCCTACTTTGCCCAACGATGCTCAGTATCCCATCTGTGAGGTCTATATCTATCATCTCCTCCCTGAGAATCATTCATCAACTGCTCGATTACTGGCAGTAATTTACTGCCATGTATACTAGTGGTTGGCTGCCACGAGCACGAGATAACTCGCGTGCCCTCGATCAGCAGATCGCCAATCCTCCCTGAGCTATCAAGGCATGTTGCAGCATTGCCCCCGTCTTAACATGTTGCGTTGCATCAGAACCATCAACCCAGATGGAAACACTGTGTCCAGCCTGGTCCCTCTGTCGTAACACCCTCGGTGTGTGCAAGCCCGCACAGCGAGGGTCGGGCATTTCGCACTCCGTTTTGTGATTGGCGCCGAGCCTCTTTCCATCGAACTAACGTCCGAACTAAGGCGGCAAGCCCGTATCTTTTGTTTCTCTCATCAGGTCGGAGGCCCCGCCAATCTGATCTCGGCAGCAGTCTGCGCGGATCTGGGTAGTCAGGCTGATGCAGAGTCAAACGTCACAGCGTCGGTGAGCGGCTTGGTTGATGGGGTTGCCTCGATAGGCGCGGCGATGACGCAGCTGGCGATACCGGTCCTCACAACAGGCTCTAGCTGGGCCTGGCTCTTCGTTGCATTTACAGGTGAGAAAATGATCCTTGTGGGGTTCGAACCTGGGTTCGGGGGATATGGAATACAACGGTACTGTGTTGGTCGTTATGATGTCATTTTTCAAAAATGTCCGAATTCGAAGGGATTTCGTGATGACACAGAATCCTGAAACATCTGTGCTGTGGAAGGGCCCCTGGGATACAACTTTGCGTGGGAGAATGGACCGCCTCAAGAGAAGGTTTTCGTTGCCGGGATTGAACCAGAGTGTTTCGGTGGACGGTCGGGCGATGCCAGGTATGCTGCTGATGGCGGCGTTTCTGCTAGTGCCGGTTATGAGGAAGGAGATGGCAGACCAGTCGAGAGAAGAGGGAGTGAGCCTCACTCAGATGTCTGAATAATTTGCCATACGACGGGATTGAACCTCGCTCGTGGGGTTGTTTGTCATGCATTTATCCACTATACCAATAGTTTCGATGCACTCGGGACATTGCGTTTCGTGAAGAAGGGCTCTCGACGTGGACTCGTTGCATCGGGATGAAATTCGCTTCGCGGTGGCTCGCTTCTGAGTTACCATGATGAATTTAACCTTGCAACAAGTCGTGAACGAGATGGCAATTTCTTTTTTTAATAATTTTTTTCTACGAGTTGGAACTCGCAGACCGTCTTTCTCGAAGGGAACAGCAGATTCGGCGAGAACAGCAGCAGTGTAGTCTTGTCGGGGTGTCCCGGGGAGACTCTCCCGACGATTATCGTGTTTCGAGAGGTCGGGACACTTCTTCTTTCAGAGTGTCGACTTTTGAAGATGTCCTTTCTCCCGCCAGGATCTCTCTCATCAGCGGCCTCTAGGTCGTTCCTCCTGGAGTCTTCGAGCCCTGATGAAGCTGGGGCTCTATCCATAGGCTTGCGGGGACGGGGCCGATCACGCTATGTGCTATGTGCGAGAGGCAGTAAAATACAAGTCCAGCCGTGAAGACTATTCACGCCTCTTGGTCTCGGCACGATTGAACCTCAGTGACTCACCACGTGCTCGCTCATGTTCGGGTCGAGATTCTCGAAGATACCCATATCCCCTTGCTTCGCTGCATCATAAAGATCGAACGCTCTGATAAAGTTGATAACTTCTTCTTGCTCATACTTCAGCGCCACATCGAGAATCTGCAACAGGTAACCACGAAATGCGCCCCAGCCGGCGATGGCCCGGCTCTGAGAGCAAAAATCCTTGACTTGATTAGCTGGACCTATTCAGCAGACTAAACTGATTCCCCACAGAAATATACATCGGTGCTAGTCTAAATAAGCCGTATCATCGGCGTCGGCCTTTTAACTCACACACACAGGAAATTCGCATAACTAGTAGCAGCTTCCCTCCACCCTACCGTTTGCCCCAGGCGATTGGTGATGTTGATACTAACTCCCGCGTCCACCAGGCTGGTGACGATATCGATGTTCCCTCTTATAGCAGCGAGATGGAGCGGAGTATGGCCGGCGCCAGCCGCCAGCATCGGCATCTCAACTTGAGGCTCTGGATTCGGCTCGGTGAATTCTTCTAATGCCCTCGGCATTGGAAACAGTTTCGTGTTAATGAGGAACTCAAGCATCTGACGAGTTATGTCCCATTCTCGATTTGCTGTTCACGCATATGCTCACCTCAACCTGACCGCTTTCAGCTGCCAAGTGAATAAGGTTTCTCCCTTCGGTATCATGACCGTATCTCTCGGCTAGCTCAGCCGCCGGCAAGGCAACCCGGAACGCTGGTAAGATGGGCATCGCGCCAGCCTCATAACCATAGAAAAGCTACAACAGGAACACTTCGCGACAACTTTCTCGTAGAAAAACCCACCCGCATAACATCAAACGGAACCCCCGTAGACTCCTCTCTCCTTTTCCCATCCGTGATTATCTTCATAGCGATCGATTGGCATCCTTGCATCACTGCGGCTGCCAAGACCTGTCAAAAGGAGAAAGTCGGATAGCCTTACGAAGTAAACGCGGTCCCCATGCTCTATGCGCTTCAAAGAGATACTAGGTTCACGAGGAACTGACTCCGATACGAAATATTGCAGGGCTCATAGACGAACAGGGAGATGTCGCCCAAATTTCGAAGCTGGCCACTTTTTGAACACCGAAACACGCTAGAAAACAACAAAATATATCCGAATAGACACGAGGGAAAATCGAGACTGCGAGCGACTTCAAACTACCTCGTATCGCATAATCAATGGTGCCTTCAAGATGGGGGCCATTGGGTCCAGAGAGGGGCCCTTCTTGTGCAATTGCATTGCCGCCAATGGATGGTCATCCTCTCTCTGCTGCAGGATAAGCAGACTCGTATGACGAGCCAGGGTGGCCACTGCCGCTATGCTGCCAGACTGGATAGCCATTTGGAGCGGCGCCAGGCGATCAGGTGTCATGCGCTGAAATGAACTTTTTTCGCCAATCCGCTTCGATCATAATGTGCGCAGTATTAAGACGCGGGCCAAGTCGCCTACTCGGATTCCACAACTAAATTGCCGTCAACTCCAGCCACTCTATTTATGATCATTCGGCATCTATCGAAATTGTGAGAGCGCCTCTCAAAGATATTGCTACAAGTATCCACAGCGAGCTGGGGTGGCACCCATCACGATGATGTCTCAGTGCAATCCACTAGTTTATTATTGCCAGCTGGCGCTCACTATGCCGATATACTGTATATCATAACCAGCTTGATATTATTTCTGTAATGGATATTGGAGACTAACAGAGAGGTAAAACAGTTTCACCTCTATGTCAATCTCTCATACATATGGGAATAGCTCAGAGTTTTATTGAAACTATGGGCTATTCCATTCTACATCTCATATTTCAGTATTATTACTAGCCCATTATTCTATCCCTAACAACAAATTCACATCTCCTGCCAGCGAGTTCAAAAAGCAAATCCGCTCACGTTTCCGTATATTCCCGACTCCTCCCGATCAACTTCCAAAAGCGATCCTGAGTGAAGCTCCTCCGCTGTACGCATTGCCGCTCTGTTCCAAATATGCCGTCCGACCGAGGGAGCCGCGTCGAGATTTTGAGGACGATGACTCAATGACTGGCCACCGAGATTCGCCGGGGTGTGATCTCCCCGCGGTTTAAGGAAGAAGTTCACCTAGAATCAAAAGCGCCATATTTAATCTCGGAATCCCACAACATAGGGAAGAGCGGCACGCTTTCATTATTACATTCGCCCCGAACCCCAACAGCAGCAGCAGAATCTCGACCTGCCCCTGCGAAGCCGGCTCGCATATTATGTGACGATTATTCTCGTCGACGGAATTTGCCGAGGCACCCTCGACTGAGGAAAGAACAGAATGAGCTTTCCGAATTTCGCATGTCATGGACGTGATAGTCCAATCCTGTCAGAATGAATCGTGGTAATTCCAAGCTACGCCCTACCAAGTAACTCCTCGACTTGCTTGATCTTCTCAAGAGTCATCCCACTGCCTCCAGAGGCTATATTATCCGTGGCCATGAACAAGCACTTCTCCAGGTAAACATCATGTAGATCGGGCAGGACGTGGACGCACTTTTCGATGAACGATTGACGATCAAGCTCGTAGACTTCACAAAAAGTAGTGCAGACGGCGATATCAGGCCATTCGAAGTCGTCCGTGAACAGCGCCTTCTCGCCGACGTAATCGCCAGGCACAAGCGAGGTAAGAGCCGTACTGAAGCCATATATCGAAGCGCGGTAGTTAGCGCGCGGCTGAGAGTCTCTCGAACCAGAGCTACGCGGTCCGTTGAGCGCCAGGTAGGAAGAAATGGGTTTGGGAGAACCCTCGAAGCGCTTTAGCCTAGATACTGAGCCTGGGACTTCACCTGCGAAAGATATCGTGTTGAAAAGGGAATAGGAACCCAGGAGAACTACTATTCTTGTCCCGTTTGCACTTGATCAAACCCCTGACCACAAAGATCATACACTCAGCTTTGTCACCCGCATAGAAGACCAGGTCCCCCGGAGCGAAGTACCTGAGCATGACACTCTGCTGAACCGCTACTCAAATGAACAAATTAGTGGATCCGGACGAAACTCAGCCTCAGAACGGCGATGAGACAGGACAAAAGCCCCACCTCACAAATTCCCGAAACTTGACCAGTTACGGCCTATCATAGCACGCGGAAATGTAAAAAACGGTCGTGCAGCTATAGCGGGAAATTATAGCTCAGTGACGAGTCGTCACCCCTCGTCGCATACCGGAGCCGCTGAGATCCACACCAGTGATACTCACTTCGTTAGGACGACGGATGCAACCCGGCCCAGCTGCGCATCCGTGATTTTGACATCGAACCATTTGTAGTTCTTAAGCATTCTTCCCATGACTCCGACCAATACTCGATTCTGGAGGCCTTCTGATGTACGCAGCAACCTGAGAAACACCGAAGAATGCATTGATGGGAGGATTAGTGACCCACAACGCATGCTCTCGAATAGAACATTACACGTTCAGTATAATAATCAGACCATCAAATAGAAGCCACTCAGAGCTACCGAGTCTCCCTGGAAAGATCTAGCCCGGTCGAGGCGCTCCCCAGCTTACGTGAGCAAATCAGACTTCGCCTGCTCGTTAGCCTGGTTCTGGAAAAGCCTCTCAAGGAAGCGTCGCACTTGAATTTGGACGCCATGGTCTACGTTATGGCGATTCATGTACCTGGTTAATTCGTCAAGACATAAAATCGTGCCAAGTTCATCCCACCTCATAGCCGTCTTCAGTCGCGCTCTGAATTGAGCCCCGACCTCATCATACGTCAAAATCAATGAGCAAAGCAAACCAGAAAATAGGGCAAACAGATTGCCCGCTAAAATCTCGCAAATGACACAAAACCTGAAACAAGATAAAGTCACGGGCAGGCGGGACGATCGACCTTACACTCGCTCTGAATGAGTGACAGCGTGAATGTCTCCGTATCCGACCGTTGTGATAGTCGATGTCATAAAGTACAGGCAAGCGGTGTATTGACGTATGCGGCTCATTTGCCATAAGTCGTCAGTAGGGAGGCCGAATTCCTGAGAGGATTAAATGCCCTCCCGGAGATTCGAACCCGCGCAGGACCTACCGTTATCCACCCCTCAGGACCGCTGTCCGCTAAGTACCCGGATGCACCAACCGCCCACCATATGCATGCCCCCCAGTGAGCCACCAAAATGAGGAGCATGACCAGTTTCACAATGCCCAGGAGAATGAACAGGAGCTCGCTTTGTACGCGATGCTCGATACGGCTCATGATCTGGTGCCGTAAATAGCCAGTCCGACCGATAATGAGAAGCCTCAGTAACCTGAGCCACTGACACACAGCTGACTCGCTGGGGAAGGCGACGTATGGGAAGGCGCCAACGAGGTCGATGAGGAACCAAGTTTTCAGATACCGCAGGGCGAGAATCTTCGGCTCGCGAACGAGAGCCCCGTCCATGTAGAAGCCAGTGAAGCACGTGACTAGGATGTTGATGCCGAAGACAACATCAGAGACTGGGAGAATGTTCATGAGGGGCGAGTCGGCACGCTCCTTGTCGGACAGGTAGAAGGCCAAGGCGAAGGGGATGGTCGTGGCCTGGTACATGTGTAGGGTAGAGATGATGAGGTCCCATATCAACCTGAAGATACGCGAACGACGAAAATGCCGATCATGCGCTCTTTGACACATTGAATTCATACGGTTGTGACGATCAATAGAAGTTGAGTACTCCGAGACGAAAACGAAGGGACACGCAGGTACCGTGGTGGTCCTTCTGGTAGAGAGTAGAACTCACCTTGTTTGGGAATGAGGGTCGGCAACGAGTGCTCGAGAGCATTCCGTCATAGCAGCCAACGGATCAGCCATGATACCGGCTAGGCTCCCTCGCCGACCGAACATCTTGCCACGGTCCTTCGCCTCATCAGGTAACAAAGACATCATCTTCTCCAACTGAGAAAGAGCGCACAAATGACGATCGACCGAGGGAGTCCAAGCGGTGGTTGAGAGCCCGTCAATGACTGGTATCATCCGGCCGACCATTTCTCACCTCATCTTGCTTCAGTCGCTTCGAACGATGATGAGCGATACCACTTCCTCTATGTCCCTCTTCTGCCGCTCGAGAGCTTCGCTTGGGTCCAACAGCATCTGGAAGATGGGTGCAAGATACCGCACGCATGCACAAGCCGGCGTATCCTTCGCTGTGCGCAGGATACTCACATTGCGTTGCAACTTCCATTTCCTCATTTACCAATTCCTCCCTATACCTCAAGGCCAGCGACTGCACATGCATCAGCTCTTCCACCTCTACCTCCTTCTCACCGTCATTCTCTGCCTGTGGGGTACCTAGAGAGCAATGAGCTTGCAGCATCTTTGGTCCGCTGCCCCGGAAACTGATGTGGCCATCCGTACGAAGTAGCCATCCCACTATCCGAGCCAGTCTAGCTAAGACGCTATGTTGAAGCCAGGGTGTCGAAGACCTCAAGGCGCTTAATATTTTGGTCTCAGGCGAGCCTGCGCATTCTCACCAGTTGATGAAAGCGCAGCGGTTCCCGTACTGCCTTGCCGGAAGCTCCTTCGCCCAGGACTCTGAAAGAGATCCAACTAACTGACAGTTGGCTGAAAGCAGAGGGTATCTCAGGGTCGATCGTGCAAGATACAAAATGGGTCAGAAACTTGCATAAGTGGGCTCCTTAACTCACCTCAGCTTCCCCTGCAGGTGGTGGAGGTTGCAATGATGCCTTCCGAGGCCCGCCGCTCCCCAACAAGTTCTTCCCATTTCTCTTGTTGCTCCCCAGCCGCCTAGGACTCATAACCGGCATGCTGCTGCTATTTCCCTCGTCATGGCTTTCCTCCGCCAACCTCACGCTGATGCCCATCGCCCTAGGCGTCCCTCCACCGATCGAACTTCTCTGACTACTACTCACAGATCGCTCCAATCCCTGAGAGCCCTGTGTAACAGTATCAGTCTTTAACTCTACTCTCTTCGTTCCATCCGGTTTGGCGACCCCATCTCCGACCAAGCGTCCCCTATCACCAGCACCCTCAGGAAGCTCATCGTCTATGGTTCTTTCGACCTTCGCAGGCCTCGCCACCCTTCCTGGTCTGAACGTCGTGGGTTGCTCTTCTGGCACCGTTCCCGGCAGAAGTCTCACCGGTGTTTCTGCCGACGGTTTCGGATCACCTCCTCCCGATTGGTCTCGAGCAACATCGGATGACTCCGGAAGAACTGCCTTCAACGGAGCTACCCTAGGCGCCCCACTTTTGAAGATAATTTCGCGCAGAGCTTTCCATTTAGATGGAGTTGAACCCTCGAGATTTTTCTCTTCCTTCGGAGCTGCCGTTCGCCCATCCTTCGCCTTCTCATCATCAGCAGCAACATCAACAATAGGATCTGTCTTGAGCGTCAAGCTGCGCTCTATCTCAGCAACCGCAGGAGGGGCCCTTTTCGACGGTGCCGGATGAGAGGTAAATTTCTTCTCATTTTTAACAGGAGGCAGTGCATCATGGCTGCTCGGAACGTGACTTCCACGTTTCTGTCTCGACGCCTCAGCGCGACTCTTCGCCGCTGAGGGTCGAAGTGTGGCGGATTCACGTTCATTTGATACGCCAGTAATAACCGGAGCAATTGTATCCTTCGCTTGAGCGCGTCTTGAGGACGGCTGGCCGACCATGGCAGGCACCTCGGGACTCGCAGAGGGCTTGATACCAAGATGAGAGTGTATCTCCGTCAACTGCTGTGAAATTGGCGATAATCTCGAATCCAGCATTTTGGCGATTTTTGTCTCAACAAGGTCCGAGGTGTCCGCAGCGATGGCCTCCAGGACGTCGGCGTTCACCTGAGCGATGAGAAGATCGTTTTTAAGCTGCTGATTCACCCGTCACTTACCTCTCTGATCGTTTTTGATACGACCCGTTCTATGAGGGCCATCAGGAGCTGTCCCTGGTTTGAGTCCGGGCCTAGGGCTAGGATGCCCCCGAGGGAGCCTTGCATACCACTGGTACGCGTTCCTAGGACCATCCGCTAGAGGTGTCAGAATGAGGAAGGATCTTCTCGAGGACTCGGATCGGCCAAAGCCACAGAAAGTGAATAAGAGGGACACCCCTGCGAAGATGGGAATATTTTCAAGAGCACACGAACTGGCAAAGTCCGTTGGAAATTGCGCTTTTCCGTTGAGGAAGTAACAAGATTTGCCGAGTGCGCAAGTCGCTCACCAGAAGAGACACGGGTAATTCTCAAAATCCAAGGGAGAGGTACAAAAATCCAAGGAAGCGTTTTCGAGGATCTGGTTTACCTGAGCAACAGTTCGGGTTTCTGGTTGCCCTGTCGGGTTTCGGGAGGGGTTTCTGGTTGCCCTAGGTAACAGTTTCGGGATCGGGTTGCCCTGTCGGGTTTCGGGAGGGGTTTCTGGTTTCCCGTTCCCGCCTTCACCCACAAATCGGCCTTTTTCATCCGACCAACAGGACGGGCTCGGTCGGAGGTCAAAAAAAAGTCTTCTTCGGTATTTCATACCAGAAAACTAACAATCGTTAGGTTCACACTGAACTGAGCCTCGCCGTTTCTTCTGGTGGTGGTGATCAGCGCTGCTTCGTCAGTTTTGTTTCGAATGTCGTCACCATCTCATGCGCCATCAACAACCTCATCGTCGAATCGCTCGCTAGCATACAAGATTCTCCCACTGAGTTTCCTTGGCTCAGCCAACTTCGGCCTGCTCATGCCCTATCTGGTAATAAGGGAATAGGTTCTTTCTGACACCTCTAGCTACTCATACAGCGGGTTCTAGCAGCCTTCGGTGATTCATGCTGCATTCATATACGATGGTAAGGGAAGCTTTTTTGATACCTCTTAGAGGTATTATCGGCGAAATTGACTTCCTTACTCATGAAATTCTGTGCCTTTTTCGCGAAATTGAATTCCTTATTTGAGGCCTGCCGCTGAAATGCCTTCTTTATCCGCCAATTGCATCCCGCCGTCTCGACCCTACCGCCAGTTTGCTGCTGTCTCAACAACAACTCGCCAATGTGGAATCCCCGACCCCCATGTAGATGGTCTTATCCGCGAACTGCTCTTCTCAATGGTTTAGATGCGCTACCGTAATTATCACATAACGGCTTACTAATGAGTTTTAGCGTCTCGTGGCGATTCAGGAGAGCAAATTTCGGCGATCACAATTTGTGCCTCCGCAGCGCGTTTCGTGTGAGCTCCATTTTTGCGGTTTCTCTCGAACCTAGCGGACTGATCGGCCACAGGTACGCTTAAAAGTGGCCTACTTTGGCGGCCTATTTTGTGAACGGGATGACTTCTCTTGTGCAACCGCAGCGGCATCGTTCTGTGAGTTCCTCCGTCCTGAGCTGTTCTGTATCATGCCAGCTCAACCTAAAGATACCTCCCGCATCTTTCAGATGGTTCGATCCTTAATGCGGTAATATCCGCAACTGCAATGGTCGGAGTGGTCGTGATTGGCCGAGCATCTGATCGCCACGGTCGCAAACCCTTTCTGCTCCTCTCTTACGCGGCTCTGGTAAGTCGCTATTTTCCGGTTTTTTCATTAGATTTTACGCTGTCGCCTTTCAGATTCTACCAGTGGTTGGTCTCCTAATCGGGCTCAACCACATCTCTCTGACCCTCTATTATGTCGGCATGCTCCTCGCTGCCGTTGCAGGTGATAGGCAGGGACAGCGATTCGACAGAGCCCGCGCTTTTACCACGCCATGCTGCTGCCATGGGATTCTCGTAACGAGAATATCACCGGTTTCCACTCAAAGGTCGGGTCAAATCCACAGATCTCCCTCTGCTTCGTCAGGTAACTCCACCATGGGCCCGCTGGCTTTGTGTACAGCCTGTCTCGCTGATGCTGCTGCTGGCGACGACGCCTTCCGGTTGTGGATGTAGTAGTGCGGGTTCACATGCCGTGCTCTTTCCGCTTTAGTAGAGTGCCGATATTTTCTCGGCGTTCGGTACGATATTTCGAGGGTGAAACTTGCGAACAAGATGCGGCTGTGAACGCGGTTATGGAGAGCTCGACGCGAGCTCTCGATTGGTGTGCGGTTGCTGTTGTGCAGCCTTTGCCACCCTTTCGGGTGCGCGGCCTCGTAGCTGCACGGACCGCGGCTGCCGGTGGGTATTTTACCCCTCGCACGCCCATTTCCTTTTTCTCTTCTTCTCTCCTTTTTTCATTTTTTCCTTTTTTTCTTGTTGGTGTGCGTTACATCTCTCAACTCGTTCGCTACCAAAACTTGAAGAGGGATGGGTTTTTTCAACGGCACCCTGCGTATAGATATTGGAAAGTTATGGTATTGATATGAATACAAAAATATGATACCGTGGTTATCAAATCTTTGCCGCGTGTCGTAAAGATGACCGTCAAAGGGACCTTCAGTTCACGTTAAGTATCGAAAAATTTGGTATGAGCTTTTTGCAATACTCGATGGTATTCAGTCTCCCGCCTGCCAATTTCTTGTCGAATGACTGCATACCGTAATAGTTACATCATTGCCCCTGCAAGTGTCGTAGCGATAATCATCGCAAGAAAGCACCGAAAAATGTGGTATGGGCTCTTGGCAACACTTGATGGGATTCAGCCTCTTATCGAGTGACTTCATTGTGCCGGACTTAGGTACTCTATGGTCGGTGGTCTGATCATGCTCGGCATCGCCCTGTGGCCGATGGTCGGCCGTCTTTCTAACCTGCTATTTGGCCGCGCCGGTTTTGCCTTCCTCTGTGCTGCTATTGGAGTTATCGAGATTCTCTACATCTTCTTCGTTATACCCGAGACCAATTCCGCGCTTCGGGGAGGATCTACCAACAAGGACGACGACGAAGGGGAAAGTCGCGCGCCACGAAATTCATCAGAGGTCGGCAAGGATTCGTACATTCACATGTTCGGGAGAATCTTCTCTGCGCGGACGATGACCCTGGTCACTGCCTGTGTCATCGTTTGCCTGACGGACATCCAGCGGGACGGCTCGGCCGGGGTCGAGTTGCTGTACTTGCAGCAGATCGTGGACTTCGCTCCGAAGGACATATCGCTCACAATGTTTATGTCGGGCATTCTGGGCTTCCTGGTCAACCTGCTGGTGCTGCCGAGGGCGATCAAGAGGGGATGGATGAACGGCGAGAGGATGATGTAAGTACACTTCATAATATCAATCAATCTTGTAGTAGCGCTGTGTGAACGACTTCAGTTTCGACAGCCCAACTAAGAATATAGCACCATAGTTCCCGTATATCGATCGCTGTTCTCGTGCCACGTGGAATACTTGCCTCATTTTCTGCATGTGGCATAGTGGTGGCCTCAGCATTGCATGTGGCATCATCGTGGTGGGCTCAGCATTGCATGTGGCCTCATAGTGGCCTCAGCATTGCATGTGGCTTAGTGGTGGGCTCAGCATTGCATGTTGTATTCTTCCTTTACAGAGTAAAGGGTGTACCACAGTCACATCAAAAGGACTCCTATAATGCCTTGTATTTAAATAACGAGCGAGGTCCTCATGGGCGAAATCACAGGCATGCCGCTCGTGAGCGAGTGACTCGCTGACGGTCGCAATGATGAGCAGGAACGTATTCACTTGGCAAATCAGCCTCTCGAATGGGATGACTGACTACCTAAAGGCATCGGGGAAAATTCACCTCTCGGAGAAAGGTGTGATGGTTGAAGCCCTCAGATACTCTGGTTTACTGGGCCTGGTGGTATTTCAAATTGGCATGGCCTTCACGAACAGCAAAGTGATGGCATTCTGCCTATTACCACTGCAGGCCGTACCGTGCTCTTGGTTCCCAGCTGGCCTTAGTGCCATTCTCTCGAGGTAAGTCTCATGAGGGTTCAATCAAGAAATAGGGACCCTAGGGAAAGTTAACAGCGCGTCGCTTCGCATGGCAAAAGATTAGCTTCGGTCACTCGCCAAATCAGTCTCGGGCCTCCCAGCCTTTCGTGGCCGTATTAATCGCGCTTGGCAGGTACTTTGGTTCGGATAAGATTGGCCATGCCCTGGGCGTCCTACAGTCCTTCACTTCCCTCTGCGGTTGTATCGGTCCGGTCGTCATCGGCTCCCTTTTCGCTTATACAAGTTTGCGTGGACATGGCGGTATCACCTTCTTGGCCGCTGGGATAGTATCTTCAGTGTCCTTTCTTGTGGCTGTGGTAAGAAACCGTGTCGTTTCGTATCTGGTCATAGTGGCTCCCACATGTGGCTAGCGCCATCGTGTGTTGAATATTATCTAGTAGCTGAACGATATTATGAATCACGATGAAAGCGTGAATCGCGAAAAGCACTCCCTGGGATTCGAACCCGCGACCTACCTCGTGAGAAGAAATAGAATGCTTTCATTTCTGGAAGTTACAGAGAGGAAGAGTTCTTCTTCTTTTCTCAGGTGATGTTCTCGTTGATCGAGTATAAACGACTGGTCACTGGGCCCGACTCGGACCTTACCAAACCCTTAGCGGATGCCTCAACAGGCAATGCATGGACCGAGGTCGACGCTATGAACTCGAGGATTTATGAGGCGCAGAAGATGGGGCCCATCCCTGTCGACTAGTCAGCGCCTCGTTGTGGATGTCCGGTTAATGGTTCTGTCAAGAAGTTTTTCACTTTTGAATTGTCGAGTTCGAAGTCAGGTCTCTTGACGCAGACTGTGTCACACAGTCTTTGGGTGACCCGGTGAATGACTAGGGATAGAGGCCATTTTCCGCATTTCGAAAAACTCTCGTACTGCAGAGTTTGGGAGCGTCAAATTCACAATTTCGCACTAATGAATTGCGTGGCTAGGCTCTGAGCTGCTTCAGCTCGTTTCAGAGCCAGCAACTACGCGGTGGCCTGTGCTTGCTGCCAAACACAGTTGGTAGCCACCGCTCCTCAGAAGAACACAAGAGATCCGACCGACTCCATACCCGGTCCGGGTCGAGTGAGCAGAGACTGCCTCTACA